>CAKNXH010001759.1:46928-159334 GCA_932178445.1 Andricus quercusramuli
AAAACAATTCTTACGTAATATCTTACTACGTCAATTATTGTTTCAATCCGAACGATCACAGTCTTAGTATGTTTCAAATCTTATCTTTTATTATATTATAACGTATTATTAACGTATTATTAACGTACTATGCGTACTAATACGCATTTTCCAAAGACTAATATATATTTTTTTAAATATCTTTTGTTTATGTCAAATAACAACGTGTTTTAGTTTTTCTAATGATACGTAACTATTCAACGCTATTTAGAAAAATTCTAAGTTAACTATTACGTAAGAAAGGGTGGGGGGTTCAAAAATGGTCAAAATCGCCCTTACGTAATTAATGAATGGCCCCTTATACCAAAAATGTGGATTTCAATGAGCTGCTCAGAAAAGGAGAACCAAAGTTGTTACATTGTTACAATTTTACAGCTAGTTTCACTCTTTTTTTCCTTGACCATAAAGCCAATATTTCCATCAAATTCTTCTAAAAAAAAGGGGCGTGAACCATGTATTTCAATGCGCGTGTGTTTCTTTTAATCGCGCCGCCTGTAACATTTACCTCAGCTCCGTTACAGTCTTTTCTTTACGGAACATTACACATACATTTTCTTTGTCTGAATGAAAAATTACTTTGATTTTGTCATCAAAAAAATGCCGTCTTAGTTTCGAATAATAAACCGTAAGTATTGTAAATGTGTGAACTAAAAAAATTGTTCAGAGATACTTCTTCAAGAGCTCCAGGCTCTTCTGAATGTTGCACCTTTGGTAAAAGATTTCGTAAAGTTTTGTTTGAAAATCTTAATTCAGTACTGACCAAACACGCTCGGCGATTGTTGAGAATGCCCAGCCAATGTCTACTTACATATTAATTCTACATCATTTTCTGAGGTCCGTGGCAATTGCCACCATTATCCAGGCAATGTCGACAATGCAATGTCCGATTCCGGTCTTTGACCGTAACATATATAATGCCGGATTCTATACTGTGCTTGTAATGCATACTTCCTTCCTTGTTATATATTTTTTTATTTACGAAATTTTTTATTTCTAAGCTTTAAAAGTTACTAAGAGAACCACTATCCCTATGTTTCTCCTCTTCATTATCGTCCGTGACTTTCAACTGCCCTTAGACCATCTTTAGGTGCATCATGTTTTCCTGTAGGCTTGACTGGTTTCATCACTTTGGACTTAAATATCTCCTTTTTTAGTGTTTTCCACTGTATGAGTAACCTGCCTGAACTTCAGTTTTAATTTGTTCTCCTGGCTTGTATTTTAATATATATCTTATCTCGAGTGTTCGAGAAATGTTGATACTTACTATTTATGATAAAGCGCACTTGAAACGTGTAGGCCAACTATGTATTTTTAACGAATGGACAAATTTTTTTGCAAAATTCTATGAAAAGATGTATTGCACTTGTACACTTTAAAAAATTTAAACGTTCAAAATTATGTAAGTCATTTGAAATTAATTCATTTTAAAGCAGAAGTATTTACGAATGACTAATCTTAAAGTGGAAGGTTTCAAAGATAGAACGATTTTTATGTGGAAAAATTGAATATTTTTTATAAGAATTTTTTCAACACCTTATACTTTAAGAAAACAATTGTGTCATATATTTAAAAATTGGAACGTACATATCTCTCATTTCAGATTACGAGAATCAGATAAAAAGACCGTGTTTATGGTGCTCAAGAAGAGTGAAAGAGAAAAGAAGAAACTTTTAGAAACAGTTCTAAAACAACTGCGACAGTTAGCTCAAGCAACTCAACAGTAATCAATCAACGTGGAGATAATAAGTTATGATACTAGTAACAGTGTTTCAAACTAATACTGGGCAATTTAACGTAAAAGAAACGCCAATGTGTCTCACGCTTTTACAGTTGTATATATGTATAATAAAATTGTATACATATATGGATAGTGTATACTTTGTATAGACTATCGTACATAATCATTCAGACTTAAGGAATAATTTTGTGAAGCAATCACGCAACTAATTTTAACACCTTTTGTTTTGGGTTGTAGCATGATCATAAATTTTATCAAATTTCCAAAGGCCTCAGTGACTTATAGTGAGTGACTTATATAAGTGTTTTTAAAAAGAAATTGCAATTATATCTATACACCCAAAACAGAATTGAAAGCATTTCATTTCAGATAAAGTTTTAGTGCTTCTTTTTTCAAGCTTATCAATATAATAAAAGGCCGTAGCTGGTCGACCAGCTTTTAAAAAGGAGTAGCGAAAATCTTGCAAACTTGATTGTCTATTCCTCGAAAAGCTGAACGAATGGTAACTTAGATTATAAAAACACTTTTTCACGTTAAATCTATAAGGAATGTAAAATTTGAGTATCTTTGCCTGAAACTATGGTAAACAAAAAAAAAACATTGTAGGGGCATTTGATTTAAAGAGAAAAAAGTACAACTGGTCATGCAGTGCATTAGTAGTTTTAAATATATAAATGATGGACAGTACTCCTTTTCACCATGAACGCATGTCCAGGAGTATTTAACACTATACAATAAAAATACAAACTACTATAATGTTTACTTATTTATAACATACTACATTTCGCAGTTTTTAGCTTCTTTAATATGTACACCTGATAAGACTTGGCAGCGCTCAGCGAAAACTCGTAATAATAAAAATATTACCTATTTACGACTAGTAGATCAAAAAAAGTAATTACACCGACAACCAAAAATGATCTCACGACAGTCAACAAAACTAACATCGAATACAAAAAATATATTGTTTGAAGTGTCCTCAAGTCAACCATGCAGTAGCAAAATATTTTTTCATATTTTTGAAGAAAAAATTCTTGAAGTTTCTCGATCACGAAAAAAAGG
The DNA here is from genome assembly GCA_932178445.1 of Andricus quercusramuli. Classification (NCBI taxonomy): domain Eukaryota; kingdom Metazoa; phylum Arthropoda; class Insecta; order Hymenoptera; family Cynipidae; genus Andricus; species Andricus quercusramuli. Next base: position 49,768 of record CAKNXH010001759.1, read on the forward strand.
GTATCCTCGATCACTTAAATCTCCTATTTTCTTCAAACTGTTTGCAATTGCTCAAAAATGTTTAAAACCAGTGTCAATTGTTTCAAGGAACGCTGAATTATATTGGTGAGCAAATATACAAAATTGTTTATTTGCTATGAACAAATTAATGAGAAAAAATGCTTTCTTAAGGACTAACAAGATTCAGATATTTCTGTCCATAAAATGTTCGTCGCAATAAATGTATAATAAACTCTCGGATTCTGTCCCCTCGGTTTCTCCCTTCCTAGAATTGTTAGCCAACGCAGTTTCTCAGCGCGCAGGGCGAGTGACGGCTGCGAATCTGGCTTGGAAACGGTTCAGACAGCCCTGACTGTTTACGTTTGAATTCCCGCGATTTGTGGCCAAGGCTATTTTCAGGCAACCCCCGAAACTGGACTGATACTGCGAGTTCGGTGTAAATGTAATATTGAATTACGACTTATTACAAATTACGATTTTTTATTGACATTATTATCAAATTTGATAAAAAATTAACTTTTTACCTGTTATTGCATATAAGGCTTTCGGTTTTTCATGGAACGGACTAAAAATTACTTTCGACTAACAATTTTCGACATTATATTATTTTCCACTAAAATAGGTTTTAAAAAAATGTAATGAACAAATGCACAGTTCAGCCATTTTTACACAGATTTTTTTTTTCAACTATATTTAATATCAGTATCTCCACAATGACTTTCCCTATGTAGATAATTTACCAGCAGGTAAACATTTTTTCGTTTAAATAATTTTATAAACAAATTAACCATTTTTCAACATTTTAACGCAATAAACATAGCTTTTTCTTAACGAAATATGAAAAAACTACTGAAATAGTACATTGTGTAATGAGTGGGGTATAGTTGCATATTGCACACGCGGGCGCCGTTGGCGCACGAGCGCAGCGAGTGCGCCATGAGCGCCCATGTGGCGGAACATGCAACTATACCACACGAGTTGCACACACTATTTTTCATCACGAATGTGAGGAATATGCATTCTTCGTATTTTGTCCGCACGAGCGAAGCGAGTGCGGAATATCGTCGGTGGGGGGGGGGGGGGGGGGGGGCGGCGCGGGGGATTCGAGGGCGGAGCCCCCCGAGAGGAAAAACACCCCAATCAAAAAGATAATTTCAGGTGCCGATGGAGATTGGCCGTGTTTTCACGGAACAAACGCACCTAACCTGAAACCTGCTGTGGGCATATTTAAGTATGATGTTTATGTTATATCTAATACGTTTTTATTTGATTATTATGATTACATATAATCAATATGAATATTCATATGAATCATATCAATATTATCTGTCATTTTTTTATACTTACTTCTTGCATCCACGACACAAAACAAATTGTTATTGACATTTTGAAGATGATAACGTTGAAGTTAGTAGAAGGTTAGTTGCGTTTGTTTCGTGAAAACACGGCGAAGCGTGTGATTTTTCTTACTAAAACACGATGGAGCGTGCGATATTTCTTCTTAAACACGGAGCAGCGTGCGATCATTGTAGAACGCACGCTATTCGCACGGCATGCGCAATATTCCACAATGCGCACGGAAAACAGATGTAAAATATGGCATATTCCGTGCATGCGTGATGAAAAAGCTATTTGTGATACAAGTGCGCAAAATAGGCGATTGTCGACGAGTGTGGAACTTGCAACATGAGCCGCGGGCTGGAAGCACGAGTTGTACGTTAGAGTTACAGGCAAATGCTGCAATCACAACAGCTGATAAGCTCCATTTGAAAAATTGTTGCGCAATTTTTAAATTCTACTCAAACAAATATTTGTGTTTCTGGAGCTCACAGTTTGGAGGTGATTTTATTCGCATCGCGCTTGACTTTTGCCACAACTCTCTCACGCTTCTGTGCGATACCTGGAAGCTCTAATACGTTTAGCTCAGTTGATCACCAGGAGAGGGACGATGATCGTGGGGGTCAAGGCGTAGGCTTTGGAGCCACTCCGTCGGCTTGCGGGTTCGATTCCCGCCTCGCACTCTGGAAGAGCCGCGGTGACCCATGCGGTGAACACTTGCCTAGCAAGGGAGTTTTTCATTTTCGGAGAGTCGTGGGACCGGTACCTCTAGAGAAAAAGGTTTTCTAAGTACTTAAGGCTCTTGGTGGTTCGGAACCCACCTTAAACTGTAGGTCCCCCTCCAACCACCGAGTAAGTGGGTGAGGGGTGTGTAAAGGAATAGGGAAGTGATACAAAAAAAATGTAAACCCTTAGGGGACACATTAGAAGCTTCCATTCCAGTTGATCACCACGCGATGGACATTATCAGTCAGTTTTTCCTGACATTTTTTCCAGGCATTTTTCAATTTTGTTTCATAAGTCGTCATAAAACATGAAAATATCACATAATATGATTATTATTAATTGCTATCGTTCATTTTTTACTGTTACGGTAGACCCCATGAAGCCGGGCAACTGAAAGTCGGCATTGCTAAGCTGAATGGTATAGCAACAGAGCACACTGCACGTGCCCTGCAAAATTGCTTATTCTTGAACATTTTTCAAATCAGTATTTTGTAGTCGCGTAAACCACGTCCGGTCTTTATTCCCACAGTCGCTAGGCAAAGTCCATGTGCAATGTCAGCAATAAACCCTACCCAAATCTCCACACCATGGCCTACGAGGTGCACCTTACCTGTCACCTCGATGCAGTCGTTCGTCGCTTCTCGAGGAAGCAATTAGGACGCGGTCTAAGTCTAGCATCTAGAGTTCGCCCTGCCCGTCTGGCTTTAGCTTCGCGCGGCTCGTACGCGATCCGCCACTTCGCGTTACCCTTAAGGGAAAGTAGTGCTGCGGAGAAGAAGTCTCTTCAAGACGTAAAAATTGTAAATTTCGCTGGTTGACGGGCAACCGAGATCAGTAAGGAACAGTGTGTGAAAAGAACTAGAAAGCCGCGGTTTCCCAATCAGTGTGTATTAGGATCACGACGGATCGCGATCGTGTCGCTCTAGTGTAAGTGTAAGTGGCAAGTGGCGAGTGCTTCGACTGGACCTACACCGAAGACGCACTGCACTCCAAGACAAGGTCAGGTACTGTTGTGATTTTTATAGGCGGAAATTTATTTAAACGAAGCATATTATCGCGGCCGGCAATTGCTTTGTTTCCGCTCTCGACTCGTCTCTCTCTCTCCTTTTTCCGGGAATGGACGTGGTTATAATTATGTTTCGCCAGTAAATAAAGTCCGGGATCACTTTGCTTGCCCACCATCTATTCTTCGCTACCGAAGGGATGTTGCGGTAGTTCAAGAATAATACTGTAGAATTATTTTTATAATTTTCGGATTTCGCTGAATAAACTCTTTTTACCTGTTCAATTATTAAAAGAAAGGAATTCCGAATTATTTAAAGACCCTGCAAAATTTCAGGCCTACAAGGGTTAGGGCTCCCAGTCCAGGAGTAGGTAAAAAAATCGAACACCACTTAAAAATAAAGATGCACTATTCCCTTCTGGAATAGCGTGTTGGTTTGGTACCTGCGATAAACGAGGGGAAAAAGAGCAAAAAAGAGCACTCGATCAACTCACTCGTTCGTAACGAACTTGGTGGAAGCGGTGGGATGATTTTTACCCTTAAGCGCATCCCTCTGTCACACTGGTGAGAGAAATAATTTTTTGAATTATTGCGAAATTTTTGTGAAATCTTTAGTGAATTTAGTGAATTAAATTGAATGAAAAAAAAAATTGCACAAATTTTGAATAGTAAACAAAAATAGAATGCAGGAAAATTAGGCCTAAATTTTGGAATTTTATTGAAATTCGTCTTTCTGACCAAGTTTATTTCTTTACAAACTTGATCGCAGCAGTGGGATTTATTTTTGATTCCTTCTTACTAAAGACCATTTTTCTCGGAATTCATGAAAACAACTCTGTGCTTCGAAAAACGAAAAAATGATACCACCCACTGCTGACTACACAACTGCTTAGGTTAAATAATAACTAAAATAATTACCTTGGATTTATTCATGAAATAAAATCTTGGATAATTGTTTGGTTATTACAACCACTTAAAATCAATTCAATCAATCTGAAATACAGGGAGTCTAGACAAGCCGAGCGGGCAGTCGAAACCTCCCCAAAGGTTCAAGCTGCAAGCCTAAGGGCCAGCACTTGAATGTTTTCAAATGATTTATTTGATTTTGAATTAAACAGAAAATTTAGATTAGGATAAATAATAACTGAAAAGAAGCTTTCCTGACTTTATTTCTGAAATGAAATTAGAAATTATTTCCTCAGTTATTAAAAACATTCAACATCAATTCAATCAATCTGAAATATAGGGAGTCTAGACAAGCCTAACGGCCTGTCGAAACATACCCGAAGGTTCAAGTTGCAGGCCTAAGGGCCAGCACTTGAATGTTTTCAAATAATTTATTTGATTTTGAATTAAAAACAAAAATTAGGTTAGGATAAATAATAACTGAAAAGAAACCTTTCTGATTTAATTTCTGAAATAACATTAGAAAACATTTCCTCAGTTATTAAAAACGTTCAACATCAATTCAATCAATCTGAAATACAGGGAGTCTAGACAAGCCTAACGGCCAGTCGAAACCTCCCCAAAGGTTCAAGTTGCAAGCCTAAGGGCTAGCACTTGAATGTTTTCAAATGATTTATTTGATTTTGAAGTAAATAGGAACATTAATTAAGATTTATAGATAATCGACAGAGACTTTCCGAATAATTTTGATGATTTATTGGCAAATGATGTATTGATTATTTATTGATGATGGCAAATAATTTATTCGACATTGAATAAAATAGAACAATGAATTCAGGTTTATAGATAATGAACAGAAACTTTTCCAGCTTTATTTCTGAAATAAAATTAGAAAAAATTTCGTCGATTACTATAGCCATTCAAAATTAAACTAATCAACTTGAAATACAGGGAGTCTAGACAAGCCTAATGGCCAGTCGAAACCTCCCCAAAGGTTCGAGATGCAAGCCTAAGGGCCAGCACTTGAATGTTTTCAAATGATTTATTTAATTCCGAATGAAACTGAACTAATTCCCTTATGATCCAGGACTATAGAAGTATCCCCGACTTCTATGTATTCAATAATGCTCAGGGAAAATTCTTTAGTTAGAATAATTTTAGAACGTTGAAATTATTAATCGAAAATGCAAGGAGAATAGACAAGCCTAACGGCCAGTCGAGTCCTCCCCTAAGATTCAGGCTGCAAGCTCCTGAATGATTTGCGATTAATGGTTCCAGTTTAAGAGTTGAAGGAAGGAGTTAGTCTAGTTTTTGTTATTCATCCAAGGGCGTTCGGTTTTTGTGCATACTACATCAAATTAGAACTACCCTAGACTCACATCCCCAGTATGAACAGCATGCAAAATGGCTGATTGAAACTTGAAAAGAAAGTTTAAACCCAGAGTTAGAAAACAAATGGAAAGAGAATCGTCTATTTCCCTAAGAATTAGAAGAGTTAGTACGATTGAATTTGTGGGACTCCCTTCGATTTCCGGAGAGAATACGAGAGAGGTATCGAGAGAATTGCAGCGTTGAAACGAAAATAACATACGAAGTTTTCTTATTTGTTTGACGAGCAGAAATGCAAAGGTTGCGTAACGACCCTAGTAAAACTACATGACTGACCCAGCGAGGGTTATAGATATTCTACGTACAAGGGTCATACCAAGAGCTTTGCATGATAATTTATTGTACTGTTATCCGAATGTGTTCTTTTTCTTTTCTATTAAAGTACCTGGTTTTTACATAGTGTACCTTTGCCACCCCCATATTGATTCAATTGCTTACACTCGGTAGGAGGTAAGACCCGGTGGATTATTGAAGAAAAAAAAAATCACGGTCACTGAACAGGCAAGAGAATTTTTGCACCACGAGAAAGTTTTTCGCGAACTTAAAAACTGACCGAGAACTCTCTCCACAATTATTGGGCGTAAAAACCCATCCTAAACTGATGGATAAATCACACAACTTTTCGTAGGTGCAACCCCCAATATAACTAATCAAAACACTGAATTACCAAACATGGACATGAATGCGGCTATGGCTTCTGCATTGGAGGGGATGACCCTGCAACAATGCACTTTCCATGTCCCCACTTTTGACTGCAAAAATCCCCCCCCCCCCCCGATGAAATCCTTCAAATAGAACGGACCGTGGTATCGGAAGGAGAGGATGACCAGGAGTTACTATTCTCCCTACAAAACATGGATCCATGTACCGACGCCGACGACCCCCTTCCCGCTAGAGTAAACGCATTTCTAGAGCGTTTTCGTAGGCACCTTGATACGAAGGGCGATTCGAAACCCGAGGATACGGTGTTAGACACAGAAAACCCACCCGAAACAAAAAATTCCGGGTTGGACAGGAGGAGTACAGTTCGGATTAAGAGCATACCCGAGGTTATAGAATCTCCCATCGTAGGAACGCAGCCCTCAAGAAGATCATTATTCCAGACGCCAATGCTCTCAGCCATACTCGTTGCTAGTTCAACTACAGCAGCTGGCAGTCATAACATCAGAGGAATCAATCGCCGAGAAGGGACGTGTGGCACTCTATACCCCCGCGGCAGCTCAAACAATTGAGATCTATCCCCGAGTATCAGGGCATTATCCCCTGTTACGGGGGAAAACCGAGGAGGGAAAGTGGTCGTTGGAATGCCGAGATAAGGATTGAACACAATCAAAGTCGTCGAATACTCAGTAATTACTTTATTCATTATTTACATTTTGGCAATGGTTGCCGGCGATCAGGTAATCGGTTTTTGAGGAGCGGAGTCGTCGGAAATGTCCCACAACCTCGAAGGAGGTAATCGGTAACGTGGCGAGGGTGCGACCTAGGGTGCAACCCAGCGAGGCGACGTTGTATTGGAGAAGAGCGTCACGGCGTTGAAGAAGAGCGTGACGACGTTGAAGAAGAGAGTGACGACGTTGAAGAAGAGCGTGACGACGTTGAAGCACTGGCGCGTAAAAATTAAACTAAGCGGACAACGAGCCAGTCCAGACTGACTGCACGGGCGCGAGATCGGTGGATCGCAAGCTTGATGCCAGGGGTTTCGGGGCCCCTCGGGGCATTTCGCCTGTTATCGGTCGCGGCCCGACAACCCTTTCACACAGGGCCGCGACCAATCGGTTCGTAACGTAACAGTTCTGTTACACCCCCTCTCCCCCGCGGGGGTTCGGGTATATGCCTGAATTTTGGTCCAGTTCTTGGTCCACATCTTGTAGAGTTTGGGAGTCAATAAATAAGTCTAATTCCAAAGTGCTGTCTTTTGTTTCTTCTGATGTGTACGTTTGTAGTAAGTTTTGGATTTTTCGGTTAATGTTTTCCCAACCCCCTTGTCTGTATGTTTTTCCGTCGTCGCTTGGAGTCGTGTAATTTTGTCTGTATGTGTGGGGCCTGTGATTACAGAAGGAGTCGTGTATAATGTATATTTGTTGTGGTATAAATTTTTCGCAAAACTGACATTTTAGATTTTCTCGGGTTTCCTTCAGGTTATTTATTAAAGACGCAGTCCTCTCGGTTATTTCTCTGTTCAAGTTCTCTTCCGCAGTTCTCTGGTTCCTGTAACATATATATATATATAATTAAAAAAAAAAAGTTAAACAACCACCGCAGGGTACCACTAAGAGCAACTGCCATCTTGAAAAAATGTCAATGGCCCCCAGTAGAACCGCGGTAAAATACACCTATGGCCACGTCTCACATCCGTGAGATGGGTGGTCACAGGGCACGACGAAATCACAACGACAGGCCGGCGAAACCCTCGTGTGTCTTGAGGACACGAAGCGACCCAAGGATGACAGCTTTCTGCATCCATCTCGCAAGAGCCTTGGCATATTTTTGGCACGCGGGTATGGCTTTAAGGTTACGAACCAGCGATAATTTCACACCTCCGAGAGCACCTATCACAAGAACAATCACTCGTACCGAATATTTTGGGTACAGTCGAAGCAGCTCTCTTTTAAGGTCTTGATATCTCTCCTCTTTTTCTTTCTCCTTTGCAGTGATGTTGTATTCGGATGGAGCCGAGAATTCGATCACGAATATAGTTCGTTTCTCGAAGTCTTGGAGAACAATGTCAGGCCTCGAGTGCGCAACGGAGACTGCTGCCCGAAAATCGTAGTTCCAGAAAATCTGGCACTTCTCGTTTCGGACAATTGACTCTATATCCCTTGGAGCGTTCGGCAGGGCAGGGTCGCGACCAACACCGTAAGAGCGACAAAGGTGGTAATAAAGTACTCTTAGGGCCGCATTATGTCTATAGATATACGTTGTTCCTGCGTGGGTCGGACACCCCGATAGTATATGTTCTAGGTACTCAGCGTGTGCATGACACGCTCTGCACCTATCACTGGGAACTTCTTGACATAAAATGCGGGCGCGGTATGCTAAGGTGGAGATTACACCGTCCTGGCATGCGAAAATAAAGCCCTCTGTACCTGAATTGAGCCCTGATGATTTGAGGAAAGCAAAAGTTTGCTCCTTCGACAAGGACTGTTTTTCTACATTTCTGTGAAAGTTTCCGTGCATTTGCTTGTCGAGTAGCTCTTGGTGAAATTTTCCAACCTCTGCTTTCTTTACTTCGGCTTTTAGACGTGAAGCATCTAGATGGAGTAATGCACTTTCCTCACTTCTGATGTTAAAATTCAGGCCAAGGGTCTCGGCAGCTTGCTCCGCGGCTTTGTAAAGGAACGCCCCTTCGCCAATCATCTCGTGGTTTCTGACCATCTTTAGGAGAGGATCTCTGCCATTCGCAACGATGTAAGCTGTACTCAAAACAATTCGGTTATGAAGACACTGGAGATTCAGAAGTCCGCGTCCGCCTTGCTGGCGTGAAATGTATAATCGCGGAACTGACGAATTGATATGCAAGCTTTTATGCATATGCATGATCTTACGCGTGGTGACATCAAGGGCCTTAAGCTCGTTCTTCGTCCATTGAACCACCCCAAACGAGTAGAGTAGAACCGGGACGGCAAGCATGTTAGTCGCAGATACCTTGTTCAACGCCGACAGATTGGAAGACCAAATCTGTCGAAGAAGATGCTTGTATCTGCTTCGGAGAGACTCCTTCACTGATGTTACGTCCTGAATGCGGCTTTGAGGCACGCCCAGGTATGTATAGGTCTCTCCAGTGTTAAGATGTCTAATAACACTTATATCCACAAGCTCAGGGTCCTTGGGAACGCCAGTAATCTTTCCTTTCTTCAAATGAATTTTGGCACACTTGTCCAAACCAAAGTCCATCCCAATCTCTCCTGTGTAGTTCTTGACGATATTTAAAGCAGTTTGAAGTCTGCTTTTACCAGCGGCATAGATCTTCAGGTCATCCATATAGAATACATGAGTGACCTTATGCTCACGCTGATTAGTGTCGCCACAGAGGTATCCAGGAGAATTTCGTAGTGCAAGAGATAGAGGCAAAAGTGTGATGCAAAAAAGCAAAGGGCTCATACTATCCCCTTGAAAGACGCCCCTCTGGAAGGTGACGTTGTTCGTCGTCAGACGATAATTCCTAGATGAGATTGCAAATCTAGTTTTCCAAAGAGGCATCAATCTCTCTATGCATCTCACTATGTGTGGATGTACCTTCAAGCTTTCCAACAGACAGATGATAAGTCTATGAGAGGTTGAATCAAAAGCTTTCCGGTAGTCAATCCAGGCCATTGACAGGACGCGCTGATGGACTGTAGCGTCTTTACAGACACACCTGTCAATCAGCAGGTTCTCTCGACAGCCTGCTACACCTTTTTTCGAGCCACGTTGTTCGTACATCTCTCGCCATACAGGCTCAATTCGTCGAACAATCCTGTTGTTTAGGATAGCTGTAAAAATCTTATACAGTGTGTTCAAACAAGTTATTGGCCTGTAATTCTCTGGTTTGGACAAGTCGCCTTTTTTCGGTAGGAGTATAGTGCGTCCTAACACTAGCCACTGCGGAATGGGCATCTCCGACTTTAAATATGAGGTGAATATGCGGGCCAAATGTTGGTGTGTAGAAGTAAACTTCTTCCACCAAAAGTTCTTGATACAATCTGGTCCAGCACCGGAAAAGTTCTTCGTGCCTCTAAGTGCTTTTTTCACCTCTTCGGCAGTGACTGATGGGCACTCCTCCTCAGATTTTATGAGGCTGTCGCAAAACTCCTTGAAGCGGATGATATTGTCAGTATCTTCCTTCAACTCTAGTGTTTTCGGGATCTTGTACACCTCTCTCCAAAAAGTCTCTACCTCCTTGGGCTTGGGTGGATTTTTTACAAAAACAGGGGGATCACTGAAGAGGCGCGATGGGTCAGCGAGAAACTGTTGATTCTCTCTGATCCATCTCTCCCTCTTCTGTATCCTCCTCCTTGCGTCAGATAACAGCCTTATTTTGTCAACAATATGTTGCTTGATTGTCAGCAGCTTTGACTTGTTTAGTGTGTGATTCAAGGTCCTTAGTTCTTGGGCGAACTTTCGAACCCTTTCCGTGAACGGTCTACCAGATGTTATGTAGTCAATCACACATTGAACACGGGACGCATTCTGTCTTGCCCATCCAATTTTCTTGTTCAGTTGATGCAAGCGTCTTCTTGTCTTTTGATCCATCGTCGGTTTGAGCCTTCGATTTGAATCAGCCAAAGCTCTCGCAGCACCATAAACTGAGCAATTGATGGTCCAGAGGTCGGACTCTTGCGAGATATCTCCACAAAGGGAGGCATCCATTTCAGCCAGATCTTGGGGCTTAAGAGGAACTTGCATGTTGATGTTCCTCCTTGTACTGAAATTGCCATCATCTTCAAGAAGGTGCCTACTTTCTGCGGTTGGTCTTAATGTCGTTTCATCTTCGTCTGCAGCTTGTTCAAGCAGCGGTTGAGGAAGCGCTCCGCGTACATATCCATTTTTGCGGAGGTAGTCGGCTTGATTTCGCAAAGACTGATGCGAAACGTGTTGAAGCTCTGGGTGTTTCTGGCACCACAGAGTATGCATACGCGCCATAAAGCCTCCACGAACAGGGATAATACTGGCATCGTAGCAGTCTAACACATCATTCTTAAGTTGATCCGTCCACTCAATGTGGGCGTTTCGCCGGTTCGTCGTTGTGTTTCCATCTAAATTATTTTCAGCACCCCGAACTCTAGGATGATCGGCATTGTTTGCCGATCCATTGTCGGGTGCTCTGCGCGTTCGATCGTTTTGAACCGCATCTACAACATTTTGGTGGTTTTTTGGTTTCATTGTTGTTCCCACGAGCAGCTAGGGAAAGGGTTCGTCCATCCTTGTAGAGCCCCGCGTGCAAGGATAAGGCTATTACTCTGAGACATCGCCCGATATCCCAGGGTCACCGTTAAAGACACCTCACCCAGGTGCCATGCAGTCCGTTGTGTTGGTAGGGTATTTAAGAGTTTTGTTTAGGAGGACTATAGATTATTTATTCTTAATTGTACATTTGGTAGAGTTGTAATTGTTCTGTGCGTAGTTTTTAGTCTTTTTCTTGTTTTATTTGTAGTTTTTGTAACAGTTTGGTTAGTTCCATTTGTCTCTGCTTTCACAGATCTTTCCATTGGTTCTCTATCTCCCTTTTTTCTTCCTCCGATTGTCCGAAATATAGTTTCACTCTGGTCAGTCTTTGTTCTTGCAGTTTCTTTTTTTCTTTTTCGAACTGCCTCTCTTGTTCTTTTCTCTCCCATCTCTCCTGTTTTGCTTGCTCTTGATGTGCCATTTCGGTTTTAAGCATTTGCCTAATGTGTCGGTGTGGGTGATATCTTAGAGCGTCCTATGGTACTCCTGCCCTCCTTAGAATTAGCCATTGTAGTGCTTTGCATCTCTTAAAATAGCAGACTATGGTTGGTTCCGCCATGTAGTTCATGCAGAGCTTGCATTTCGTGGAGTTGTCCATTGTTCTGAAAAGGAAACGAATTCTTCTGTCTTTTGTTGTTCTTAATATTTAGTAAGTTAGATATATTGAGTTAGGTTTGTGTTGTTTGAGTTTTTGAGTGTTGAGTTATGTGTCGGTTTCTTATCTTGATACCATTGATCCCTTGCCATTTTGCCATTACTTAAATCTAAGTTTCTAGCTTAAAGTTATTAGTTTTCTTTCTGTTATTTCTTAGTATCTGTACTGACTTTCTCTAATTTAAAATCGTTTATGTTCCATTCGCCTATGCTTTTTCCCATTAGGTTTTTAAATTCGTAAATCATTGGGGAAATTTTCTTTTTTATTATGTAGGGGCCTTCATACTTATCATACAGCTTACCTGCTTTTTTATCCGCTTTATTAGACAGTTTGGTTACCTTTTTTCTAGGTTTTTCTGAACTTCCTCTTTAATGATTTGTAACTTTCATAGTCTACCGGTCCATTTGTCAACGCTCTGAAATTCAATATCGCTATTATTTTCTATATTTTTTCGGAGCGACTGGGTAGGTTCTAATTCGCGACCTAAATTTAGAAATGCCGGGGTGAATTGGGTTGACGAATTTTTGCTAGTGTTGATTGCAAACTGCAAATCGTCTATATGTTCGTCCCAGGTCGAATGATCGCTATGTAGATAGGTTTTAATAATTTGTTTAATTGTCCTATTATAACGTTCTGTTGGGTTGGCTTGGGGGTAATATTTTGGTGTTTTATTATGTCTGATACCGAATTTTTCGGTTAGATCTCTTAAAGTTTTGTTGACAAATTCGGTGCCATTATCCGTGTGGAGGATCCGCGGTGTTCCCCAACGCGAAATGACACGTTTATGAAATTCTGACTCTATTGTGATCCCGTTAGCTTCTCTTATCGGGATTATCTCTACCCATTTTGTGAAAAGATCCACAAAAACTAATAAATATTGATTCTTTCTCTTTTTTGAAATCGGTAACGGACCCATGATATCTGCAGCAATCATGGTCCATGGTTCTTCCACGATTCTTTTTCCCATTAGCCCTAATTTCGGTTGGTTACTTGGTTTGGTTCTTTGACATGTTTTACAATTTTTTACGTATTTGATAATCTCCAAATACATCCCTGGCCAGAATTAGTACTCGGAAATTCTCGCATGTGTTTTTTCGGAACCTAAGTGTCCTGCTTGTATGTTATCATGGTTTTCTTTTAAAACTTGGTTCCGTAATCTTTCAGGTACGACGAGTTTCCATGGGTTAGAGTCTGGTAAGAGAGTAGATTTTAGTGGGTCAGTTCTGTAAAAGTAGAGTTGTGAGTCTCTTATTCGCCATTTTTCGTGTTCTTCCAGTCTTCTTGTCACTTGTCTGAGTTTATTAGAGTACCAGTCATCTGTTTTGTCGCTAACGTCCACTTTTGGTTTCTCTACTATAAAAGCTAACGCAAATGCTATATTTTATGCTGGTTTTCCTGATCTCGAGAGAGCGTCAGGGACGAAATTTGAACTACCTTTACTATGTATGACTTCATAGTCATATTCTAATAATTCCAATGCCCATCTGGCTAGTCGGCCAGTGGGATTTTTTAGGTTATGGAGCCACTTTAACGCTAAGTGGTCCGTGATTACTTTAAAGCTGTAACCTTCTAAGTATGGCCTAAATTTTCGTATAGCCCATACTACTGCTAGGCATTCTTTTTCGCATGCCGAGTACCTAGATTCTGCGCCGTTTAGGCTTCTACTAGCATAAGCGATTACGTAATTTACACCGTCATTTGTGTGTGTAAGTACGGCTCCTAACCCCGTATTACTCGCGTCGGTTTCGAGTTGGAAAGGTTGAGTAAAATCTGGGCACGTTAATATAGGTGCTGACGTTAAAAGGTCTTTAATTTTTTGGAAAGCCTCATCTTGTTCTAATCCCCAATCCCATTTTTTATATTTTTTCAGTAGTCTGTTCATCGGTTCTATTATTTCGGCAAAGTGTGGGATAAATTTCCTGTACCAACTTGCCATCCCTATTATGCGTTGTAATTGTTTAATATTTTTAGGCTTTGGAAATTCTAGGATTGGTTGTATTTTTTCATCGTCTATTTGGAGTCCTTTGTCGTTAACTTTCAACCCTACATATTTGATTTCCGAGCAGCCGAATTCGCATTTGTCCGGGCTGATCGTTAAACTTGCATCATTTATTTTATCTAATACAATATTCAAATATTTTAAATGGTCTCCAAAATTTTGAGTCACGATCACTATGTCGTCTAAGTAACAAAAAACGTTTGGCTTTAGATCTGGAGTAATAATTTTGTTCATAGGTCTCTGGAAAGTGGCTGCGGCATTGGTTAAACCAAATGGCATCCTTTTAAATTGATACATGCCTTTTCCAGGGACTGTAAATGCTGTTATTGGTTTTGAGTTTTCGTCTAATGGTATTTGTAAATAGGCTAATTTTAAGTCAATTTTAGAAATTAATTTTGCTGATCTCAAAATGTCTAATATTTCTGTCATGAGTGGGATTGGGTAAAGGTCTTTTTTAGTAACATTATTAACCTTTCTGAAATCCAAACAGAATCTATAGTCTTTCCATGGTTTTTTTTATCATAGCAATAGGGTTGGACCAATCAGAGCAGGAGGGTTCTATGATGTCCTGCTCTAATAGTTTATCAACTGTTTGATAAATTACTTGTTTAATTTTTGGGATCACGTGGTAATATCGCTGTTTAATGGGATCGTGGCCTTGGACGTCGATTTTATGTTTTGTTAAATGAGTCGCCCTATGTTCTGTTCCCTGGTGTATTTTAATTTTATTTTCTAGAAGTTTTTCTAGTTGGGATTGTTGGCTTTCGGTAAGCTCAACAATACCTTCGCAAATTTCTGGCGAACAATTGTTTTTTTCGTCCATTTTTTCTGAACTATCCGTAATATTATTTAATTTAATTGCTTTACTTTTAAAATTTACCCATTGATTTCTGTTATCAATTTTTGTAATCTCATTGGCTTTTTGAGATTCTTTTTCTAATGTTTTCCGATTAGCAACGTTTTCATTTTTCCAAGGATTGTTATCTTGGCTCTTATACCTATCTTCGTATTTAGTATTATAGAAAATCTTTTCTGTCTTATTTTTACTATTTTTTCTCCCAATTCTAGGTTTGCCTATTTTCAGTGAGTCTTTTATGCTTGCGTCGTCGCCCGTGTCGTGGGTGGGAATGCTCTCTAGGGGTTGAAATTTGTTGCTCGTGGGGATGCTTATTAAGCTTGGTATTTCATTTGTAGGGTTTGTTACAGGAATTTGGGCGTTCTTTTTTTTGGGATTGGTTAGGATTGATAGGTACTAGGGGAATTTCACTATCTTTTAACTTTGGACTACTTTTGTTAAGTTCCCTTGTACTTTTGAGGTTAATGATACCTCCGAATTTCGGTTTCCTATCTTTATAATTTTTTTCTTTCTCCGTTAATTTTTTATCCGTATTATTTGTCTTTTTAATTTCCTTATTTTCTTTTATTGTTATTTCAGGTTTATTTTTAGTTTTATTTTCCGTTTTTGGGAGGGGTAGCGAGTGTGGGTTCGCTTCCATAGGATAGCGGATGAGTGGACTCCCTGGTAGGCACCAAGTTTCTGAGTCGTAATCTAGGGTCATCCGTAGGGCTTTCAGCATATCCGTACCTAGAATGCCTACGGATTTTAATTTTGGGACTAACCTGAACATGACATGTTTAACTTTCTTTCCTATCAAGATCGGGATTACTGCTTGCCCGATTATGTTAGCGACCGTTAATTTGCGCGAAACTGGTTTTAAAATTGAAAAGTTGGAATTTTCTATTTTTTCCAATAATTCCTTGCCCGCGTACGAATGTGTGGCACCTGTATCAACCAGAATTCGAAATAGTTTATTTTCGAATTTTGTCATTAAATGAAAACGTGTCTCCATTGTTTCATCCTTATCCGAATTTAAGAATTCTGGCATTTCGGTATTAGGTTGTACTGTTTGTGGTTCTAGCACCCGCCTCTCCAGTTTCCCTGGTTATATGCGTGATATGGGCATTCTCTTTTAAAATGACCTGTTAACCCACAATGATAACAATTTGAATTGTTTGTATTTACGTTCACGTTTGTTTTATTGTCTTGTTTTTTGTCTGAGTTAGAACTTGTTTTTTCTTGTGAATCCTTGTCATTTTTAATTGATTTTTGATTTTTATTACCGAAATCCGATTTTTGGAAATTTTGTTTGTTATTATTTCCTGAATGGTTTTTCGGATTTTCTGTAGGCATTTCAATCATTGGGTTGCTTTGACCTTGATTTGAACCCAAAGACATTTTGAACCCCTTTTGACCTTTTGACCCCTTTTGAATCTTTTTAATTCCTCCAAGAAATGCGCGGGACTATCTTCTTTAATGTTTCGAAATTTCATTGGCCAGTTGCTCATAATTTGGAACGGCGTTTGCATCATGCCGAAAGGAAAATAAGTTGCTTGGATTGTTTGGTTATTTGTCCGATTATCGAATTCGTAATCTGAGTCTGAGTTCTGTTTTGGTTTAATTTGTTTCTGTCCTCTAAAGGTTCACTGTCCTCAGACTTATTTAATTTTAAATTATTATGTCTTAATCTACTACGATTTTCAATATTATTCTGATTATGTTCCGACAAACTTTCTCTTAAATCAAATTGGACCGAACATCTGTTATGAGATTCATTTCTATTTTTCCCGACATTTGGTTTGATTATTTTTTTTCTATAGTCAAATGAGCTATTTGCCGGCGGATCTAGTCTTATCTCTAAATGGTTGGTCCCTTTTCCCCTTTCCTTAAAGAATCTTTCCTTTTGCTGATTCATAAATTCGTTAAACTCTACGCTTTCTAGAAGTTCATCGGTTTCTAAGATAAACCGTGTGTTATTTTCAAGGAATGAGTCGCATTGAAATGTTTCGTTGTTTATTTCTGGCTCTGTTTTGTTTCTGGGGTATGGTCCGTCTAGGTTTGGTAGATCTTCATGATCCCAAAAGAGTGTCTCGTCGATGGGGTCAAAGGTTCTGTTAGGTTGAGTACTTTGAGTTGATCTGTCTGGGTTTGTCCTATTGTTTATACCGAGTGATTCTATGTTTTTTCGCGTGGACCCTCTACCGCGACCTATTGATCTATTAATTGTTTTTGGGATTGCTCCCAAATTTTGGGGTGTGGTCGAAACCGTTTTTCTAATTGTTAGTTTCGTCGCGACATTATTTAAATCCTTATTTTGGATTAAAAGTGCGGCGGCACCACCTTCTAAATCCAAGTTATCGTGGTAATTTACCGTTTTCGTTTGGTTAGGCATCTTATTTTTAATTTTACCCGACCTGAGTTTCATTTAAAATATTAATCTAGTCGGAGTTGTCTTAATTGGACACTCTGTATATTTTATTTTCTCTAATTCGTAGCTAGAAATTTTATAAGAGTCTTGTTGCTCTCCGATGCTTTGTTTATAAAGTACGTCGCGTGACCTTGCCGCGACTCGCGTGTATTGCTCGCTGCCCGTGCGAACTTGCTTGCACGCTTGAACGGTTCGTTCCGTTCAGCGTTTAAAATTTTCGAAGAAGAACTGAATCCCCCATATGATCTTTCCCGATTTCACTTTTATTCTTGACCGAATTTAGTCCATTCTTTTAGACGCAAGTGCATTTTGTCCACATTTTTAAAAACGAAAAATTTGCTTAATTTGTTTCCGTTTTGGTTTTTTATTGCGTATTTCGGATTACGCTTTTCCGAATGTCGCGTGCGAGCATGTGGCGAAATATTGCGAAAAATATACACCAAATATTACACAATAACATCTCATCAAATAAATCATGGCATGTAAAGTTCAGAATACACATATATAAGAAAAAATCATTTCGCATAAACATGTGGAATATCATGAGCAAACAAGGATTATCATTTGTAAAAAAAAAAATTCACAGGTACATATAAACATCACCTCAAAAATAAATATATCGGTCATTTCCATGTATAATTACAGGGATTAATTACAAATTTGGCCAGGCATAATGAATAAATGGCATGCAAAATATGAATACAGTTGGGCGCCAGGTGTTACGGGGGTAAAACCGAGGAGGGAAAGTGGGAGTTGGAATGCTGAGATAAGGATTGAACACAATCAAAGTCATCGAATACTCAGTAATTACTTTATTCATTACTTACATTTTGGCAATGGTTGCCGGCGATCAGGTAATCGGTTTTTGACGAGCGTAAAAATTAAACTAAGCGGACATCGAGCCAGTCCAGACTGACTGCATGGGCGCGAGATCGGTGGATCGCAAGCTTGGTGCCAGGGGTTTTGGGGCCCCTCGGGGCATTTCGTCTGTTATCGGTCGCGGCCCGACAACCCTTTCGCACAGGGCCGTGACCAATCGGTTCGTAACGTAACAGTTCTGTTACACCACTCACCACGAGCCGCAATAAATGTACATCTACCATATCTAGATAATCCCTCTTCCCCTTCAGGCAAGGAGGGTCCTATACCAGATGTAGAGTAAAAGGTCAAGTCACCGTCGCCCGCCTCAGACAAAGGCGTGATACGGCATGAATAGGCTGAACCCCTCACATATCGTAGAGACAATTACGCCCATTTCATTTCGGAAGACTGTGAACCAACCAATCACGTTTTTAAACTACTATTAGCTACAGAGCGCGTTTATCCACAGGATTTGTGGGAAAATAGGCCTCAAAAGGGACAGGTCTTGATTACACCCTTTGGGAAGAACAAAGTGTACTCCATTGTAGTCAAAAGAAATCACGTTGATGAAATTGACTGGAAAGATGTGATTTCAGGACTAGAACGCCTCAAGACAGCACTGGACCGAGACAACCAAAGAACATGTCGAATTGCCAATTCGGGAGATCTGCTGGGTACCTTACCCTAGAATAAGATGTCCGAATTGCTAGCCGACATATTCCGGGGTGGTAATGTTACCATTACCCTATGTCACGGCAGGCTGGAAGTCTCACCCGAAGCACTAAGACCTGAAATCATTGCTGAATTCCATAATAGCCTACATGGAGGGCACAAGGGAGTTACCAAGACATACAGACGGATACGGGAGCGATACACGTGGCCGGGTATGCGGAATGAGATCAACGATTATATTAGACATTGTAAGAGCTGCCTAGAAAATAAACTCGTAAGGGGACGCACACGTGAACCAATGGTCGTTACGGATGCCCCGGTCAGCGTATTTGGCAGAGTGTCCCTCGATACTGTCGGTAAACTCGCTACCACCCCCAGCGGTAACAGGCACATACTGACGATGCAAGATAATTGCAGTAAGCTTTGCATAGCCGTACCTGTTCCCGACATGAAAACAAATACAATCGCACACGCGGTTGCCACGGACTTGTTTGCACAATACAGAGCCCCTCGTTGTATTCTTACGGATCGAGGAGGAAGCTTCGTAAGCAGACTAATGCACAAGCTAAGAAAAATATTCGGGGTCAAGGGAATTACCACGTCTGGGTACCGCCCACAAACTAACGGTTCCCTGGAACGTAGTCACATCGTACTTACAAATTACATAAAATATTACGCGAAAGATTACGATGACTGGGATAGGTTGCTACCCTTCGCAATGTTCGCGCATAATACATCGGTACATGAATCGACCAACTTCACACCCTTTAAACTAATATACGGAAAAATTGCGCGCCTGCCCAGTTCCTTCCCATTGTGACTTGATAATTAGACTGAATGAAATTCAGAAAATTGCAGCTAATAACATGATAAAAGCCAAGGAAAAGTCAAAGGTACACTATGATGAAAAAGCTAGGCCACTGAACGCAAAGGTCGGTGACAAAGTCATTATCTTCAAAGATGTGAGGAAAAATAAATTTGATAAACGGGCGACCGGACCTTATACGATCATAGGCTTCACTGAAAATCACAATGTAATTCTGGAAGCCAACGATGGTACAAGATTCACGAAGCAGGCGGATAAGCTCTTGGTCACCTACTGCTAATTGAAAATTATAATAATACTATACGAGACTCTAACCATTCATGTCATTTATGTCTAGATTATCCATCTTCGCCCTTGTTAGAAAAAAAAACAAAAAAAAACAACATGACAATCATGTGCGTACCGAAACAACAGGTCGTGTTAACATCGAGTTGTATCCTCTGGATCACGTTGTCCATGGCAGAAGATGTATTCCAGAACCCACAATTTTAATCTAGTACTGGGATCTTCTACGAACGTCAACACATCCTACGGAGAAGAGTTAGTAACTGGAGGATCAACACCTTTCTACACGTAACCAAGTTGCCGCATACGCTTACCCATTACCAGGAGCGAATTCACAACCTGCCTAAGGATTGTAAGTCCATACTAGTCCTTCAATGCACTCGGCTACTCGGAGAATATAATTTGAATCCCAAATTAGCAGCAGCCAAACGACTGCAGGCTAACGTCAACCGAGAACTAGATGAGCTGCATTATCACGCTACAAAGACTTTACCACTTAGCCTACCTACTGGAATGAGAAGCAAAAGAACCACTCCAATGCTGGGATTACTAGGAGGATTAGTAGGACCATTCGCTGGATTTCTCACCTACGACGATGGCCAGGCCATGGAGGAAACGATTAATGACTTAAATATAGCACAAGGGAACCTCTCACACCTAGTTGGCCAACAAACACATGTTGTTCGATCACAACTAGAGGAACTACATAAAATCGCACGGGCCCAAGATGACCACCAAACCCAACTACAACACGAACTGCGATTCTCAGTTCAACACTTCAACGAAATTTCAAGTGCTGTGTTTGACATCAGCTATATTGAAAACTTTAGTAAAATCCTGCATGCCATCGACATGAGTATAGACGAGTATCTTCGAGCTGCGACCCAAATCCTGGCCGTCGTACATTCAGCTAGGAGAGGTGAACTACATCCGTTACTGCTAACATCGGAACAGCTTGCACCCATATTCCGTGACGTCCAGGACCATGCCCCTAAAGTCTCCTTTCCAGTCTCCGGACCCCATGTGAGCCTCGAAGAACTCGCTCAAGTGGCAATAGTCACGATTATCGGTAAAAACGGTACACTACAAGTTATCATGGACATCTCACTGCTTGGAAAAACAGAAGATACTTTATATGAGATGCACCTTCTACCGGTCCATCAACCCCTTCTGAGGAACGGTACGGCACGAGCATACATACGGTCAGCGAAATCCTACATTGCAGTTGAAGACACAGAGCACACATATATGCTCTTAACCCAACAAGAGCATCAGTCGTGTAAGATTCTCAAGGACTACATTCTCTGTCCTATGACCGTCACCCTTCTTGGAAAGCCATTCCATCTTAGTCCAGTTATCACGTCGGAAAAAATGGATTTTCATGGCAAAATCGCGGAATGGACTTTTTTTTTGAAAAATGTCTTCATTTTGGCATGTAATTAAAGACCCTGAGTTTGCGGCAGCCGCAAACTGGCAGTTCCCGGGCAATATTTTTGGAAAGGTCCCAAAAAGATGCCAAAATGAAGACATTTTAAAAAAAAGTCCATTCCGCGATTTTGCCCTCACTTTCAACGTGATGACTGGACTATCTCTTAGTGGTTGGATTTACTCCACCCCAACGGAGCTTGCAACAGAGCTCATCTGCCCAGAAAGAGCCTTCAGACCAGTACAACTGTCTGGATTAGGACTGATCAGAATCTCTGCAGGCTGTACGCTGCGAACCTCCCAAGTGTCATTAGTCGGATTGGAACCAGCAACAGGTACCACAATAACCCTGTACGAACCTTCAATACATCTAGACTTGGTCAGGCTATCTACTAAATTGCGAGATATCGAACCATTGGCCTTGCCAACATCCCCGCCAGCCCAAGTTTCACCTGAAGATTTTACATCCAAATTCGTTCCAAGAAGGCGAGAAGACACTGGAGCAGATAGAACAACAAATATATGAATTTAACATGCAGAGAAAAGAGAGGACAACTCAATCCCATTTAATACAGGGAACGTGCGCAGGATTGGGAATATTAGCACTCATCATGATCGTGTACATTTGTCATGCCAAAGTATTAGGATTATGGATCACCTATTGGACCTGCTGTCGACGACAAGAAACTTTGGACGTTAATTCAGATTCACGCTCACATGTAATCAGTATGAGTCAAATACCATTAGCTCACTCTAATCTTCTAGAAGGAGCGTTCGGACCACTGGAAACAACTCCAGCAATATTGACAACAACACCCTCGTCGGCAGTGGAAGATCTTCTAACAAAAAGGTTCACCCCATCTCCACCAATCAGGATGTCTGCGCAGACACTCCAGCCTGCCTAATCCTAACTCGTTCTCCCAAGGTTGCGACGTCAAGGATCCCCAGTACCACAATCAGCAACATCAACAGCGGAACTTCTAGTGGTCTATGCATGTGTAGTGTTGTGATAGTAGCAAAAGGGAATGCAGTCCCAAAATAAAATGTAAGCCGTGAAGTATGAAAAGTATGCACGTTTGCTAAGCATGTACGAGTGCAAGTAAGCTCAAATTACTATATAGATACTAAGTAAATGCTGTACAGGAACCACTTATTATATTACTAGGGATAGTCACATTAAATATCATTTATTGAGCCGTACGTGCCATGGATCTATGAGACAGGGTACCAGTTGACAAGACACTTGTTAGTACCTTCATGTCTGTTCCATGCACTCAAGGCACTAGCATCTAATAACGCGTGAAGCCCGATGTCTTGCGCATAGAAAGTAAGTACTGATTAGTCAGACTAAATAATTCAGCGAGCCAGAATGGAACAATCATCTCGGACACCATAATCATCCAGGGACGGCTGTTAGTAATTCCAGGGCGGCTTTTTACGGTAGACCCCATGAAGCCGGGCAACTGAAAGTCGTTATTGTTAGGCTCAGTGGTATCCGCGTACCAGATCAGTGAAGAAGTATGGTGCCCGAGGTGGATGCCCCATTCTTGTATTATAGCGGGTCATACACTGGACAGGGAGAGAGGGGCGGTATGATATTGTCGCCGTGGTCTTTTCCATACCTAATCAGAACCTCCGCGCGGGCGGAGGAGTACAATCAGACGGACGGAGGCGGATAATGATTACGCCTCCTGACAGCGACTTCTAATTTTTCCTGCGGTGCTGATACTTGCACATTGACCAAAACCACAAATTGCTGAAACTTCAGGCAGCACCTGAAATATACATATTGTTGCATACTTCCCTAATACCCCTGAATCCGCACGCGACTATAAAATGTTGATTAACAATATTGTTCATTGATAAACTCAATTTTTCCAAAAAGTAAAGAACTCATAAAATTCTTCAAAATATCTAAATTAAAATTATTGGTCCGATTGCATAAAAATCGGGTAGTGGATAATTAATAGCAATCACAGCGACCACCTGTATGGATCGACTGATTGACGCTTATCATCGAGGCATATTTGAGCCCCTGTGGTAAGAACTCTCAACCCTGTTCCCCACTGTCTAGCAATATAGTGAATTCGATTCCCTGAAACTCTTGAAAGGTTCAATTAAAAAAGACTAATATACAAAACAGTTTGTTGAACATTGTTAGTGAACAAATTAGTCATATATATTCACTAATAAAACATCTGTCGAAAAGCTAATCAGAATTTGGCCAAGAAATATGACACCTTCAAAATTAACTTCACGTTTTTATCCTAACTATATATATACAAAACAGTTTGTTGAACATTGTTAGTGAACAAATTAGTCATATAGATTCACTAATAAAACATCTGTCAAAAAGCTAATCAGAATTTGGCCAAGAAATATGAAACCTTCACAATTAACTTCACGTTTTTATCCTAAATATATATATAGTTAAAAGTTTGTCATAAGGACAACCGCAGGATTTCGGCGAAAGTCTCGTGCACCCTGAGGACACGGAGCGACCCAAGGACGACCGCCTTCTGCATTCTCCCTGCAAGTGCCTCAGCATTTTGTTGACATGCAGGGATGCTTTTCAGGCTATTAACAAGTGAAACCTTGGCACCTCCAAGAGCGCCAATGATCAGGACGATTAGCTTAACAGAATATTCCGGGTATAACCGTCGCAACTCCCTCATAAGGTCTTTATACCTTTCTTTCTTTTCTTTCTCCTTCACTGTGACGTTTTTGTCAGCTGGTGCCGAAAATTCGATAACGAACATGGTTCGTTTCTCGAAGTCAAGAAGAACCATGTCAGGCCTCGAGTGCACAACAGAAACAATTCTCGAGAATATGAAGTTCCAATATATGCGGCACTTCTCATTTTCGACAATTGACTCTATTTCTCTAGGGGCGTTCAGCGGAGAGGTATTTGGGCTAATGCCGTAAGAGTGACAGAGATGGTAATAAAGCACTCTCAGTGCCGCATTGTGCCTTTGGATGTAGGTTGTTCCCGCATGAGCTGGTCAACTAGATAGTATGTGTCCTAGATGCTCGGGGTGTTCATGACACGCTCTGCAGCTATCATCGGGAATATCTTGGCTTAAAATGTGGCGACGGTATGCTAGAGTGGAAATGACACCATCTTGACATGCCAAAATGAAGCCCTCTGTGCCCGACTTCAATCCGGGTGATCTATGGAAAGCAAGCGTCAGCTCATACGACATCGACTGATCTTCCACATTTCTGTGGAAGATGCCGTGCATCTTCTTGTCGAGGAGCTCTTCGCGGAAGTTTTTCTCCTGTGCTTTCTTAATCCGGGCCTTCAGGAGTGAGTATTTAAGATGGATAAGATTTGATGCATTTCGCTCACCCCTGCTATTGAAGTCAAGGCCGAGTGTTTCAGCAGCCTCTTCTGCTGCTTTGTAAAGAAACGCCCCTTTGTCTACTTCTTCATGTTTTCTGACCATTTTAAGAAGAGGATCTTGTCCATTTGCGACAATATGTGCTGTACCCAGAATAATCCTGTTGTGAAGACATTCAAGATTCAGTATTCCGTGACCACCTTGACGGCGTGAGATGTAAAGTCGTGGAACAGAAGACTTAAGGTGCATGCTTTTGTTCATGTGCATAACCTTTCGGGACCCGATGTCGAGGGATCTGAGCTCGTCCTTCGTCCATGGAACTACTCCAAATGAATAGAGTACTACTGGGACGGCAAGCATGTTCGTTGCAGATACTTTGTACCTCGCCGACAGTTCAGAAGACCATATCTGTCGGAGGAGACGTTTGTATCTGCATCGGAGAGTATCCTTTATAGATGTTACGTCCTGAATGCGGCTTTGTGGCACGCCCAGGTATGTATAGGTCTCTCCAGCGCAAAGGTGTCGTATAGCGCTTCTGTCAACGAGTTCAGGATCTTCGAGGATTCCGTTAAGTTTTGCTTTCTTCAAATTAACCTTGGCGCATTTCTCTAACCCGAACTCCATTCCAATCTCTTGAGTGTACTCTGTGACAATTTTTAGAGCTAGATGTAGTTTCTCTTGATTTCTAGCATAGAGCTTAAGATCATCCATGTAAAATACATGAGTTACCTTATGCTTTCGATTTCCAGGTTTGCCACAGAGGTACGCTTCGGAATGGCGAAGTGCGAGAGATAGTGGCAATGATGTGAGGCAAAAGAGGAGAGGGATCATGGTGTCGCCCTGAAATACACCTCTCTGAAAGGTGATACTGTTAGTGATCACACGATATTTTCTAGATAAGATGATAATATATATATATATATATATATATATATATATATATAATTTCTATAATAAGTGATCATATTCCTTATTTCCTAACGGGAAGTAAGTGATTAGAAATACTGATCAATTTGTACGATCCCAATAGTTTCAGGGATAACGAACTTGAACTATTCAGTCTTCAGTTATCGATAATTGTACAACTAAAACATCCCCTTTTCTTGGGCATGAACATCTGACAGTACATTTATCCTTAGCTGGCCTGGAAAGTGGATTTAGAAACATCATAGGAGTCAGGGATTGTTGTTGATGATTGAATATATAAATTTATTTCACAACAAAATTTCCGGCATAGCAACAGAGCACACTGCACGTGCCCTGCAAAATTGCTTATTTTTTAACGTTTTTCAAATCAGCATTTTGTATTCGCGTAAACCACGTCCGGTCTTCATTCCCACAGTCGCTAGGCAAAGTCCATGTGCAACATCAGTAATAAACCCTACCCAAATCTCCACACCATGGCCTACGAGGTGCATCTTACCTGTCACCTCGAGGCAGTCGTTCGTCGCTTCTCGAGGATGCAATTAAGACGCGGTCTAGGTCTAGCACCTAGAGTTCGCCCTACCCGTCTGGCTTTAGCTTCGCGCGGCTCGTACGCGATCCGTCACTCTGCAAAACCCTTAGGGGAAAGTAGTGCTACGGAGAAGTCTCTTCAAGACGTAAAAATTGTAAATTTCACTGGTTGACGGGCAACCGAGATCAGTAAGGAACAGTGTGTGAAAAGAACTAGAAAACCACGGTTTCCCAATCAGTGTGTTTGGATCACGACGGATCGCGATCGTGTCGCGCTAGTGTAAGTGTAAGTGGCAAGTAACGAGTCCTACGACTGGACCTACATCGAAGACGCACTGCACTCCAAGACAAGGTCAGGTACTATTGTGATTTTTATAGGTGGATATTTATTAAAACGAAACATATTATCGCGGCCGGCAATTGCCTTGTTTCCGCCCTCGACTCGACTCTTCTCACTCTCTCTCTCTCTCTGCTTTTTCTGGGAATTGACGTGGTTATAATTATGTTTCGCCAGTAAATAAAGTCCGGGATCACTTTTCTTGCCCGCTATCTCTTCTTCGCTACCGAACGGATGTTGCGGTAGTTTAAGAATTATACTGTAGAATTGTTTTTATAATTTTCGGATTTCGCTGAATAAACTCTTTTTACCTGTTCAATTATTAAAAGAAAGGAATTCCGAATTATTTAAAGATCCTGCAAAATTGCAGGACTACAAGGGTTAGGGCTCCCAGTCCGCGAGTAGGTAAAAAAATCGAACATCACTTAAAAATAAAGATGCGCTATTCCCTTCTGGAATAGCGTGTTGGTTTGGTACGTCCGACAAACGAGGGGAAAAAGAGCAAAAAAAGAACACTCGTTCAACATACTCGTTCGTAACAAACTGTTGTCAGCCGCAGTCAGCCGTTGGTCTCATTCATTTATCTCAAGCCTTCACACAAATAAGGACCGCTCAACTGTGTTAAGTGAGCCTCTGTTTGTCTTCCTTTCACTTGGATCCGCTTTTTTGTAAAATTATTATCGGTCCTAAGGCTGGCTTCTTCGTTCCACGTCACATATAGTACTCGTTTGTAAACCAACACTTTAGATGCATTCTTAACTAAATATGCCACACACGAACCTCGTTGAGGACACTTAAAACATTAGATTTATTCATTTCTTTTTTAATTTCACGGTGTTCCTAGCATCAAAAAACAATTAAAATTGTTTATTTAATGAAAAATTTGAAAATTGATATTTCGATTCTTCAAATAATTATTGAGTGCCCCAAACACTAATAAAAAAGAAAGGAAATCGAAGACCCACTTTTCCTTTTCAAATGAAACGCCCTTAGAATGATTTGTGTTCTGTAATTTAAGACACCGATATTAAAATTTTACATTTGTAAAAGAATGAACGTAAATAAGCATTTTTCTAATCGAATTGTATGCGTTTAGATTTTCGACCAATAGCCCAGGCGGGACGGATAGACTTCCTTTCCCCTTTCCAGGTCAAGCAATCAAGTTTGCAAGACTTTTGCTATTCGTCTTAGAAACCTGAACGACTAGCTGTAATAAACCGATGCATATACTAGGGTAAAAAAATGATGAACACTGGTCTGTTCTATTGATTCTTATTTTTATTTAAAAAATCCATCAACTTTATTCAGAACACAAGTAACGAGGTATGTAATAATTCTTGAAGATCCTCTGTATATCTAAAGGTGCTTTCATACCTCTGCTTTCGAACGGAAAAGTCCATGAGAAAGAAAGAGCGGAGAACTAAGCATTTTTCTCTGTCTCCTTCAATTGTAGGGGCTTCTGCGCTCACAAGAAGAGGTATGCACGGGTCTTAATTAGCAATTGAAAAATATTCGCTTGTTTTGGCATTGGATTATTTTACATTTGCATAATTATGTAAGAGACATATATTGTACAATGTTCACCTTCTACGTCGTCGTACATCTATGTATCGCATAAAAAGTCGTTTCCTCGTCAACTTCGCGAATGTCCACGCATTTTAAAAAGTACCTTAAAAGGCAATCATCAAAAATAATGTTGCAGGCTGGCGGAGTACCGTAAAGGATCATCGATACGAAAAAGTAAATTAGGTATGATAGCCCAATATGGAGATATGCCATAATTGTATTAAGAATAATATAAAATAGATTAAATACAAATCAACAATATATCCAGAAAGTGAGGCGTCGGATGGAATAAAACACGATTCCCTTCCACTTCTAGAATTGGTTAAAGATAAGTATTCAGCGTATGTAAAATAAATTGGGGAGTAATGTTATACGTAGTATTCTATGTGATTCAGAATGATTGTAGCACAATTATTCCATTGTGATGATTGGTTATGGCGAGCATCACTAATCCTCGATCACGTTGTCTGGATCCACGTCATCAGGTAACATGGAATATTTGTTGGAAGCTACGAAATTCTGTAAAAATAATGTCTTCACTTAGCTTCATAAGTTTCGATAAAGTTATTCCGACAAGCCTTAACTAATTATTGCATCTATATCTAAAAATAGTAATTAAGGTCTTTAAACTTATAATCAGTTTTCTCCAAATTAGCTTCCAGACTTCGTGTTAAGGGCATTTATAATATAAAATGCGCACTTCATTTATATAAATAAACTTTTAATGAAAAATGCTTTCAGACTGTAAATAAGTGCAAATTCAAACCTTTTTAGACCTAAAGAATATTGAAAAGATTTTTCCTAAAAAAAAGAATGCAAAATTCTAAACTTGAAACTTGAATAATTTATATGAAAATGTATTCATTCACCGGTGCTTGATCTTCCTTAGCCTTTGGCATTCGACTAATTTCATCCCGATTATCTCGGTCTTTTTCTTTTCGTTCCCTGCAAAAAGAGTAAACATTAGGGAAAAGCTCTCACTAGTAGGAAAAGTAGATAATAGTTATTTATGATACAAGGACCCTAAGTGACACTTTTTTCTCGTGTGAAGTTGCAATATTAGCCTGAGCCCTCAGTGTCGCCTTGTCTTCGCTTTGTCTCGGCGACACCTCGGGCTCTGGTTCGCATTCCAACTTCACGCGAGGAAGAAGTACCACACAGGGGCCGTGTATCATGGAGTATTTTTTATCACAACACAATCATAAGTGCAATTTTAGGGTCTCATAATGTGGGGTGTAGACAGCGCCATAGTGCAGCGATAATATAAATTGCTTAGCATCCGATCACAGTATACCATTAATTTATAAGCCTAGGGCTCTAAGTAAACAGTTTATGGGGCTAGACTTAAAAATACTGTTTTAGGGATCGTTTACAGGCACTAAAATACCACTTATGATGAAGGTTCATAGAAAAGTTATTTTGTTAAACTATCACTAAAGTCGGGGCCAAATGTCGAGGCTCCTCACTTCTTTCGATTGCAACTCGCACAAAAAAATCTCTGACATGTCTAATAAAAAGCATCTGAAAGTTTAAGGTCTTTCGAATTCAGCGATATGATCACTTTCATACTGAAAATTTTTTTTCAATACTTAGAGGGCAAAACATACTAAAAACAAGGTTTTATCGGCCTCCTTTTCACCTGTTCTCAGAAAGAAGGTGACGCTAAGAAAAATCTAAAAAAATTCACAGATATTCCTTCAACATTGTGTAATGCAATACATTTTTGAAAATTCTGAAGTGTTCAATAATTTAATTTTTACGGGGATTTATTTACAAATACTTTATCTTGAGATCGAGCAAAGATAGGAAGCCGTTTAATAACTCAAAATGTGCAGTTTTGTGATTAGAGTGCAGTGCAATAATTAAATTTATGATCAAATCATTGTAACGAAATAAATATCATTTCTAATATTTCGGACTTTAATTCAAAATAATATTTCTTTCGTAACAATGATTTTATCATGAATATCATCAATATCAAATCATCATTTCATGAAATTATTAAACTGTAGATCGAAAATATTGACTTCTGTTTATATAGGTTATGGTATCAATTTATAATTACACGTGAATACATTAAACATATACTTTTGTGTTTATAAATGTACGACAAAATATTTTAAAATTTAAGCCGAATAGAGATAAAACTGCATTAAAATTACTATTTACTTCTGTTGCGATTAAATGAAAAATATTAATATTGACATTAAGAAAATATTTTTTGTTATGTTACACCCCGAGTACACATAATTTGACTTGGCTAAGTCTTCAATTACCCCTCAATTGAGACATACCCAAGATACGCTCAAGACGTTCTCTAATTCTCGCCCCTGGCCACGAGCGAGACTTTATTTTATTATTATTATTATTTATTTTATTACTCAAGACAAGGGCAACACCATCCCTAAAGGTTCCAGAGGCCTCCGAGGGTCATCACTAATCCGATTTAAATTTTACAGAATGTTTATATTATTTATTTTTCATGTATTAATGAGTTTATTTACCTGTAAAAATTATGTTCTTTGGATGGAAAATCAAAAAATGTCGATTTTTCTCTATCAACAACAGTTTACTAGATACTTGTAGAAAGTGGCAGTTTTAATCATTTTATGGAAAATTTTATATGCTCAAATTTGTTGAGACCAACAGGGACCGATTTTTCAATTTGCAAATCATTTATTGCACAGGCAAACAAACAAAAAGTTTGCGGAGCCAAAAAAAACGACCTATATAGCATTGTAGTATTGGTCTAGCAGTCAAAATCTGCATTCATTGGAATTTTCTGTTAACCAGTTTTTTTATTCGAGTTTGAATTTTTAGTTCAGGTCAAATTTTCCCAAGTAGGCCACCATAAATCAAAAGTCATTTTTTTCGTTGTAAAATGAATTTTTTAAAAGCCCTTATGTTCGAAAAGATTTCCCCAAGTTTTGGTCGTAAACAAAATTTTGTTGTAATAGTATATTGCGTGGCGATGGTTTAAATATAAACATTGAATTTGTTAAAAAAATGAATTGTTTATAAACAAATTGAACTTTATTTAAAAGAATAGTAATTACGTACTATTATTTTTAATAAACTGACGCACAACATGCTCTTAGCGCTTGCGCGTCGCACTAAGAACTGTACATCCAGGGAATAGAAATTACTTAGATTTCTTTTCGCATTTCTCTCCAGAAAAAAATGTAGAATGTACAAAAAAAATTGTTCTTTAGAGAAAAAAAGAAAAATTTGTTTATAAACAATTGGTTATTTTTAAAACAGAATTGAGCAGGAATATTTCTAGAATGTAAGTTTTTAAACAAAAATTTCAACGTAAGAATCGTCAAACTCCGTTTAGCCGTTAACGAGAGAAATGTTGATCATGTTGTTACATTAAATTTCTATTGTTAATAACTATGACAAACAAATTTTTTTTTTCGACCAGATAATTGGGGATTTCTTTTCGATTATAAGGGCTATTAAAAAATTCATTTTACAGCGAAAAAAACTACTTTTGATTTAGGGTGGCTTAATTGGGATAATTTGATCTAAACTAAAAATTCAAACTCGAATAAAAAAAAAACTGGCAAGCAGAAAATTCCTATCAATGCAGAGTTGAAATATACTAGACCAATATTAAAAATGCTATATAGGTCGTTTTTTTGGCTCCACGCACTGTTTTTTTGTGTGCTGGCAGGCCCTACCGGTGGGGTCCGTAGCAGAGATGAGGTCCATAGTTTATAGAGGTAGGAGTATAATGCACAATAAAATTTAAAAACGAAAAATTGTGTAATTCTGACCCTGGAAGATGATAAAGCCTAATTCCTAATCTTTAAAGACCTGAACCATGAATAGGTAATATAATTTATATTTAAGAGGATTTTGGTATATTTAAGAAGACTTACAATAACACTTCATGTCTTAAGAAAAGTTCGAATCGGCTTGGCAAGTACCTCCCCCCCCCCCCCCCAGACAGAGTTTCAACCCTAAACGTAAGACTTTCATCTACGAATTCCATGCCTCGTCCCTGTCCGCGAGCGAGACATAGCCGGCTTGAAGTCGATCCAAGTCCAACTCTAGTCAAAATATTTTTACTCGAGACTACCAACGGAAGTTTCGGTAGACTTCTTTTGGCCGTTTGAAAATTCATCCATCACGTTCAAATTTTTTAAAGGAAAAAGTCAAAAAACATTTAGCTTTAATGTCAAAAGGTTTTTCAGCAAAATGAACTCGGCAATTACATAATATTTAATAGTGGTCTTGATTTAGATATAATGTTTAGAATTTTACTATTGATTCTATGATTTTTTCCCAATTTTCATGAAAACTTTTCTCGATTTAGCAGAGCGTAACTCAAGATTTCAAAATGTTGATTTGGTTAGGAAAAACTTTCGACTTTGGAGCTAAATATTTGTTGACTTTTGATGTTGGCGGATTCGACGCGAAATTTTCTGATGTTTCAAATGATTGTACTTACAAAGTCCTGGAAATGTACCCAAACTTTCCGCCAGTAGTGTATGATCGTATAAAGACCTATTTTACGAGACAATGTTAATTTACAAATCAATAGAAATAGGTAATAAAACGTTTAATAAAAAAATTATGTTAGTAACAAGTAAAATAAAAGTCTATTATGAATGAAATATTCTTTAAAATTGTAAAGATCTTTCATATATTTCATTATTTTTATTACAATTTTTCTAAGCAAACATAACACCGGTCGACACGATTTTTGGGTCTGGCTTGTGCATGTGAAATTTTGGTTTCTCCTATGATACAAATAAAGGAAAAAATAATTTTTCTGATCAAAGTTTGCTTTTGTATAAACTAGAGCAATTTTTCGAATTTTCAAGAAAAATTACTGATTTTTATATTTGTTTTATATAATTTTATTTTTAATTGCGATTAACGAAGGTTTTGCTAAACATCAAAGTCTTTTTAAGTCAAGAATTGTGTAACGTCGTTCGAAGTCCATCACATCTTGGTGAAAACGTGCTCCTTCTTCCTCTGAGTAGGCATCCATATTGTCTTTGAATTGATCCTGGTGAGAATGTAGCATCTGCGGTTTATGGGAAATTCTGCAGCCCATAATTTAAAAACTTTTAAGCAT
Source organism: Andricus quercusramuli (assembly GCA_932178445.1). Classification (NCBI taxonomy): domain Eukaryota; kingdom Metazoa; phylum Arthropoda; class Insecta; order Hymenoptera; family Cynipidae; genus Andricus; species Andricus quercusramuli. The sequence goes on from CAKNXH010001759.1 coordinate 82,835, forward strand.
AGTTGAAATAGGCTTCATAAGCTTCGCAAAGCTTCAAATTTGTTGCCAAAGCATATTTTTTGCTTCGTACTTTAATAAATTCACCGCAAATAAAACAGAACGGATCAACATCCTGTTTACACTGTCTTGATGCAATTTTCTAACTTAGTAGTACACAAGGGCGGTTGTTACAGCTCTGCTAGACAAGTCAACACTCACTACTGTGCCCTTCACAAATAAAATGCAATTTGCTATCGGGTTGATCAAAGTGCTCTCATCTGTTGCTCATAAAATCAATTAAAATCTTTGAAACTTACTTATCGACGTAAATCAGACAAAAGCAAACTTTAAAAGCTAAAAATGGAAATTTAAGTGTTTTTTGATGTCTAGAATCAGAATCCAAGCATTAGAACAGAAACTCAAGAAACAAAAAAATTTTGTCGACTTGTGTAATTTACTTATGACCAAACTAAAAATAAGAAAATTATTATATAGGGTAAGTGTACCAGTCTCCGAACACGTAGCAGTGATCGGACAGTCTCGTATATTTTATAATAAGAATAGTGTAATAAACTATAATTATAAAAAGTAAATAGATGTTTGCATTCTGCGTACTTTCTATCAACACGCAAGGGTAGAAATTATGTAAACTTCTATTTATTTTACGGTAGTGAAGATGTTTAGTAAGCCGATCAGCCTTCATTGCCATTTTGGGTATGTGTGCTGTTTCCTGTGTCAGAAAATAGAACGTTTTTATTTTGAAGTTATGACTTACATTAGTTAAATTTTGACTGAAATAGCTGCATTTTCCAAACGTCGGATACTTGAAATTTTTGAAATCCTTGGCAAATTCAATTTATGTATTGTATATTTAGAGATTTTTAATCTGTCCGTACTAAGATGCAGAATTTTTTATTTACCCAGAGATCAGACAGCCTGTCCGACCTCTAGCGTGAACGTCATTTTGGCAGTGCTTTTTGAGTCGGTCGACTAAGATCAGGAAAGAAATAAAACGTAGTCATAAGTTTTTTGAAATAGAATTTATTACTTACTTGTTCTTAGATAAAGTTATTATTTCGAAACTTGCTTGTGTATTCGACATTATGAAATTGTTAACATTGTCTTGAGATCATAACCTGTCTAACCTCGACTTAGGTACATCAATTTGACTTTTATCCCACTTTGTGGTCAAGCTTCGATAGATGGAGAAAAAAAACTGAATTTTTGATTATTAATTAAAATAAAATTATTTATAATATTTTAAATAGTGAAGAAGGTTCATTTTTAAGAGTGATCATATATAATCATTAATTATCTTGAAATTCTAACCTCCCTAACCTATAACAGATACAATTTTACATTTTTTTCTATAATTTCAATTACTTAATTTGAAAAACATTTTTGATCAAACATTCCTACTTTTAGTATTTTAAAGTAGTGTATTATTAAGGCTGTTTCCTTGGAATAGAAATTTGTAATACATAAAAATACTGTCCGACTATTGGAACTCATGCTGTCCGACCACTAAAAATCTTATCCGACCACTAAAAATCTTGTCCTACCACCGGTGTTTTCCTAAGTTTTTCCAGAAAACCTTTCTTTTTCTTTAAAGTGGAATTTGCCTTAAAAATATATAGCATAAATAACTTTATAAATAAATATAGAGTCCGAAAATTTGAATCTTTATTAGAAAAAAGTTACAAATAAGTTCCTATACAACGATTTAAATATGTGGGTAACGCTATTTGTCCGACTACTGGTATGTTTACCCTACACGTGCATTTTTATTTTCTTTGTAAAGATTTAAATTTATATTACACAATTTCTTCAAAGACTGTTTTTATACCAGAGTGTTATAAAAAAAAGTAATTATGTGCTATTGTACGTTGAGATTTCTTAATTTGTTTACTTGAAAAAATAAAAACCGTCGCAAATAGGTTTTTTTCAAATATGCAATTATTTTTCTAATCATCAAGCAACATGTTTAAAGCTTTCAGAAAATATGCCTCTCGAAATTCTTAAAACATATGCAAAACTTCAGGTAAACGTATAATTATTTTGGAGTAAGCCTGTTTTTGTTATCTTCAACAATTTTTTACACATATGGTGGGTAACAGGATTTATACTCAAACATACAGGCTTCCATCCTATATACCAACACAATAAGAATAGGAAGTCAAATAGTAGATATTAATTAATGGACGATTTTTCATAGGGCGCACAGTGGACCTTTTTTGAAATTCGGTTTCAAAATCATAGAGCACACATTTTATGTGCTACACACGTCTTTATATATATTTTTTGCATGCTCAATCCAAATATGACATTAAAATTAATGTAGGTCATGACCCAACACGGCGGATCCAATATGGCGGACTAAAATAGAAAAAATGATTTCAATTCCAAAGTGAAAATTCAGAATGGCGGACCAAAATTGTAAAACTAGGTCGATTTGACCAAAAATTTCTATTTAGTAGTTTTTCGGACCTCTTATTTAAAATCCAAAGTCAAAATTTCAAAAAACAGATTCAATATGGCGGACAAAAATTGTAAAACAAACCCAATTTTACTAAAAATTTCAACTCAGGGTTTTCCAGGTCACTGGTTTCAAAACCAAACTTAAAATTTTTAAATTCAAAATAGCGGATATAGTATGGCGGATCAAAATTGAGTCAAACCAGGTCAATTGTATATGAAATAAATGATATATTTGTGAAGTATTCTATCATACAAAAATCAATTTGAAGGATTTTTTAATATTCCTTTTTATTGTTTGTTATTTTGTTACATAAACATTTGGACACTATTTCCTTGCAAAAAGCATAAGTCAAATTCTGTTGAAGATAATCCAGTGAAATTTTCATGGATTGTAGATAAATATTGGAAATTGTTATGTGTTCTCCATACGTGACTGTGCTAAAATTTTACACACATGTGGAATGAACCTTCAGTTTCGAGTAGAAAAAAAATTGTATTTGACCTTTGGACTGTGGAAAGCGAATTTTTTCCTCGTGCAGTACATCGACAGGCTCGGCGGCTCGGCTCTGGAGCGCAGCGGCCGATAAGCGTCGCTAAACGTCCAAGCCCGCACGCTGTAAAACTATGTGCAATGCATTTCATTTCGCTCTTCATTTTTGCCGTTTTTTGTTCGAAAATTTTGGAATTTTTTTGTTCAAGAATGTAGTTTTCAATAACAATCAGGACTGTGTCCTAGTTTGTATCTAGTAACGAAGGAGTGGAGTAAAAAATTTGCAAACCGTGTTGGCCTGTACATTTGCACATCTTGTCGCACGGCGTGCTACTTAGAAACAGAAACTTTTGTTCCTGGGCATGTGGCAAATTCGTCATCAACTAAAAGATATGAAGACGAAAACGATCTTTTTCATGTTCGTCTTCATATTTTTGAGTTGATGACGAAATTGCCACATGCCCGTATTCAAGATATTTTTGTTGTCGAAAACTTTTGGTTTAGATCTGTTTAATCTCATCCCGTCCCAGATTGAATATGCAAACAAGATTGGGCAAGACTCTCGATAATGTTTACATTTTGAGTGTGACATTTCGCGTGAATCTCAAAAATAAGATAGCAGAATTTGAACATGGAATTACGACGAATAGGAAGGCCGAAAATAACCGTCGTCAATTTCGAGCTTATCAAAGCAAAGATTTGATACTAAATCAAGTAATTAGGTATAATAGTTTTGCAAAATCTAACCAATTCACTGATAAAACATTAGGTTATAAAATTGTAAACAAATTTGAAACTCAAAAGGGTAGAAAATCTGAAGGAACTAGTCCAATTTCTCATAAACAGTAAAATAAGGAAACAAATATAAATTTTGTTTAGACACAAATAAAATTCATTTTAGTAAAAAAATTATTTATAGCGCAATAAAGCAAATTAAAATATATGGTATATGTTCCAGTTATCGTCCCAATAACCGTGAAATTTAGTAACAATTTAAATATATTGTTAAAAGTAACATTTATTAATAATTAAGAAAATTTATTTTTAGCATTTTATAATAGCGAATAACATTTCAACGCGTTTAAATTAAATAAAAAGCAAGAAAAATGGCGTCACGATTACTGGGACGTTTACCTTATTATTTTTCCAAAAATTCGTTATATTTTTCGTATAGATTTGATTTATATTCGAGTACAATTCTTTTAGATTTTCTGTTCTAAGAATCTTAATTTTGTTTTCCAACGGTCTCTTTTGGCCTTCCCCTACTAAAAAAGTCAGGAATAGTCAGAAAAAAGTTAGGAATTCTAACCATTTCTAGCCACTTTTGTTACGTTTCTTGACAGAAATCGTCAGAAAAAGTCAGATCTCATGAGAAAATGTTCAGAAATCGTTAGAGCTTGGGTTCGAAGGATAATTCTTTTATTAGGGATCCAAGAATATAATTCCATAAAACCTAATCCCTTTTATATTTCCCAGGTTATTTATATTATTTATTTATATTTATGCATATTCTCTTTTCACTTACATTTAGTTAAAAATATCTATATACTAAATGACTATGAAAGTGAATCTGAAAATTTCGTCCGTTTTAGCGTATCTCTTTCTCTTTACAAGATACATCTTTATCCTAATTTTAAATTGTTTAGGAAAATTTTTAGATATTTGAAATCGTCGGTCCTAGCCGATAAGCAACCTGATAGGATGTGAATTAGCATATCTTCAGAAATAGTCAGACTCGTCAGAAATGGTCAGGATGTTCAGAAATCGCCAGAACTTCTCACTTATTGTGACGATTCCTGAATTTTTGTGTACTAGGGTCTTGTTTGTTTTCATGTGATTCCACTTCCATATTCTCCACATTCTGATGCATTATTTTTTATATTTACGCGAGATGTCAGATTGTAAACTTTTTCGAGAATCTTACCCATCTTGCTCGTTTTACGAAATTCTTGACCAAGATCACGCGATACGGGATAACTTCTCGCTGTCGTCAGTCGGGATGGTTCCCGAAAATCGATGTTTTCTTATCTCGTCCCGCCCGAATGCATCTCTACCGAAAAAAAGTTTCTTTTTCTAATTAGCATGCCGTGCGACAAGACACAAAGGAAGAGACCATGATGCACGGCTCGCAAACAGCAGCCAAGGCTCCTCACACGGGGCTGTGGCTGCGGGAGATTTACCCGGAGCAACTCCTCAGGCTTATTCTATCGGCAAGAGGAAGAAGAGCTCCGGAGAATCTCCCCCAAACAGGGAGTTGAAACGGCAGAAGGCCCTGGTAACACAGGGTCTTACTTTCACACAGATGGCAAACAACGCCCTGGTGAGAGTTGTCGTTGCGTCGGGTTATCCTGATAACTGTCTGACCCTTGAGGACTTGGACAGTTTGAGGGATGAAATCTCAAAAGCGATTGACGCTTTACCTCGCGAGGGATGCGCCCCCAGATTCAACGACATTTTCCTTAGGTCGGGGGCCATCGTTGTAGAGGCCGCTGACATCTGGTCACGAGACGGGATTGTCGAGAAAACCCCAACGTTCAGGCTAAAAGAAGGTCTGAACTTGGAAGTCAAGGGGACAAGAATGTCTGCAAAGGTACCGCAGAGCGACCGTACTGATTCCCGGTAACCCCGAGAGTCCGGCGATCGTTCTGGGGCGCCTGAGCTTTCAGAACCCGTCCATACGAACTGATTAGTGGAAGGTATTTTCCGACGGGCAGGGATCCAGGCCGAAGGGGATAGGATGTATTCTAGTTGTTGGACTTCCTGAATCCTCGATCAGAGCCCTTGCGGCTCTAGATTATCGTCCCTATCTAGGGGCGAGTAGGGTTGCCTTCCGGGTTACCCAACTGGGATCCGCTGAGACGGGAATCTCCACTACGCAGATTAATTTGCACCACAGCAAAGGCGCCTCGGCGGTTCTAGCCAGACGCATGTCTGTGGTGCAGACAGGGCTTGCCCTAATCTAAGAAACCTGGTTATACAGGGAAAGGATTTGTGGCTTGTCAGGATGTGGCTCCATATACAAGGGGCCACGAAAAAATACGCCAAGGGCATGCATAGCCGTCAAGGGTATGGATGCGATCTTGGTGCATAAATTCTGCTCCAGAGATCTCACCGTTATCAAGGTGAGACTCAGGGGCAGTAGCGGAGAAAGACTAGAGGTATTTATTACCTCGGCTTATTTTCCTGGTGATGCCGAAGGACCTCCGCCTCCCAGAGGGTTGGAGGCTCTAATTCGGTATTGTCAGGAGAATGAGATTCCTCTTCTGTTGGGCTGTGATGCTTACTCTCACCACACGGTGTGGGGAAGCACAAGCATCAAAGATAGAGGGAGAGATTTAATTGAATACATAGTAAGCACAGAGCTGGAGATTCTGAATTGGGGTGATACTCCCACATTCTAGAAGAAAAACAGGAGTGAGGTTCTCGATTTGACTCTATGTTCCGGCGCACTGAGGAGCAGGGTAGTGGATTGGAGAGTATCCGATGAGTAGTCTCTTTCGGACCACAAACACATAGTGTTCCGATTAACCCTAGGAAAACCGGTGGTTTCTAATATCAGAAACCCCAGAAATACACTTTGGGACTCATATAAAGAGGAACTCGAAGGGATGCTTGCGGAATTCCCCACAAGCTATGGTACCATTGATGGGTTGGAGCCCGCCGCGGATTTTCTGCGAAGGGCTCTGACAACATCATATGAGAACAATTGCCCTACAAGCACTATCAAGTCTACGAAGGGAGCAGGACTGGGACATCTATAAGAAGGCCCAGTGCGAATACAATAAAAATATAAGGAAATATAAGCAGGGAGATTGGAGGGGCTTCTGCAAGGAATCGAAAAACATTCCGGAAACAGCGAAGCTCTACAAGATCCTAGCGAAAAATCCGGAAGCTCGCCTCGGGCTCATAAGGCTCGATAATGGTGAGTTTGCCGAGGATGAAGAAGCAACGCTGAATCACCTGATGGAAGTTCACTTCCCGGGTTTTCAGTGAATCGGAACCGACCAAGAGGAGGAAGGCCGGGGCCAGGGGGTGGAGAGGGCCGACTGGAGTTTCGCCGCGAAGGTCGCTGATTACAGAAAGGTGGAATGGGCCGTAGGGTCCTTTTGCCCCTTCAAATCACCAGGGGCGGATAGCAATTATCCAGCAATTTTACAAAAAGGCATGGATTTGGTCGTCCCTCCTCTGACGAAATTATTTAGGGCAAGTATAGCCCTTAAACACGTGCCATCGGCATGGAAGGATGACAGAGTGGCCTTCATACCCAAACCTGGGAGGGAGGGTTACACTGCTGCCAAAGATTTCCGACCAATCAGCCTAACGTCCTTCATTCTGAAGACGCTAGAGAAGCTGGTCGAGAGATACATTAGGGATGAGGTGCTTTTGGCTTCCCCGCTGCATAGAGGGCAGCATGCTTTCCCGGCAGGCTGCTCGGTAGAAACTGCGCTTCATGCTGTTGTAGCAAAATTAGAGCAGCAGTTGGAACAAAAGGGGTACGCTGTGGGCGCTTTTTCGGATATGGAGGGTGCCTTCAGCAATACTCCTCCAGAAGTCATCTGTCGAGAGGCTCGGAGATGTGGCGTGCCGGTTCAGCTAGTATGCTGGATAGGAAGTATACTAGGCCGAAGAAGACTCGAAACCAGATGGGGTGAAGGCCTAGTAAGGGGGATAGCTCCGCGGGGTTGCCCACAGGGGGGTGTCCTCTCGCCCCACCTATGGTGCATTGTAGTGGACGGCCTCCTTCGAAGGCTAAATGAAGAGGGGTACTATACCCAAGGATATGCGGACGACTTTGTAATCCTAGTTAGGGGGGCTCATCTGGAAACACTGATGGGGCTTATAAGGTCGGCGCTGCGCATCGTAGAGCTCTGGTCCAATAGCACAGGGCTCTCGGTAAATCCGGAAAAGACCAACCTGGTCATTTCCACGAGGAATTATAAAGTTCCGAAAGCTGACGCTCCTGTATTTTGTGGTGGGAAGCTGACGTTTTCAGACTCAGTTAAATATCTAGCAGTAATCCTGGATAGCAAGCTGAGCTGGGCGAAGCACCTGGAGACCCAATGCAGGAAATTTGTCATGACTTTTTGGATGTGCAGGAGAGCCTTTGGGTTGACGTGGGGGTTAAGGCCTAAAATGCATGCATGGCTCTACTCTGCTGTCTTAAAACCCAGGCTCCTACATGCGGCCGTGGTCTGGTGGCCACGAGCGGAATATAAAACAATGCAGGACAGGCTGCGAAGATTATAAACGCTAGCATTTAGGGGTTTGACTAGAACAATGAGGACTGCGCCTACGGCGGCGATAGGATTCATGCTCTGTGAGGAACCCCTACATGTTGCGATAACCGCCAGAGCGGCTCACGCGATGGGCCGCCTGAGAAGAGCAAATAGATGGACTCTGGGGACTAAACACACTAGACTCCCGAGTGACATCTGCACACTGCCGATTCTACAGATGAGGCAAGATAAAATAACAAAACGCTTCAACTTTGCCCAGGCTTTCCACGTTTATATTCCAAGTAGGGATCTGTGGAAAGAAAATGGTAACCCGCTCCTCCAGGGACAAATCTGGTATACGGATGGCTCTAGAGGAGAGGGAGGGTCAGGAGCAGGAATTTATGACAGTAACAGAGGGAAAGGGATAGGGATCACGCTTGGGCGACATGCTACTGTCTTTCAGGCGGAGGTCCTGGCCATCCTTCGCTGTGCTGAAACACTAATAGAGGAAAACGCTGCTGGCAGACAGATCACGATGTGTTCGGACAGCCAAGCGACACTAATTGCAATAGGGAAACCAGACATAACATCAGAACTGGTTTGGGAATGCAAAAAGGCATTAAACCAACTTGCAAAAAGAAACAAAGTGGCTCTTATATGGGTCCCTGGTCACACAGGTTCAAGGGCTATGAAAAGGCGGACCAGTTGGCAAAATGCGGCGCAGCGAGCGAATTCGTAGAACCGGAACCGGTACTGGGAATAGCGTCTTGCAGTGTCGGGATGGCTATTAAAAACTGGATCCAAACAAAACACAGGGAATACTGGGAACAAACCAAGGGTTATCGTCAGGCGAAATCCCTCCTGCGGTATACATATAGGATGGACAGAGCCAGGGAAATCCTGAGTTTACCCAAGAAAGACATAAGGACAGTGGTACGGACCCTGGCAGGGCACAATCACTTGAACTATCATATGCACAAAATGAGTTATAGCCCCACGACGGTGTGCAGGAGGTGCGGCAGGGATGACGAAACATCCCCGCATGTATTATGCCAGTGCCCGGCATTAGCTAGGCTCAGGCAACAGACCCTCAGGGTCCATTTTATGGAAACAGAGGAAATCGAAACGCGATCGGTGGTCGACGTACTGGGCTTCGTCAAGAGGTCTGGGGTCGACTGCTGATAGTGAAGAAGTAAGGGTGTGGCACAATAGGCTTTATAGCTTGAGCGCCAGGGGAGTTCTCCATGGATTTCCCGCCCGTATTAAACCTAACCTAACCTTCGTCCTCTGGCATCATCAATGCTACCTAAACCTGACGCGATTTACTTTGAAAAAACTGAACTCCACTTTTTTGTCCGCAAAAACAGGCAAAAATGGCCAACTTTGAGGAGTTATAACTTATGACCTATTATAGGTAGGACATTGTTCTTTTTTTTTGAAATCACAGCAAATTGAGTCTACTTTCACTCACCTGCAGAACAATTTTCCATGTAGTAATTAGTTGCAAAGGTACACAGTGTTTTTTGAAACTTAGTGATTTTTCGCTGAAATTCCAAAAAAGTGGGGTTTTTTACCAACTCGAAACCTATGGAAGATGGAGAATTATTTTTTTGACAAAATTTGTAGATAATTTTGTCCTCTTTGTTTTTTCTGCTGGAAATTTTGCTCTAAAATGCAATGGGAATTATCCGTCCACGCAAAAGTAACTTTTGGAATTGTTTTCGAAAAAAAACCCCGGTTCAACAATTGATCTGTTCTAGCATTTTTGATATGTTAAAGAGGACCCCTTAACGAAACTTTCTCATTAAAAACATTCCATGTCGGAATTTTTCGGGAATTTCACTCATTATTTCGACGTAATTCCTGGACTAAATATCAGGTTTTATAGCACTGATACGTTGAATAGTGGAGAATGAGAAATTTCAGTAGATCTTACACTGATAATTTTCCACAACGGACTCGCGTACTCCCTGGGCGTATGGCAAGACCCATCGATAGCTCTTTTTTAAGTATGCCGTAGAATTAACCATGAAGGGGCTTGTCAGCATGTTCTCTCAGTAGAAGCGAATTTTCTGTTTCCTATACACGACTTTTGAGCACCAAAAGTTGTTGTTGATGCTAGGCCATGTGAAGTGCCGCTGAAATTAAATGGGAGACCAAGCTCCTCTGCAACCCTATCTGCAGCATGATATAGAAACGCCGGAGCATTGAAGACTTTATGTTGATGTATGAGTCACATAAGAGAATCTGTGCTATTTAAAACTGAGCAGGCTGAAGCCAGAACCGTTCTTCGATGAAGAAAGTCGAAGCTTAGCAAACCTCTACCTCCTTTATCTCGAGGAAGGTATATTCGAGGCACGAAAGATCTAGGATGATTACATCGATGGATTGTCATCATTTTGCGCGTGATTCGGTCAAGTTGGTTCAACTCATCAATGTTCGATTTTACTGCACCAATCGTGTAGAGCAGTAGAGGAATGGCCAGCATATTGGTCGCCTGTATCTTATTCTTCCCCGATAATTCGGAACCCCAAATTTTTTTGAGAATTTGGCAATACCTTCTTCCAAGGGCCACTTTTAACTCACGGACATTTTGAGTTTCCGCTGGCGGTATCCCAAGCTATGTATATGTTTCTCCATTACCAAGATGTTGATTGGTATTTCTACCTATAAGTGGAACATCCTGACCGACGCGATGATGTAGTTTCTAGTCTTCTTTGGTGTAGGTGGACGCAGACATACTTGTCCAGTCCAAAGCTCATGCCAATCGCTTTAGAATACCTATTTATCGCCGGCACAAGGATGTTAAGGTCCTCTTTTGAAGAAGCAATGAATTTAAGGTTGTCCATGTATGTGAGGTGGTTGACCTTATATTCTCTTCTGTTCGGCGGGCCACATAGGTATCCAGAGCTTTTGCCTCGGAACACAATAGATAGAGGCAAGAGAGAGATGCAGAAAATTATCGGACTTAACATTAGAGAGTCTCCTTGGAAGACCCCCCCCCCCCCTTCTTATATTTGATAAGCTGGTAGACACTTGTCTTTTGTCAGATGTTATGACGAATATTGTCCGCCGCAAGAGCGTAAGCTCATTCATGCATCTCACTACTTTTAGATGCACCTCCAGGCACTCGAGGAGCTTGACAAGTAGCACATGGTTCGTGTTATCGAATGCTTTACGGTAGCCAATCCAAGCCATGGATAGATTGCGTCGATACCTGATCGAGTCCTAAGTAATACACCTATCTATTAACAGGTTCTCCCTGCAACTTGCCAGCCCTCTCTTGCAACCACGTTGTTTAACTATTGCACTCCATAACGGCTCGATAGATGTTAATATCCTCTCTTTGAGGATGCCAGTGTATAGCTTGTAGCTGGTGTTTAAACAAGCTATGGGCCTGTAGTTCTTTGTCTTGACAAATCTCCGGTCTTAGGGATCAGTACCGTGCGTCCTTCCATTAACTGTCTTTACTTCTGCAGCAGTAATTAGTGGATACTCTTCCTCTGGACCCTGCAATCTAGATAAGAAATGGGTTCAATTTCAGGAAAAGCATCAAGAGGTACTCTCCTGATATACAAAGGAGGATGAGAAGTTGCCGTACTTCTCTGAAGACATTTTTAGAGAAACGAAGGTTCTCTATTTAGTCGAGATGGCTAAATTTGTGGACAAAATTGATGCCTACGATCGACGACCAGCTTCTAGGGATGATCAAGGAGACCATCAACAAGCGAATCACAGCCATCGTCCGGATCTTGCGAAGATCTAACTTCCCGAATTTCTGGAAATTATTTGGATTGGCCGAATTACCGTGATATCAAAACACTCGGTTGTTGGTGAGTTCTCAGATTGCAGCTTTAATTTATCCACAGCCGGTATCTATGGAATCTGCCTCTCAGTTGAAGAAGCTTCTGCATAGAACGAGAGAAGCCATCAGTGCCTTGATTGCACTTAAACGTCCCGTCGAAACATAGGATGATTGGTTGACATACAATACAGTTCCACGACTGGATCAGCATTCCCGCCGGGACTGAGAAAATTCTATTGAAGGAGATGTGGAAATGTCAGACATTTGATCAGCTCAAGAAATTTCTCACGACCAGAATCAAGGCACTTGAGTCCATAGGCTTCAAAACATAACAAATCGAATTCTTCCGTAAAGGCACGTAATGCTTCAAAAAAGCCTGGCCGACAACCTTCACCTAATGACAGCTGCACCCTTTGTCAGAAGAATCATTACTTGTTTTCTGTGAAGGATTCAAAGCTAAATCACTTGCTCAGCGCCAGGAACTCGTCCGTTCGAGGGGCATATCTGAGAACTGTTTTGTACCACACAGAGTTGGAAACTGTCGCTGTAATAAAGCGTGTCATACCTGCCATGGTCGCCATCATACCTTCATTCACGACCCAGCATCATCACCAGGAACTGAATACAAACACGTTTCTCCGTCTCGGTCTTCTACGCTAAAAAATTCAAGGAACGATAGAAACCCTGCTCGCAACTGCACTTGTAGTTGTTAAGAGCAAGGATGGACGCTATGCCAAGGGACGTTGTATGATAAATCCATGTTCGGAAGGTAATTTTATTTCAGAAATCCTCATACAGCGTTTTCGATTACCTCGCCGGTTCGCATCTCTCCATATTTCCAGTGCTGAAGCTTCTGAATCTTCTCTGAATCTTCTCATCTTATCGCGATTTCCTTCCCGCTTCACTCTGGAGACAGAGGCTCTGATTATATAATACCTCGACTCAGCAACTACAAACCGTCACATCGAGTCGCCCCTCAACCCTGATCCGAATTAAATGGGCTTGACCTTGCTGATCCGAAACCTAGTGTAGACTCAGATATCCATCTCTTACATCGAGCTGAAATATATGCACTCATCATACGGGCAGGCTTAATGTCTCGGCCAGACAACAAAATACTTGCACAGGACACAACGATGGGTTGGATTCTTACAGAACAACCCACTGGCTCAACGAGTAAAGTGATAATCAATGAGGATCAAGTTCAAACGGTTCAATCCAACCCAGTTATCAGCATGTCATGTGCAATCGAAGACGCCTTAACTATTCAACTTCAACGCTTCTGGGAAAAAGAGGATGTAGCTCTATTTGATCTGCATTACTGACTGACGCATCTTCGTGACTGACGGACGCTAGTAGATTCAACCTTGTCTCCAAATGTACACCGTGTATATTTACCTCATCACGGTATGTTCTCTCAACGACTACCAACACACTAGACCAAAATTGCCTTCAGAGGTCTCGGACATCTTACTTCGATGGCGAATATTTGCTGTGGTCTCTTCAGCTAAAATGGAAAAGATATTTCTTCAAATCAAGATTCATCCTGACGATCAAGACTGCCAACGTATTTTGTGGAGATTCGACCCCACGAATTAACCCATCCAGGAGTATCGGAAGCCACCGTTACATTTGGACTATCCGCATCGCCTTAATGGACGATATGCACCATCCAGCAGCTTGTCACGGACGAAGGACATCGGGGGCCTCACGCTGCCTCCATCCTCCCCCGTAATATCTATATTGACGATGTTTTAGCAGGCGCGGAAGATGTGGAATCAGCCTTAACATTGCAGCAGGAACTTATAAACTGTTGCAATCGGACCGATTCCCCTTACGCAAATGGGCATCCAACGAGATGGCACTCGTGAAATCAGTCCCTCTACATTTGAAGGCAAAATCTCAGTCTCGTTCATGACACGACGGAGATGAGTTTCATACTCTGGAAAATGTAAAAACTTCAGGCTCCTGTATATTTCCAACCGCTTAATAAATGGACTTGTAGTTTGGTGAATTAATGAACGTTCGCTTGGACTATAATTCCGCCAAGTTTCAACACTATGAAAGAGAAACAGTCATTTTAGGTGGGGATACTTGACGCATTCTGCCCCAGATATTACTTTCACTATAAGTGTGAGTTTTGACATTGAATGGCAGAAAACAGTATGAAGGCTAAATTCTACAACGTTGTGCCCATAGTAAAGTTTGATCTACTCAACAAGAGCTTTCATTTGGTACCAGTTTCATTAGTGGGGGCGTGGGGAAAAATTTCCATGTATTCTCGGTACCCTCCTTTGTGGCTAAACGTGTTTCATCTATTCAGACGTCCCTTCCAGATGCTTAGTGGCATCACATACTTGCGATCAAAAATCCTGCGGACTGCGGTACTCGAGGCCTCTCTGCCAGGCTACTCAGCGCTCATTCGCTCTGGTGGATTTGTCCAGATCGGCTTTCAGAGACCGAGATTCCTTGGTCCACCTTTGATCCAAATTTTGTACAACTTCGCTAGGAAAATTAACTCGAGTGACCGCATGATGTATTCGATACATGAATAAACTATGTAAAAAAAAGCAGAATCATGAATTGCTCATATGCTTATGCGTACCCTCGAGTCCTCACACCAGCTGAGCTTAATCATGCTCGACTGTATTGGGTTCAAAGCTTTCAGTAAACCCACTTCTCTTTTACTACAATAGACCAATCAGCAGCTACTGAAAGTTGTTGTCCGTCTAAAATATTCCGTTTTGTATCCTGATGAGAGGCACCCATATATCTTACCATCGACATCTCCGTTCAGAGATCTGGGCGTCGATAGTTGCCACCAGCGTACCCTTCATGGGTGTACCCAGCTCACGCTCGCCACCCTGAGGCGTCAATTTTGGATTCTGCGAGGTCGCCAGGTTATAAAGTCTCGCATAATACGATTTGTGCTGCCTATCGACCAAATTTCGGTGGATTGTGGGAGGCCGCGTCAAATCTACCATGCATCATCTTAAAAGAGTTATCGGAACTTCGACTCTAACTTTGGAGGAAATCTCAAGGGTATTGTTACAGATCAAGGCGTGCCCTGATTCAAGGCCACTACGAGCAGTCACTGATGATCCAAGTGATTTATTCGCGTTTACACGAGGACATTGGCTCATTGGAGGACCACTCTCCGCCGTTCCTGAACCTTCACTTATACGCGAGCACGTACCTGTAAATGAAAGGTAGAAAATGGTCCAGAAAATTCAGGAAGATTTCTGGCACAGATGGTCTTCAGAATAACTTCATTCGCTTTAAACACTTCCTAAATGACATCAACGTCAACAGTCTGTCCAGGTAGTCACCGAGGTATATCCGGGAGAGGATGGCCTAGTTCGTGCCGTTACGGTTAGAACAGCTACTGCAGAGCTAGACAGACCTACGGTGAACCTATGCCTCGTCCCACGTGCAAAACCTACGGGCAAAACTACGGATATATCAAATCGGGCGGTCATCTATAATGACCTTAGCAGTAGAAAAACTTTGTTTCAACTTGAAACGAATTGGGCGTATGTTCCGAATTTACGTATCACCATATGCAAATTCTGAGCGTATGTGCTGATTTCCCGGCCCCACTCATGAGGACTTTCCAGAAGGACACACGGGCACTTTCCTCGAGGCTTTTCCTTAAATTTATATAATGTAAATTTAGCTCTCCCTTTGCGAATAAACGCAGTTTTGTTAATTATGTTTAATTTTAAATCTGTGTTTTCTTGTATTCACCTAATCATTTGCACGATAATCATTATGCTCGACTCGAATCCGAAACAATAGTTAAATTTTCAACCGAAAAGATGAATTTTCAACCAAGAGGATTAAACTTCTATCAAAAAAAGATAAATTTTCGGCAAAAAATGGAATAGTTAAATTTTCAGTTAATAGTATATTACATCACAAGTTATGTTATGTTATGTTATACCACCATGTTATGAGCCTTCTTTGCAATGGTCGGTCCGTCTCTGAAAACCCCGGTCATGTTACCTATTTGGTGGGTACTGGACGCAGCACTATTGACCTCTGTTGAATCGGCATCAGTGGCCTGAATTTGGTAGACGATTTTAGGGTCGTTAAACTACCAAACCAATCTAACCACCTTCTTATAAAAATCGACTTACACAAACTAATCCAACCTTGTTTTAATAAATCTACTTCTAAGAGAACAATTGATTCGGTTCTAGTATCAACATTCATAAAATGGAAAGAAGAAGGTGGGGTGACCTTCTTTAATGTATTATCACAGTGCCCACATATTTAAATAAATGATAATAACTCAGAAGAATTATACCATAATTAAATAGTAGCAATAAAGGTTGCCACGCATGAGGCAGATATGTTCATCCATAGGAACTCTGCTCAAACTTTTGAATCTGGTGATCATGAAAATTCTTGGTTCAACTCACAGTGCGCTAATGTAAACAAGCTCGCCTGCAAGGCATATAAACAATATTCGCGCAGACGCCCTGAAAATCCATTAAACTACTATCTAAGAGCTCGCAATTCATATAGATTGAAAATTAAAGAAACAAAGGAAGAGCATGACAGACAAAATCTTTTAAAACTATCAAATGTTAAAAACAACAGGGAGTTTTGGCAAACAGCGAGAACTTTTGACACTAAGCCGGAGTATATAAATATAATAAGTACTAGCGAGTGGTTTGATTTCTACCAAAACCTCTTCCCGCCCCGATTTGTATCAGACTGAAAATATATTTCAGTGAACGATCCTGTGCTTGATACCGATTTTTCATTGAAGGAATTGCAACTAGTCCTGTCACATTGTAAACTGAACAAAGCTGCGGGTCCTGATGGTTTAAACAACGACTTTTTTAAAAGGTTGACTCCGGAATGGGAGTATTATTTGCTTGACCTTTTCAATAAATTTTTTAATAATGAGAGGTCTGAGGGCGACATGTTTATGCTACATAAAGCAGACGTTGATGCGAAAAGTGCGAGAGCTCTAGGTGTTTCTCGCACCACAGACCCTGCAGTCGTGCCATGTAACCTCCTCGCTCAGGGCCCATACTGCTATCGTAGCACTCTAGTAGGTCGTCAATGAGTCGGTCCTTCCACCCAAAAGTATTGAAATTCCGCCGGCCCATCGCATTCACTCTGTCTTGATTGGCTTCCCCAACTCTAGGGTAGTTGGCATTTTTGTCCGGCCCATTGTCGGGAGCCCTGCGCGTTCTATTGTTTTGAACCGCACTTACTACTAGAAACTTACTTACTTACTACTAGAAACGAGAATCTTTGGAACTTACTCAGAGAGAGTCGAAGTGACGCAGGGGGTCCTGCAGGGTGGCAGTTTCAGTCCACTTTCTTTCATTATTTTTACAGCTGATATAATTGAATTCTTTATTAGAAAGGGGGCGAGGGGAGTGAGACTGTCCGATGCTCGATCCCTGATAATGCTCCTGTTTGTGGACGACATTGTAATTTTTGCTACGTCATGGCATGATGTTAGGGATAAACTAAAAATCCTAGGAGAATATTGTGCCATCAATGGTCTGCAGCTTAATCCAAAAAAAAAAGAAAATAGTTTATTTCCGTAAATCTGATAAATTACAAAAATTAAGGCCTCTCAAATGGAACAAAACCGACACGCTTAAATTCGTCGATGCCTATACTTATCTTGGGGTTCCCTTTTCGGCTTCTGGCAAATTTAAAAAAGCCAAGGACCACTTCCTTAAGAAAGGTTCTCTCGCTGCGTACAGACTGTGCGCTATCCTAAATAAAAGTAAAGTTTACTCATGGGATGCGATTGGTACTCTTTTGAGTGGAATTTTGGATGCTACTGCTCTATGGGGACGGCGATTTGTCAAGCTCAGCTGAGAGGGCAGCACCGTGAGTGGAGATATACCTTGTACGCAGGCACAAGGCATTATCTACAGTTTCCTCAGTTTTTTGCTATTTAGAAAGCGATTTGCTTCTTTATTTTTACACCCAATTGCCACATGCACACCTGTCATTTCGAAAATAGTGCTTTAAGCTAACACCTCAACGCTGCGTTAGGAAGGACTAATAGAATTCGAATAGCAGACGTTACCACCGTTGGAAACGGCATCTCGTGTATCTCCACGCGCACTAGCGACCACAAGTGTCAATCGCCGTCCCTATGCGGGGCAGAAATCTGGGGTCTGAGATACGTGAAGGATATCAACGTTGTTCAAGACAGATTTTTTAAACACCTGTTTTATTGGCCTAGGAACACTCCCAGTCACGTCGTAAGGGTGGAAACAGAGATCTATCACAGCAGCTTTAAAGCATTTACAAGGGCGTATAATTGGTGGATCTCCCTCGCTAGTATGGAAGAACATAGATTGCCAAAAATATGTTTTAGAAGGCTATATGAGTTGGACCAAGAGGATGATTCAAGCTTGGAGTTCAACTGGACTTCTCAATTGAGATCCTTGCTTGAATCAGTAGGCGAGAGAGATGCGTGGTCCAGACAGTGGGCCAGTCCAGGGGTGGTTCCTGCTGTAGAAACTAACATTCTCAGTAAATGGTCAAATAATATTTTATTGCAAAGCTATAGATAGAGTAATTAACTCGAATTATAATAAGATGTTCAGAAAACTAAGCCACCTTGGTTCCACAGAAGCGTACCTTCAATTTAAAACTAGTTTAACTAAAGTACGAATTGTTAGTCAATTAAGAATCTCTGGTGAATCTGAAATTAGGCTATGTATTAATGGTCTCTCATATATAATCGATGCTAACCAAATCTGCAGTCTGTGTAACAAAATGAAATATGAGGATTTAGCCCATATATAATACTTAAATGTCTAATTTATAATGGCCTAAGAAATTTTCATCTTAAAAACTATTTGATTCTCTCTGCAAATACTCTAGAATCGTTAGAGCGTTTGTTAGATATTGAAAGCATTACTCATTTAAATGATTCATTTAAATACATTGTACAAGCGCTTAGAATAAGATCCTTTATCATCTTTGAATAGCTCGTAGTCCAGTGCCCGATTAAATAGTTGACTTTAAGGTAATTTTTTAGCATTTATTTTTATACTCTAACATCGAACTCCTTTGTAAAAAGACATTGGCATATTACAAACTTGTAACATTTTCTTTATAAAATTGTACGACAAAATTCCAAAAGTTAACTGTCCACGATTTTCTTGACAAAAATTTTACTCATTAAACAAACTATTGTATAATTGATATGTCTAAAGATTATCTGGGTTTTTTTAATAAATTGAATTGAATTTGTCCTAAAGGAATTAACTCACAAGCGGAGGCGTAACAACCATGCCGAGAGCTGAATGGCACCTGGGTCAGGTGCCATTCGCTTTCCTAGCTACTCGTGGGAACAACAATGATAACACTAAAAATAGTTGTAGTAAGTGCGGTTCAAAACAATAGAACGCGCAGGGCCTCCCGACAATGGGTCGGACAAAAATGCTGACTACCCTAGAGTTTTTTTTTTTTTTTTTTGTAGAGGAGGTGAGAATGCATTTACGCACTGAGTGTGGGACTCGGCCAAAAAACGGTAATACCCACTAAACTCACCTCCTCTTCCCGCCAACCCATGTCCTCGGAACCGCTTTCGCATTACTTCAAGGACATGGGGGTAAGGCCACTAAGTCACGCTTCGACTTCCACTTTTTAGCGCCAGCTTGGCATTCTTCCGATCATCATCCAACCAGGATGCACGCATCGTCCTCAGTAGTGTGGTGCTACCACACAACGGGCTCGTCGGCCTTCGGCATCCTGGTTGGGTATTGTTCGTCTAGGTAGCGCGTCCTTGAGGCTTCCTCGGCAAGGTTGCCTGTCGGAACGCCCTGACCCTCATTGTCCCGGGACGATGGTCTATCCGGGGCTCATCTTCGTTTGTGGCGCAGAGGTAGCACTGCTTCGAACTTTCGCACGCCGCAGCCCTCTTTGCCACATCTCCAACATGACCTCGTGCGGTCTGGGCCATCGCAACCCGCTGCCATATGGCCGAAGCCCAGGCAGCGGTAGCACCGAACCCTTTCCGCCTTCTTGTGTACACGACAGGACACCCACCCCACCTTCAGGTGTCCTGTGCGTACCAACCTCGTGGCTAGTTCCTCGGCCAGCTCCACAAAAGCCTTCAGGTTGCCCCTGAAGGGTTTTCTCGTGAGGCTGACCTTCACTTCTCCAGCACCCCGACTTCCAAAGTGGCTTCTAACGGACGCTTCGACTTCACCGGCCTCCGTTGTTGGATCGAGGTCCAGGACCTAGATCTCGGTACGGGGTACGAGCTCGCGCACAGTACCCCCCAACCCAACAGCCTCCCTCACTACAGCCGAAAATTCGGCCCTGCCCTCTGCTGCAGGTCCAAGTTCCACAAGGACCTCTCCATTTCTGGTATGCCTGACACCCTTGATTTTTACACCAAGGGTTTCTGGTTTCACCTTCTGTTTGAGGTCCTTGAGGACCTCGGCATAGCTTAGACCCTCGGCCGGTTTGATGAGAACCGCCTCGGGCCGAGCTCGTGTCCGCACCTTCTTCGCCTGCTTCCTGATGTCAGTGTCAGGCCTGTCTTCTCCGTCTGGCTTCTTCGGAGTCGAGGACGCTGCTGTTGTAGTGTGCGTCCTCGGTTTCTTTTTCTTCGGTTTAGAAGATCCTGCCTCAATGGGGCTCAGGGTGGACTCCCGTTCGCGCTTCCGATCGGGAGTTTCCAGGGCTTCTTCCGTCTAGGTCCCCGTTTGGCTGGTTCCTTTAACCGCTTCGCTCATCTTCTTAGCAATCGCCTTCTTCTTATCTTTTCCAGCGACCTCCGTTTCGAAATCCTTTATCGCATTTCGGAAGGAGTTGTGGGCGTAGCCCAATTTCGATGCCAGCTCCTCCATTAGAAGCTGTGCCTCCTCCAGTCCATCCCTAATAGGCATAAACATGTTTCTTTTAGTAGTGCAGAACTCCTGCATCCTGTCCAGTACTTCACCTAACTGCACATAGACTTTATGACTGTATCATCGCTTCATCCGCTTCCGCATAAGACTTTTGTCTGATGTCAGCTTCCTCCACAACTTTAATCCCTCCCTTCCACTCCTCCAACAAACTGTGGTTTAAATTTTTGGGTCTTCTCCATTTGAATTCCCACGAATAGCTAGGGAAGTGAAGGTCCACCCCCGCAGAGCCCCGCATGCGGGGGTAAGGTCTGTATACTCTAGAAGGCGACCTGGTATCCTAGAGATACCGTTGGCGACACCACTTCCCTGGTGCCATGCAGCCTTCGGCACGGTGGGTTAACGCCTTGGCTATTGATTGATGATTGATTGATGATTAACCCTAGAGTTGGAGAAGCCAATCAAGACGGAGTGAATGCGATGGGCCTGCGGAATTTCAATACTTTTGGGTGAAAGGACCGACTCAATGACGACCAACTAGAGTGCTACGATAGCAGTATGGTCCCTGAGCGAGGAGGTTACATGGCACGACTGCAGGGTCTGTGGTGCGAAAAAACACCCAGAGCTCTCGCACTTTTCGCGTCAACGTCTGCGAAACCCTGCCAAACAACTACGGAAAACGGGCTATGTAAGCTGAGCGCCTACTCTACCGCAGCCAGAACAAGCCGGCAACAGAGAAAGATAGGCGACATTGAGACCAACCGCGGGAATGCATCAAATAGAGGAAGAGCGTTGCTTTAGGATACGGAAAAACATCAACATCCAGGTTTCTTTAAAGCCCAAAGATCTGGCTGAACTGGATGACGAGCTTCGTGGAGATTTTTCCGAAGAATCCGACCTCTGAACTATCAGAGGTCGTGTTTATAATATAGCGAGAGCTTTGGCGGATGCAAACCGTAAGACAAAACCAACGGCTGATCATGTGACCAAAAGACGAATGCATCAACTCACTACAAAGAGAGGCTGGGCAAGACAGTACGCATTCCGCAATCAGTGTGTGATTGACTACATAACATCTGGCAGAAATTTCACCGCCAAGATTCGACAGTTCGTGCGCGAACTGCAGATCTGTTATCACACTCAACAAGTAAAAGCTGCTGGCCATCAGGCAGCATATTGTTGACAGAATACGGGTACAATCTGACGCTAGAACAAGTCTAGAACATAAATAGTTTCAAGGAACTGTGCAATGCCCTCATAATACCTGAGGAAAAATGCCCACCTATCATTACCGAGGAGGTGAAAAGAGTATTCATATGCATGATGAACTATTCCGCTCCGGGACCAGATGGTATCAAGACCTTCTGGTGGAAGAAGTTTCCTTCAACCCACCAGCATCTGGCATGCATTTTCACCTTATACCTAAAGTCGGAGGAGCCTATTCCGGAGTGGTTGGTAGAAGGGCGCACAGTGCTCCTTCCAAAGATGGGCAACTTAGCTGACCCTAAGAGTTACAGGCCAATAACTTGTCTGAAAACACTGTATAAGATGTTCACAGCGTTCCTAAATTATGGGATTGTTCGGACAATTGGACCTGTGTGGCGAGAGATGTACGAATAACGCGGCTCGAAGAAGGATGTAGCAGGATGTCGGGAGAACCTGCTCATCGATAGATGTATCTGTAAAGAGGCTGCATCAAATCAGCGTTATCTATCGATGGCCTGGATTGATTACCGGAATGCTTTCTATTCAACCTCCCACAGACATGACATCTGTCTGTAGGAAAGCTTAAAGGTTCATCCACACATCGTGAGATGCATAGCGAGATTAATGCCGCTTGGGAAAACCAGATTCACTATCTCATCTGGAAAACATCATCATCACCATGGCAAAATTGTGCCAAATACCTTAGAGTGCAACGTGCGGGATGGGTGGAATTCCTAGAATAAAAACTTCAAAGCACTAGAGGAGATAGTGAATTAGTCAAGAATGCCTTGAGTAGAGGTGAGCTGATTAGCATGGGATTTGCAGAAAACGAAGTTGTATTTAAAACGGATCGAGTTAAATTCTACGGAATAGGAAATAGAGGACTTTTCGCAGCAATAGATAGTGGCTATGGGATATTGGAAGAATTTCCTTCGGAAAAATTAAGGATATAATAATTCTAGCAAAAGAACAAGCATGCTTATGGTGTAAAGAGCGACTAGTTCTGTTCCTAGAAGTAAACTAAATGCATATTGCGTTGCTTCAGAATTTTCAAAAAGTAAGCTTATAAATGTTGATAATTTAAGTGATCTGCAGTCGTTTGCGTTATGGAAAGATTATCGAACCCATGACTCTTACGTCATTACAGGAATCCTCATGAAAATATATAACATATAATAGTGGGACAAAATCCGGAAAATATATCTGTGTAATATTTGCCACCAGCTATAAATTGAATGCTTTGCATGCTTACAGCTTTTCTGCGCAATGTCTGAAAATTCTGAGAAAAATCTTGTTAGTTCAGTGTCACCGCTTTTACATTTCAAATGTCAACTCCAACGTCTGTAGGTCTGGAAATTGCGCGCAGCTACCCAGGTCAAAAATCTTTAGATTTTTTATTAGATTTACTTAACCAACATATACCATATAAAGGAAAAATATGTGCTTCTAAAATTGTCGAAGTACCACACATTCACGCATTGACCATTTCGAATTTGTCTAGAAAAATGTCCCCTCCGTCATCGTACTTTACTCCAAGAATACTTGAAGCACACTTTTCCATGCTCGCGAAAATTAAACAGTATGCTAGGCCGAAGAAGTTCACCACGGATAAACTTAATATCGCAGTGCGCGCAAAAGTTATAACATAGGACTACATTTTTTGCTGTATTTTGGTGGCCAAAAAATGTCCCCGCAAGGAAAATTGTGTGCCTCAAAAATCATGTGCATTTCGTAAAAATCAAAGTCAAAATATGTATAGAAATGCATTTTATCCAAAAGTTACATGTCAACAATAACATTTTTATCTACAAAAAAGTTCCATTTTATTCAAAGGAATAACTTTTGTGTCAAACTTTTTCCAACGAATTTAGAATATTTTGATACATTACAAAAAGTAAGCAAACAATGGAAGAAATATTACTTGCTTTCTCAAATAACACGTTTAACCATATTCTTTTAACAACCAGGTTTTTACATTTGAAAGAACTAAAACCTTTCGCAAACTAACATCATTTTAGTAAAAATGCAAAATAAAAAATCATTTTTATATCAAATATTCGGCAAATAAATGTGTCGTTCTCATAATAAGTTAACCCTTTCTGGAAAAATTTAATTAATTAGGAGTTTAAGAAAATAGAACTAATGTTTCTTGAGAGTATTATATTTAAAATAATAGTTTAATGATACGAAAATAGATTTGAATTGTTTACTTTATTGGAAGTACATTTTTCGAGATACAACCTAATATAATTTGCATTAAATTGTATGCGAGTAACATCAAAGAGAGACAGTAATATTATTGTATTATATATTATATTGTACCTTTAGTATAATTATAATATCTAGTATCTATAATGTAATATAACGTAATATAATGTAAAATAATTTCGGCTGACATAACAGCCGAAACGTTTCGACAAATTTGAAATTGGACGAATTTTTTATTGTTTTGACCTATCTTTTGGAGACTATAATTGACACATCTACTACAAGGTCGTGACTTTATTATCAATAATATAATACAGTTTTGATAATATCATGCAATACAATTTGTTATATTTAATAATACTTAGAGAATAAGTATTCCTTCGGGTTTAAAACTTCCCGCCCTAAGTGTAATTTTCCTTTTCACTGCCAGGGGGACACTGTCCTTGTGAATTTGTTAAAACTAGTTTGTGTGCAAGAAAGAAAGAAATTGTAACAAATTCTTGAACTAAAGATTTCAGTGTATAATTAAATTATCCATATAATCTGCGTTTATATAATAAAATATATGGGCATATCCACGTAAAGTGTCATTTTCTCGAAAAAAAAGTCAAAAACAAATCTTAAGGCACACATTTGAAACTTTTTTCCTACGTTTTACATACATGTAGAAACGCATTTTTAGCTTGGTCAATATCTTTGCGCATGAGCGCAGTTTGCGCAAAATTTTGAAATTAATAAATCCATAAAATCAATTTAATGAATGATATTTTATGAATGGAAGGTGAAAGAGGGTTGTTTCTTCTTTTTTAATGCTAAGGATACTTTCCAGTAGTGTCTCAATTACCATCTTCTTGATTTAGAATACACTGGGTGTTTTTTTAAACTTAAGACATCGAAATATATAAAAAAATACGCATCCTATGGCAAAAATATCCTTGATCAAAAGTTTTCATTTTCGAGGGGGAAAAGCGACTTTGACAAAATTTACCCCGCCCCACCCCCCAGGAAGCAGGATTGGGGGTAACTTTGTAATTTCAAATGAGAACCCCAATTTTTTATTACAGCTTCAGATTCTTCTTTATGAAATACGTAATTTTTTTCGATTCACGAAAAAAACCACCCCCTGCCTCCTGGGGGGGGGGGGGGGGGGTTTCAAAGCCGTTTTGACAGGTCTAAGTAGACAGTGTCTAGCATGGCGGCATGAAGGAAAATTTCAGTTAAGGGGGGAAATTTCAAACCCAAAGGTACCCTCATTCTCTAAATAAAATTAAATATGCAAAATTATACCACATAATATTATGAATAAATAAATATTAGAAATGGATAAATCATAAATCTCTGAAATTACTCACAAAAATGTATTGGAAATTTTATTAAGATGTATTACGAAAAATTTACTTTCAATAAAGTAAGCAAATGAAATCATGTTTAACGTTTGATTCAATTAACGTATTGAAAGTTGGATAAAAATTGTATGAAATATATTTTTTCATTATTAAAAAACTATTTTTAATTTAACACTTTCAAGAAGAATTAGAAATATTGTTTTGAACTTTTCTCCAATTCAATTTGTTAGAAAAGGGTTAACTTATTATAATAATGACAGATTTACTTGCCGAAAATTTGATATAAAATTGATGTTTATATTTAATTTCAACTAATATGATGTTAGTTTGTGAAAAACTTTGGGCCTTTTGAATAGAAAAACCTTTCTGTCCAAAAAATGTTTTCAGACGAGTAATTCGATGGAAACAAGTAATATTTTCCAATATTTGACAATTTTTTGTAATATTTCGAAACATTCTAAATTTTCGGGAAAAAGTTTTAGACAAAAGTTATTCCTTTCAATAAAACGGAACTCTTTTTTGAGAAAACACATTTTTTTTTTGACGTGTAACTTTTGAATAAAATCCATCTATACACAAATTTTGACTTTGATTTTCACGATATACACGTGATTTTTTAGGCACATAATTTTCCTTGCAAGGACGTTTTTTGGCCACCGAAATACAGCAAAGTCGGCAAAAACTTCAATCCTATCTTGATGCACGCGATTTTACAGCTGCTGGCGCTGGAGTGGACATTTTCGCTGAAATTTTGGAGTGGACATTTTAGCCTTAAATTGGGCATAACTTTTGCGCGCACGGCGATATTAACTTTATCCATGGTAAAATTTTTCGCCCCAACATACTGCTTAATTTCCGTGAGCATAGAAGAGTGTGCTTCAAGTATTCTTGGAGTAAAGTACGATGATGCAGTGGACATTTTTTCGCCAAATTCAAAATTTTCGATATTTGAATGTATGATAATTCGATAATTTTAGGAGCACACATTTTTTCTTCATATGGCGTCTACTGGCCACCAAAATCTAATGAAAAATCGGAAGATTTTAGGCCTAACTAGTTGCGTGCACTTTCCACAAGTATAGACCTTGGAGCGGACATTTGAATTGTAAAAGCGGTGACACGACCTTAAGATTTTCTTGTTGAGTTATAAATCGATGCACAATGTTAAATCCGTGAAATTTCAGTAACCTATACTCCACTGAACTACCATGATTTTTCTCAGAATTTTCAAACATTGCGCGGAAAAGCTGCGAGCATGCAAAGCATTCAATTTGTAGCTGGTGACAAATATTACACAGGTATATTTTTGGGATTTTTTCCAACTATCATATGTTGTATCTTTTTAGGAGGGTTTCTGTCATGACTGTAAGCTTTCGTTTCTATTCCAGGAAGTCTGTCTGTACATTTTTATGCAATACAACTTGTATTTTTAGTGTTGGTTTGCGTATATATCACGGTAACAGAAAAATGACACTTTTCGTGGAAACGCCCATATACTTGCATGTATTTCTTTAAGTGACTGGTGCTTTCCGTTATTAAGATTACAAGGAAGGTTTTCATTCGCTTGTTATTATTGTTTATTCTATTCATACGGCATTTCAATGAAAAATTATATATTTTTTCCAACACCCGCGATGGAAATGCGACTTCGAAGGCTCGTCTCGAAAAAACTAAGTTGTCGATTCCTCAACTGATGACGTCACAGTGGTCTACTTTGTTGTGATTTTTTTTTAAAGTTGAAGTGAGTTTACTTTTCCCACTTGTGGGAAAAGTACTCACTTCGACCACTGTGACGTCTTCAGTTGAGGAATCGACAACTTCTTCGTCCCTCGACGGCCTCCTCAGTCGCATTTCCATCGCGAGTGTTGGAAAAAGTTTTACGTGCGCCTTGTGCGAGACATTGATTCGACTCGTCTGGAATCGCCTACTTCTCCCACTCGATGCACAATATACTATTAAATTATATCAGACAATAAATTAATTATATTATTGAACATTAATTTGTATTATTGTTAAACAAAAATAATATAAATTAAGAGTTTTCACTGCGAAAAAGACAAAAGTAGGCAACACAGCGTCAAGCAGAAGCTTAAAATAAAACTAAGCGCAATAGAAAAAGAAACATTAGCAATATAGATTAACTTTTACTTTTCTTTGATATTTCGCAATACTTCGTTGTAAGAATAATAAATAAGATAATATTTTTTCTTTCAACTGTTTAATTTTCGAACTGTTATATTCTGAATAGTCAGAATATACATTTCAGTATTGAAAAAACAACCGACCTTGACTAAAAAAAAAGATAAAGTATGATGATTTAAAATTTATTAATAAAGTTTAGAATTTTTCCAGGAAAGTCCGCATTATTTCTTTGCAGGAACTCGTTATATATTTTTGATCCAAAAGTTAGTGATTGACACACTATTGGAAAGTATCATGTGCATTTAAAAAGAAGAAACAACCCTCCTTGATCATCCAATCATAAAATATTATTCATTCAATCAAACGTATGGACTTATTAATTTTAAAATGTTGTGCAAAATGCGCGCATGCTCAAAAATACTGACCAAGCTTAAAAACCGTTTCTACATGTATCAAGAATGTAGGAAAACAATTTGAAATGTGTGTCTTAAGGTTTGTTTTGGAATTTTTTGTTGTTGAGAAAATGAGGCTCCGTGGAAATGCCCATATGAAATCATTTTCGATACGTATACAAACTTGTCAAACATCGCCTTGCAACTGCTTCCGCAACTGAAGCATGATGCGCGTCAAACAAAAGCAGCGAGAAATAATGCACAGATCCAAATATTGTCACGAACTCTGTGGAAGCAGACAGACTTAACCCAGAAAATAACGATCATGTATTATTATTAAACTTATAACATTTTCAATACTCATAAATTTTTGCTACTTATTTGTTATAATGAATGCTCTTTTTATTTGCAGAATGAACATATGAACTGAACGAGATGACAGACAAGCTAACAATTCTGCCGTGCAAATGAAATAAAGCGTATCTGTAGTTCGGATAATTCAGCTGTCAATTTTACGAATCTTTCGAATTAGACTCAAATGTCCTGGATTCTGATAGTGTTTCTTGAATATCCATTTCAAGATTCGATGTACATAATGGATGTCCATAAAAACCATGAAAATTAGGGCTTTTTAAATCCCATTTTGAAGATTCGTAAAAATGAGATAATTTATCCGAACTACAGACAAGCCATATTTTATTTGCACGGCAGAATTCCGCAGAAGATTTTTTTATGGATAAGCTTATTTCTGGGACAAACGATAGTGTTCGCAAAGAATTAGTCCGAATTGCTTGTTCGAAAATGATCGAGATATGAGGAACTAGTGAGTATCTATTTTAATTTAACTAAACTTATAAGTACAAGATTTTCTACATACTAAATTATTTTTTCCGTTATCGTGTTTAGATTTAAAACAGTCAGGGAATCTGTAAACATTCCAAAAAGAGCTAAAAGAAAGAGGGAGCCTGACGAACATAGAAGTCAACATAAAACTAATGGCCGCTTCCTTTTCGATGCTGAAATGGCTTCTGCGGTGAGAATACGTTTCTCTATTGTCACTATTGCATTTGAGTTATACGCTGATGAGATGAAGTTCAAATTAATGTATTAACTTACATTCTTACAGATATCTGACTTGTCTCTGCGAGAATAAACATTGTCCAACAAAGAAACAATATTGGAAAAAATGGACGCTACCAGACCAAATCGCCTGCGAGAAATTTTTGACGTAAGCAGTGGAATAAAGACAGCCACTGATATTGACGTCCGCTAAAAAACACTTTAGGTTTTTTGGCCGACATCTTGAAGTATTTTAATATATAATTATTTTCATACCCATTCGTCACAATGGACAATACAAAGTATTTGAGTATTTGCCGCGCACCAGTAACGCCACTAGTGGCGACGATGTAGACTATCCTAGTACGGAGTCTAGCCGCCGTGCGAGCGCTGACCGCCCAGCGAGCGGCAGCGGTCAGGGCGTCAGGCTCGCAATTCAGTTAGCATCGATCTGCAGGAAGGTGAGGATCTCGGCTCGTCTCACCTTCCGAACTACGCGGGTTGAGCCTTCGCAATATCGCGCCCGACGTACGCGTTACGAATGACTTTGTCAACCGTGGAGGATCAAGTCCATTTTTCCGGTTTCCTCGCGATATCGCGCCCGACGTACGCGTTACGAATGACTTTGTCAACCGTGGAGGATCAAGTCCTTTTTTCCGGTTTCTTCGCAATATCGCAATATCGTTTCTTTCGATTTTAGAGCACAAGAGTTTTATGGTTTAGCGACTTCTGATTGAGAGTGTTATCTCGAGTGATCGATAGGGTATTGGAGTTTCAGTCCTTCACGGACTAAACTCAAAATATTTAATAAAGAACTATAACTAAAGTGACAGTACGGAGTTTGGTTTCTTTTCCGGACCTTTCCCGCTCGGAGGCTAGGGAGCGCCAAGCTAAGCTGAAACATTGACAAGCTGCAAGGGCAAAACTATAATGAACTTAATTCTTCTTATCTTTCTAATCTCTTTCTCTGGTTTCTACTTTTTCCTACGGTCCTTTTCTCGAGGATCGAGGTTCTATCTTTTCCTGCTGTCCTTTCTCGAGGATCGAGGTTCTCTCTTTTCCCACGGTCCTTTCGCGGGGATCGAGGTTCTAACTTTTCCTACGGTCCTTTCTCGAGGAACGGGGTTCTCTTTTTTTTCCTACGGTACTTTTCTCGAGGATCGAGTTTCAATCTTTTCCTATGGTCCTTTTCTCGAGGATCGAGATTCTATCTTTTCCTACGGTCCTTTCTCGAGGATCGGGGTTCTCTTTTTTCCTACGGTCCTTTTCTCGACGATCGAGGTTCTATCTTTTCCTGCTGTCCTTTTTCGAGGATTGGGGTTCTCTTTTTTCCTACGGTCCTTTTCTCGAGGATCGAGGTTCTATCTTTTCCTGCTGTCCTTTTTCGAGGATCGAGGTTCTCTTTTTTCCCACGGTCCTTTCGCGGGAATCGAGGTTCTCTTTTTTTCCTACGGTCCTTTTCTCGAGGATCGAGGTTCTATCTTTTCCTACGGTCCTTTTCTCGAGGATCGAGATTCTATCTTTTCCTACGGTCCTTTCGCGAGGATCGAGGTTCTCTTTTTTCCTACGGTCCTTTTCTCGAGGATCGAGGTTCTATCTTTTCCTACGGTCCTTTCTCGAGGATCGAGGTTCTCTTTTTTCCTACGATCCTTTTCTCGAGGATCGAGGTTCTATCTTCCTGCAGTCCTTTCTCGAGGATCGAGGTTCTCTTTTTTCCCACGGTCCTTTCGCGAGGATCGAGGTTCTATCTTTTCCTACGGTCCTTTCTCGAGGATCGAGGTTCTCTTTTTTTTCCTACGGTCCTTTCTCGAGGATCGAGGTTCTATCCTTTCCTACCGTCCTTTCTCGAGGATCGAGGTTCTAACTTTGCCTACGGTACTTTCCCAAGGATCTAGGTTCTCTCCTCCATACTTCGTCCAAAACAGAACGATTTTTTCCCTCAACTCTTTGAGCGGACAGACAAAGGGGAAAAGGATGTCCGGTATCACCACCCTGTTGGGCATCCGAACACGGACGTAAAAACCCTCCAGCGAGCCTGAAAGCAAGGCTGAAATCTATCGTCGTACGACCCCCATAGAGAATCCCGGTAACTGGATTCACCATGGTATCTGCCTGCCGGTAGAACCAAATCAACACAAGCGCGCAGGAACTTGTTTTGACAAGATTTTCATCCCGAAACCTTTTTTATCAGTGTTGAGGTTTTCCTGTATGTCAATAT
Organism: Andricus quercusramuli; assembly: GCA_932178445.1. NCBI lineage: Eukaryota > Metazoa > Arthropoda > Insecta > Hymenoptera > Cynipidae > Andricus > Andricus quercusramuli. Next base: position 114,223 of record CAKNXH010001759.1, read on the forward strand.
TTTGCGCAAATATCCCAAGTTAAAGGACTACAAAAGAGAGCTGGTACATATAATTATTTATACATATAGCATTCACTATGCCAAAGCTTTTAACAAAAAGTAAAACTTTGCTCTATTTTATGATTTGGATTAGCAGAGAGTTCTTCACAATCAAGTCCGAGGCGAATCGCTTTTTGGGAAAATTTCCATCGTTTTTCACTCCTAGTATTTCGGATACTATATAATTTTAATCGTTTTATTTCTTCGAATGCAGATAACTTGAAGGCAGTAGTCTTACTGCCGGAAATTCTGCCAGTCCCTAGTTATATGCAGACAAAAAATAATAAAAAGCAGAAAGCACAAAAATAACTCAACACAAGTCAACAGAAAGTGATTCAAAATGAAAGATATCTGCATTTTGTTAGGGTAAGTAATATAAATAATGAAATAAGCTACTTAAAATAAATGCGCTTTTTCTTTTTACAAAAATATGAATGGTATGCAATAGGGCGTAGCGAAAAAAATGAATATTTTGCTTTCATTTTTTTGGAAGGGATAAAAAGTTTCTGGTAGGTGCCAAAATAACTCCCGAAAAAGATGAGTCCTAACAAAAATTCTGTCAGTTCACGCAAGATCGATATACGCCAAAATATGGAATAATAACAAATTTCCCATCGCCGAAGGCTAAAAACTGGTGATTTTTAACAGTGATATGCCGTTAAAAAGGCATATTGTATCCACATGCATGCCGCCTGCTTAGCATATACCAAATGGAAGAAGGTACTGCGTTCGCGCCTTTATGTTTAAGTGACAGATAATAGTAAAATACACGAAACCGCAGATATTTTTAAATATTGCAAGTTCAAAAATGGTTGTACTTGCTCCTGTATGTGGATAAAATATCCATTTTTTTACCGCTTGTTCATATCAGAAATAACTATTTTTGGGCTTTTAATATTTAAAAATATCTAATATTACAAAAATTTTACGATTATCTGTCACTTTAACATGAACGTGCGAATACACGATACTTTTTCATTGGGTCTATACTAAGCAGGTATATATTTTTGGAACCAATTTATTACCATTATTATTACCATTTTAAAAACAAAATTTGATTTGTCTGATTTTTCATTATATTTTTAAAATTGTTTGTCTTATTTTGTAATTTTGTACTTTTTGTTAATTTCTGTATTTAAGTTGATCAAAATGAAAACTTCAGTTTGTCTATTATTTAAGAAATCTCTAATGCTTCCTCTATAAGGAAGCAAATACATTTTGCTGACGGGAAGTAAAGTGCTCGTGAAATGAGCACCATATAATTATAAATACAAAAAAAGTGAAAACATTCGAAAACGAATTCACAGCTAGTGTGAGCTTTTAATAGTTACACATAAACATATCTAATATTTCGTGAATTTCACGATTATTTGTCACTTTAACATGAACGAGCAGGCACATGATATTTTTTCATTCGAACTATACTAAACAGGTATACATGTGGAACCAATATGCATTTTTTACGGCTTATCTCAGTCAGAAATATGCATTTTTGAGCCTTTGACTATGAGAAATCCATTGCACCAACTGAAGAAATTTTTTTTATGGCTTATCTTTTTCGGCAGTTATTTTTGCACCTATCAGAAACTTTTCAGCCCTACCCAAAAATGAAAGAAAATATTCAATTTTTCGATACGCCCTAGTATGCAATCATTGTTTTCAGGTTCAAGAGAACATTTTCCAGGCTACGAATTCCGCTAATCGGAGACAGCCTTTCTTGGTCTGTGAATGAAATTAATTACTTACTTTCTAGATAGGTTAACGAGAAATTTACGGAAATAATGTAAAAATAATAATATGCAGGGTATCCCATCACCTATGCAACTCCTTGTACTATGTGATGTAATAGTTCACTAAAGATAAACAAAAAAGTCTTCAAGCAAAAAGTTGTGCGAAACTTAATTTAGGCACAAAAAAGCTTGAAAGTTGGGCTTAATCAACCAATGAGGATCGAGCTTTAGCGACTAATTGTATGTTTCTCAAACGTTAAAATAGTTTTGCTTTTTGGCGACAAACTTTAGTACCTGTATTAAGTAATTCCCCGTATTATTAATAAGGTCAAACTATCAAATAAACCTATCTCTTAGAATTTTTGTTACATAACTTGTAACAAAAGTAACAAACAAATAAACATTTACGAAACCTAGCAAATTTTTTTCCAGAAAATTCATTACCAAGATTCAAATAACAATTGTGTTACAAAATCTGTTTTAAGAAATTTAAAAAAAAAAGTAATCCTCTTCGACCACTCTCAGAAATGTCTGTTACATAACTTGTACCAAATCTAAAAAAAAAATGTAACATTTACGAAACGCAGCAAAATTACTTTCTGGAAAATTCCTTAACAAGATTTAAATAACAGAACACATTTTTTAACAAGAAAATTCACCCTCTTCGGTTACTCCCAGAAATATCTGTACATAACTTGTAACAAAACTAATGAAAAAATTTCACCATTTACGAAACTCAGCAAACTTTTTTCCTTGAAAACTTTTAAGCGAGCCCAACATAAGATAACTACAAAATTCTCTTCACGTTAGTGTTGCCGTCGAGCGAGGCCTCGCCGTTTTCGAGACGAGGACAAGACGAGCCTTACCTGCCGTCTTGAATTGATCGTCTTGGGTCTTCCTTGAAAATGCCGAGGCCTCGAAATACAAGGCCTTGCCTTGGGCTGGTCTTGCCGTTTGAGTTTGCACTGCCAGATGTGGGAACACCAGCATTGAATGAAAATACCGTATTCTGAGGCTCAAGCCTCCCTGACCCTTCTCAGGGTTGAACGAAAATCCCGTAATATGAGACGCCAGCCTCCCCGGTTCTTCTCAGCTGGGGTCCTTTCTGTAAGCTGGACGAAAATACGAATCCAATTTTTTTTTTAATTTTTGAATTACCGATATGTAGATATAATAATCGCAATGTGCCAGTTTTCACAATTCCCGGGATATGTAATTCGTTCAAAAAAGTTGAAAAATTGAATACGCTTAATGTATGAAGCATACCGAAACCGTCTCAAATGAAGCAGCTTCTAGTTTTACGCTTGAAGTCGCAGAATTCTCGAGAGCCAAATACAATTTTTTTTTGTATGAAATTAGGCGCTACATGTTTTTTCGTGTTCCCAAAACGAAAGTCTGAAGAAATTATGCGCATTTTAATTTTGTGCTTTGTATTTAAGAAGACCCAACATCTTTTCTTTAAGCATCTATCACTTTTGATCTAATGGAGACATTTCTCGTGTTTTCCGTTACTATAATTGAATTTACAGCCTTCTTTCATAATCCACCAGAAAAATGTGAAAAGTTTTAAAATTAATACAATGGCGGCATTTTATTCTGAAAAAATTAAAAGTAGATTTTCTTAAGAAATGTCTTCAAAAATCTTCCCTTATATTTTTATGCGGTTTAAATCAATGTGGTGGCCAGGAGAATCGTTTTCACACAATATAATTTTATACATTTTTTGCAAGCAACGACGAGAAAAATGTTAAGATAAAAGTTTGCGAGTTCCAAAAAGTTCTATGAAAAATAACTATTGTTCTTTTGTGATATCTTTCATTTTATACGATAAAAATTCAAAAACTACATTTTATTGGAAAAATATTCTCCTGGCATTCAAAAATGACCCAGCCGGCTCAAAACTAATGCGATATCTTCCCTGTATAAGCTGAAATTGTGAAAAGAATATGGGAAAAAATAAAAGAGGTTGGGGTTTGCCATAAAATCTTTTTTTAATTTCTTTGATCAAGTTTTAAGAACATGAAAAAAAATTTTTTTCGGAACGCCCCACTGTTTTTATTCTTAAAAATATTGTTTAAAAGGTTCTCCTAATACATAATGGAAGAAACGCATCCTGTCAAATGTATGCAGGCTAAACTATTTTTAAGGCCGCGAGAATATTTTTTGCTAACAATGTAATTGTAGAATTTTTTTGTACACGATGAAAGATATCGCAAAAAAACAAGAGGTATTTTTCATTTAATTGTTATACCTTATTTGCGGGAAAAAGTAGAAAATTCAATTGTAAGGAAAATAAATTCTTCTGACCACAACAATTATTTAGCATACATAAAACTCAGTAACCCACAAGATATGTTCACAAGATAATAAAATAGGGAAAAATTGAAGGGTTAGTTTTTTCAGAAAATCGACTTTTAATTTTTTTTCTCACAAAAGCGCGGATTTTAGCAGATTACAAATGAAGACTATAAATGATATTAGAAAGAAAAAGAACACGAGAACTGTCTCAAGTAGTTCAAATGTTAGAGATGTATAAAAAAAATCGGATTCTTTGAATAACAAAGCACAAACGTCAAATAAGCCTAACTTCTTGGATACATTTTTTTTCTTGCAAATCTGAGAAACACATATCGCCTAATTTCCTCTACAAAAAACAACATATTGTTTTGATTCCGTGTGATTATACGACTTGAAGTGTTAAACCTGCTTGATTTTAAATGAATTCGGCCAACAGTATATTGCAATAGTAATAGCTTATCCAATTTCTCATATTTTTAGGCATATTACACAGGTGAGTAATCGTAAAGTCTTCCACATTTCGACTATATTATTTAGAAACGGCAAACTGAGAAATGTCAACATTTTGAGAATTTCGCAACTTTGGCCTGCTGCAGGACAAAGTAAGTGCCACGACTAGTAAGCTGGGGGCTCAGTTTTAGGGGCTCAGTAAGCTGGCATTGATAAAAAGCCCTAAATCAACTACCCCCCACTCCGAAATTTTCAGTTTTGTATTTCACGTAAAGGGCATGTTTCTTAATCATAAACCCTACCCTAACCTCAGAAATTTGGGGTACACTACGACTTCATAAGCAGAAGCATCCACTCCTTAAATCGAAACAAAGAACATGATTAAATATGATGAAATTTCCAACTATTTATGATAAATGTTTACTCGTGTAATAGAAAACCGCCCACGAGGAAGGGTTTCGTAACCTATTAAGACGTTAATTTAAGTCGTAACAGAATCTCGAAACAAAAAATTTTGTAATTTCGTAAAAAAAAATTTTTTTATTATAAAAAAAATGTTGAAAATTTGTTTTTATTAAAACCAAATGGAAATAATTTTTTTTAAATTATTATTAATTATAAATATTCAAACAACTATTATTTATCAGTTTTAATTGTTACTAATTATAATTTTGTATTGTAAATTATTTCTTAAATATTCAAGTACAGTATTTAACTATCACTACTACATTGGGATTGGTGTTATTACTTGCAACCAAAGTCATCCTATGAGAGCTTTAATTTATTATCCCTTTCCAGGTGGTCGGAAAATATCCACTTCTGCTGCAGGAAACTCAAACCTCCAAGACGAGGCCAAGGCAAGGCCTGAGTTTTCAAGACCTTGAAATTTGTCCGCCTTGCTTTGCCTCGAAGCGCGAGGCCTCGAGCTATCCTTCCTTGCGTTCCTTGACCTGTTCTTTGCCATTCCTCGTCTCGAACGGCAACACTACTTCACGTATCCTCTCAAAATTTCTGTTAAATAACTTGAAGCAAAAGTAACAAAAAAACTTAAAATTCGAGAAACCCACAAAAATTTCTTTTTTGAAAATTTTCTAATAAGATTAAAATAACAAAACACCTTTTATAACAACAAAAGTCACACTTTTCGATTCCACGCAGGGTTTCTGTTTCATAACTTGTAACAAAAATACTGAATATTTACGAAATCCATCAAAACTTCTTTCTGCAAAATTCGTTACCAAGATTTAAATAACAAAACAAATTTTCTAACAACAAAAGTCACATTCTTAGATTCCTCTCAGAATTTCTGTTACATAACTTGTAACAAAACTTCCAAAAAATCTCAACATTTGTGAAACCCAGAAGACCTTTCATGAAAATTTGTTGCTTAAATTTAAATAACAAAACACCATTTCTAACGTGTAACAAAACTAACAAAAAAACTGAAGGTTCGCCCAACCGTGCTAACTCTCTTTCTTGTAAATTTATTAACAAGACTAGGACAACATAACTAGATGAACAAGATAACTTGAAACTTGAGAGGCTTACATCTACGAATATGAGGATCCTCAAAGTCTTGCCATGTTACAATGATAAAACGATTTTATTTTTTCAAGGTAACAGTTTTGTTATTTTTTGTGCAATAAAATAATTTTTTTGTTGAAAAAATTTTTATTAATTCGAAAAAAGTTTTGTCAAGTTCAAGCAAAAAATTAGTTAAAATAATAAAATTAAACAATAAAATTTGTCTGAGTTTGACGTCAATGTGCCATCTGTAGCAAAACTTTCTAAGTGTCTGAAATCCTGTACAATTTTTTCTCTTTTAATTCTGTGAAAGGGTGGATCATTTTCGATCGAATTAGTAACTCATAAGACCTTTTTTGGACTTTTTATTTTAGTAGGTATTCAACTTTGCTCACTATGTTTGAATCAGTGATATTCTGCTAAGGAAGTAGCTTCAAGTGGATGAAATCTCTTTTACTGACTAAATTTTACTGATTACCTTTAGTGAAAGTTTGATTGATTTTTAGTGAAATACCACTGATGGGAAAAAAAATGTTTAGTAAGTAATACACTTTTCCGTGCTTGGAGTTTTTCTGTTTGTTTTGTTACAATAAATGTAGGAAAATTTCAGTAAGAATAGACAAGGGTGACTTCCGATGGTTGAAAAAGTTTTGTGTTGTTTCAGGTTTATTAATAAATTGTCGCGGTATCGAAACGTATAACTTTCTAGGATTCGCGAATTTTCTGTTTTTTTGTTGTTTTTTTTTAAATTATGAAACAAAATCTCAGCGAATAAAGGAGAAAAGTTACTCTTGTTACTAGAAAACGGGTTTTCTTATGAGTTTGACTTTCGATACACAATTTTTAAGATTTTTCTGTTTTTTGTCAGTTTTGTTACAAGTTATGTGACAGATACTCTGCGAGGAATCGAGAAGATAAGACTACAGTTAACGTTCTCAAAACGTAAAAAGTAAATGTCTTTTTTTTTTAATTTTGTAACCAATTTTTAAGAAATAAAGTTTTATAGGTTTCGCAAAGGTAGAAATTTGGTGTAACCTTGGTTAGAAGTTATGAAACAGAAATCCTGAGAGGAAGCTCAAAGGGTGACTTTTTTTGTCAGAAAATGTGTTTTACTATTTAAATCTTGTTAACGAATTTTTCAAAAGGAAACATTGCTAGTTTTTGTTAATATTCAGTTTTTGTTGTTAGTTTTGTTACAAGTTATGTAACAGAAATTCTCAAAGGAATCGAAAAGGGTGACTTTTTTGTTAAAAAATATTTTTTTATTTGAATCTTGGTAACGAATTTTTCAGGAAAAAAAAACGATTATAGCTGCATTTATGTTTATATGTAATGTATTATGAATAGTTCAATATAAATTCAACTAACCTCTCAACTAATAAGTCCAGCTTTACCCTAATATAGTATAATATATAAAACAAAATTATTTAAACATTTTAAAAATTTTATTTTTATAAGAACAATATATTTTCTAAAGACAGAATATATAGTTAAAGGCAACAATCATCTAGTACGCTCCTATTGTCCATTTCGAAGATTACATTCTTCCTATGTTCACTATTCTGTGATTTAGTTTTAATTTTTGTTTGTTTCAGAGTCTTAATTAAGATAAATTCAATGCCTTTCACTCAGAAAAATATATATTAATGGTTTAGGTTAAAATAACTCAATTCTTTTCTCGACCAATTTTTTACTCAGTAATTGGTTCCTTTACGTTATTATCACATGGAAAACTTATCATTTTAGTATTTTCGGTATTTTTTCTGCTCATTAATTGCTTCCAGTACTTTGAACAACTTTTTATTTGAGCAATGTTATGCTCCTTTACGATTTTATGGAATAATTGTTCACTGCTGGAAGTAAAAAGATAGAAATCCTCTCATTATTAATCATTTTCTATCTCTAAGATACAAGCGGTTCTCATATTTTCCGTTATTTCAGAGAAATTACAATAAACTCAATATTTCTCAAAAACTTTATGTGTGAGCAATATTTCGGATTCGGATTCAGCGACCAAAAATCTACGGAAAACATCTACTCTTCGTCACGGTGAAGATCTTAATTGTTGTTTTTTTTATCATGTGTAACACAAATTTGAAGCAACTTTACCATCAACTTGTATGCAAATTCTACATCTCATAATTTTTCAAAAACACAGATGGACTTTTTTCAAAAAGGGCTCAGCCGATGATTTTAAATTTGGTCTGGAAACTTTCGTGGGATGACAGGGAACCATAATCATCTAGGAGATACCATATTCAAGTAGCTTTCAGTTAAAGTTGTTTCATCCCCACCGTGCGAAACGTACTCCCCACTGGATCGATATATTTCCGGACATCTCTCTAATAGTCTGCTCTACGCACGCTCATAATTAAGACTCATGTCCCTCTTCGGATGTAATTCAAAACAGGTTCAAATTCAAATAATAAATCATCAACACGTTAAATTATAATAACGGTAAGAACTGCAATATGCCAGAATAGCAAAATTCGAATATTGCGAATTATGCTTGTAGGTAAGGTCGTTGTGTCAAGTTTACAAAAATTATTGTTAATGCTTCGTCCATGATTAATAATATTAACTTGGCAATTTATTTGTAAAGAGTAAAATGTTTTTCTTGTATTGTTTTAAATTAAAAAAAAAAACGCGGAGAAAGTTTTAAAAGCAATTTAAGTAGTCTGCTATCCAACGGAAAAACCTAATATGTGACATCTGCCATTGTGACTACCGAGAAAACAAACGTGCGTGGCCCGTTACCCGCACACGGTGCGGCTCTAATGCGCCATTCTCACCGGACTGAATTGCTGGAGACTAAGTGCGAGAGTAATGCAGGCAACGTGTGACAGGCATTACCCACCTGATGTACAGGGGACGACGTGCACGTAAAGATGCATCACTCTGGCCGGCATAAAATGATGTAGTATAAGTATGTATAAGTGGCACTTTCAACAGGTCACCAGGTGTGTCCTCGGGTTGCAGATAACGGGGCCCTATACGGAGGGTTTCTGCTGAATATGGTTACACAACTAAATAAGCAGTCGCGGACAATGTTCCGGGGATGGTCCCGCAGAAAAAAACCCCCAAGCCGAGGCGTTAATAACCGTGCTGAAGGGTACATGGTACCAGGGAGTGATGTTACTTACAATATCTCTAGGATCCCAAGTCGCCTCCTAGAGTATGCAGACCTTACCCCGCATGCATGACTCTGCAGGGGTGGATCTTATATTTCATTAGCTACTCGTAGGGTCAAGATGGGGCAAAAACCAAACGTAAACGAAAGTGTGTGTGAGCAGTTGGGTGTTGATTTAGAGGTGACGGAGGATCAGGATTGGGGGAAAAAGTCGTATACCCGAAGGGCGATACTTCAGTTTAATGAAGATACTGACGAGCTGGACAGTCAGTTGAAAAAGATGAAGCTGAGTTGAAGGCCTTCTGTAACACGAAGAGGAACATATTCCTTCCAATTAGGAGTGGGATCGAAAGCGCGAAGAACGTGCTATGGGACATAGAGTGCAACGTGAATCACATATCTCGTTACTTTGATAACCTCGGGTAGAGCTTGCAAAACGAACACAGCAGCAAGGTTCAGATGAACCAACATGCCACGGAAACTCCCACACCCCATTATGGCCGAAAACGAAGAAGTTGAGAACCCGCAACGCTGCTGCAGCAACCTCAACTACGAAGTGTGAGGATTGGAGGGTCAAACTCATATCATTAATATTGTGTCGTTTTTTAAAAAAACGTATGTATGTACAATATTAATTTGCATCATAACGCTTAATAATATGTAAACAGATGTTATTTTAGAAATGCAATCTACTCGCACGTTGTCTGCACGCGCGTTCCTGAAGGCGTGCGAGCCATATATCCAGTAATCGCTTCTATATTCAGCTACTCATGTGCTGACAAGTAGGGCATTTTGCTATCTGGGTATTTTCAGGAATACTTGCAGGGGAAAATAATCTGAGACAAATGTCACTTACTACGTTTTTCCGCTGGACCAAAGTATACTTGCCCTAGTCCAAGCGATAACCGCTAAAATTCCAGCCAATCGATATGAAGGATGAAACCAACTCAGAATAATAGAATAGAGTTAGTTCAAGCAGGATATGTATGGTTGCCTAACCTTATCCTGTCCAGGATCCCAAAAAACTTGACACTTCCGGTACAATGTTTGGGTCGGTTTCCAGTCCATCGAGATTAAGAATGAGCAAACGCTTGAAATGTAGTACTGAATGAGCTCTATCAAAAGCACTATGGTTGCCACCTCCCACACTGACCGAAGCATTTAGCAACCCCTTTCGAACGTCCGAATTTTGGGTCAGTTCCAGCCCACGGAGCTTGATGATGAAACCAATGCTAAAATTCAGCCTGTCCAAAATACCAGGCAACCCACTTTGAAAATCGAAAAAGGGCCACTGGGGGCCATGAAGTAGCAGTTTCCCCGCAAATATTAGGCCTAAATTGATGTCAAAGGTGACATGAATTTAGTGATGAAATCCCTCCATGTCTTGATCTTTAAAACTACCTTTTTTATTTCTCTTTCCCCTACATAGATAACTGTTGCATGCCTTCCCCCAGAGGCCCTTTTTCGGTTTTCAAAGTGGGTTACCCGGTATTTCGGACAGGATGAAAGGTGGCAACCCGAGTGAATTAGTTAGGGGAGACTCAAACTTTATTTTGGCATTGACTTCATCCTTAATCTCGATGGGCTGGAAACCGACCTGGAATTCGGACATTCAAAAGGAGTTGCCACGGGTTTTGGTCTGGGTGGGGGTGGTACTTATCTTTTAATACAGCTCATTCGGTACTAAATATTAAGCATTTGCTCATCCTTAATCTCCATAGGCTGGAAACCGACCTAAAAATCGTACCGGAAGTAACCTTTTTTTGGCATCCAGATAGGATACGATTAGGCAGCCACACTGATCCTGGTTCAGCTAACTCTATTCTATTAATCTGAGTTGGTTTCATCCTTAATCTCGATGGGCAGGAATTTTAGCGGTTACCGCTCAGCCTATACCTATTTTTCAGTAATACCTTTCTGGAGGCGATGCTCCTGTTTCAGCCTGTTTAGAAGCTCTAGTTGGCGGAGGACCTCCACGTGAAGTCGGAGAACCTCTGGAATCACCACGTTGCTCTGTTGACAAATAAAATAGTATGAATTGACTGAACAATATATAACAGAATTTTATACTAGGGTCAATACGAGTAAGTTTGATAATGGTATAACTGCGACACAGAGACAAAATGGAGAAAAAAATTAGTTATCAACTTTTTTTTATATAAAATTAGGACAATATATCTATTTGAAAGAAAAAGGTCTCTGTCATTAGTTATTTCTATAATCAATTATTTTAAAAGGAACTGCGATGCTTTTAGAAAACTAAAATTCATAATTGAGTCATTATTCCATGCATCTGGTATTTTTGGCATCCGATTAAATAAATCTAACAAACATTCGAATGAGAACGCTTCATTCAGAGCAAACCTTATTCAGTCTTCCAAATCTCTACAAACCATTCCGATTGCAATGTAGAAAAAACTGTCTAAGAGGAAAAATGTGGATAAAATCATGAGAAAAACTAAAGAATAAGTACGTTTTAACTATAACAGGTTACAAGTTAAGTTTATTTGAAAAAACACTTTTTTTATTTTCAGCGAACAATCATTGTTTTAAAAAAATTCTGAATCTTTGAATCTAATTATTGCATGAAAAAGTGTTTTCCAGATGAGTGAAAGTAGAATGAATTTGCAGTTATTCCAACAAAAAAAAACTGAAAAAATCTCAATCGAAATAAAAAAATCATTCCAGGTTGAATCTACGTTAATAGGGTCAGAGAATGAAATCAAGTATATAAAATTCTGCGTGAATTTAAAAGTCTTCTAGACCCATTAAATTTGGATTCGTGATGTTTAAAAAATAAATAAATACTTTTTGAAAATACCTCGTTTCCTGTGAGTCACACAATGAAATACAAAGAGTAGAATTAAAAAAAAACAGTCAATCCTGTGTAAAATGGAGAAAAAAAGTGCCCTAGCCCTAACAGGTCATGACTTATGACCTTGGAAAAAGGACTCCTGCGTAGTCACCTGAGCGTAACGTAAAATGAAACTACAGCCATATTGCTACATTCTTATGCTAAGTAATTAATGACATTCCATTGAAAATGTATAATACGTATTTTTTATTGATGATGAACAAATAATGGTTTATAAAAAATCTTCTTATCAACACCCTCTCGGCATTTTCTTCCACACTTACCTCTAGCACACTTGTAATTCGCAAATTACAAGTGTAATACTTTATAATATGCAATACTCTTGTTCTCAGTGAGGTATATCTTATGTGACACGTCCCATATTTACACCGAATCCACGGTCAATCGGTGTCCCACCAGGAAAAGACTACTGATTCTACATCCCAGCGCCTATGCCTGTCTTTCTAAATGTCTCACTAGTACACTGGAACCGCGTTTATACCCGCTCTCACTCATAGTATCCCGTGCTTATATTCTGCTATAGTATTCATTTATATTCGCTTGGCATCCGCCACCTCGCAGTACCACGTGTCTAACAAGCCAATCAACGCGCAGCGCGGCAATTTCCCCTCCGCTGAGGACAGGGTTGCACGGTTACGTAAAAAACGTAATAAACGTAAAAAATGGCGGACTTGAAAGGTGGGTGAGGGAACAGAGCATAATATAACCTCACTTATTCCGTAATGCATTAAGTGCGAGATTAAGTGAATTTTTTTATAGATTTAAAAAAATGAGTAAATCAAAAGTTAGAAGGGAAAAAGGACAAAAAAATCCCTCGGTAAGAACTTCAGTTTGAGCGGTTGAAAGTTGAAAATCAAGCAGTTTCAAAATGCTCAATTTGTAATAGGGATCTAATCTATCTTTCGATGACGCTGATTCACCGAAAAATTGCGGCGACCGTGGTAAAAGTGAGGTGAGCAAAGGTCGAAATCCATTGAAAACAATGCAAAGTAAAGTAAAATTATCAGATACTTCTATAAGTCGTACACATTTTGAACAATTTTTTTACCTAACATAAATTTGTTCTAAATCGCTAACAATGTTTTGAAAATGCATATGACTTATGACACCATTTATAATTTTAAGTTATATTGTATTGTTTCCAATGGTTTTCGAGCTTTGCTCACCTTACTTTTGCCAGGGTCGCCGCAATTTTCGGTGGCGGCAGCACTATCGGAAAGATAGATCAGGTCCCTATAGTAGTTTAAAAGATACTATCTACGACCGTCGTCTAGCTGCAAGGTATGTAAATATTGTTGATCTTTCGTCAATATAAATGATTGCATTTATTTTTTAAAATCGTCTGACTTCGCATTTTTTTTTAAGTTAAGAAACATCTACAAACCAAAAAAACACCCTCTGGAAGTTCTGCCACTGAAAAGACGTAAAGTAAATTCAAAAAGGAATTTCTGGATCCGACACTTAAAAAACTAGGGACGTAAATTACGTACCTAATTTACATGTAAAAAACTACATAAATCACCTAAGGTATATTACGTACGTCGGATATAAATGCGGTTCCAGTGTATTGACATGCAATATTTTTCAGCACACATGAAAACCACGGTTAAAACCATGTATAGTACAGCGGACTTAAGTTCGACCTGGGACTAGAGTTCGAAAGGCGGTAACTTACGTCAGGAACGACGAGAACGTTACCGGTAAGTTCTCGAGCAATTTTTTTTTCTCGAGAATTTACGAGAATTTAAATTTGGCACCAAAATAAATTAAAGTCGGACACACCAGTGTTGATTTTTAGTAATTTAGGGAATATTTTTCAAACTAATAACGATTGGTAGCATTGAGTGGTAAGAAAAAAGGATTGAATGAAAATATCTGAGATATCAGAGAAACGACCGTTTTAAAAGTATTTCATCATATTTCATGTTTAAACACGTTGCATTCGATAGCATACTGTGCAGGCAATACAAAAAGTGAAATATGCCAAAGGAAAAAAGTGTTTTGTGGAATTTCTTCCAAAAAGGCGTTCATAAGGGTGATAAAATTAGTTACAAGTGCAACTATTGCAGTGAACTTTGCGTGAGAATGCTACACGCCAAAGAAGGCATTTAGAAGCAAAATGTTTAAAGTGCCCTCAAACAGTCAAAACAATGTTGAAAAAGGAACAAATAAATGATGTCGTTCTCATGTAACGATGTATACTTATAAGTGAAAGCAATGATATTTAATGTTATAATTTATGTTTCATAATATAATAGTAGGAACATTTAGGAATTACGATCAGACTGACTAAACTTAATCTCAGTAATAATTCTCTAAGACTAATAATAATACCGATTTTTCTCAACTTGTTCTACACTAAAGTTTATAATGTTTATAAATGTTTAAAAGAATTTACGGTATCAATTAATAAAATTCTATTTTGAAAAATTTGATCCCAATATTTATTGCTATTTAGTTTTAATTTTTTTGAATATGAACGTTATTTCAATTAAAAAATAAAAGTCAAAATGAACGTTCTCGTAAATTCTCGATAAATTCTCCTATTCTCGGTAATATACGGTAACGTTCTCCGTTACCTTCTCCAAATTTAAATTACCGAGAATTTTCAAACTCTACCTGGGAACGCGCCGAAGCGAATCATACCTGTCTATGCAATTTTCGGACAGTTACTATTAAAATGACTGAAGCCTTCGTCAAGACTCTACTCCTTGCAAAGCCATTATACGGATCCACCGAGATTCCAACTTTCGTCCTGCCAGCGCTGAAATCTAGGGGTGAGCGCGTTACGCACTAGACACAGTGCCGGTTGATAGACCTTTTCCATTCAATTATTTTTTTGTGCGCATGCGCGAAAATGAATTGACCTTCCTGTCAATTTTCGGCTCTGTTGCTTGCAAATGCATAGGAAATGCAGTATTTTATTTAAAAAACTAAAGTTTTAAGTGGTATAGCGGAGTGTTTATGAATGAAAATGGAAAAGGATAATGCGATACCAGTAATTGTAAAAAAATGGAGTTGGAGCGCATAAGAGCTGCTGCTACGGATTGTGTGCAAATGGTAGTCGCAGTAAAGATTACGTCGAAAAGACGGATTCTCAACAAATAGCTAAATTTGCACCGAAAAAAGCTAAATTTTCAATGAATTAGTATAAGTTTCAACCAAGAAGAATTAATTTCTATCAAAAAAGATAAATTTTCGACTAAAAATGGAAGTTACATTTTCAGTTAAAAAAATTCATTCTAAATAAGAAAAATCCCATTTTCGACCAAAAATATCAATTTTCAACCAATAAGATGAATTTTTAACAAAGTCCATGAATTTCTAACAAAATATTTTAATTTTTAAAGGAATTTCCAACCAGAAACATGAATTATTCACCAAGAAGATGAAATATTTTCTACCAAAAAAGATGAACTTTCAACGAAAAACGTGATATATTGTACTCCGACCGCCAAAAGGATTTTAATTCTACACCAAAAATAGTTGAATTCAACCAAAAAAGATGAATTTTCTACAAAATGGTTTGAATCCTCAATAAGCAAACCAGATTAATTTCAACTTTGATTTATCGAGAATTCACTAACTCTGTCAGGTTTTCCCTGACATTCCCTGGCGTTCTAGAATTACCTGAAAAATAATACGAGATTAATTTTTATTTTGGAACAAAAAAAAGTGAATAACTAATTATTTTTTCAATTAGAATTTTCCATTCATCACACTTACTCCTATCGAACATACAGTTTTGGTATGCATTTCTTAAAAGTATTTTATTTTTATAAACAAAAGTCTGTAACTAGAAACTTCACTTGAAGATTACAGCTTTTGTTTTCATTATATATATTTTTTCTTTATTTATTATCGATAAATACTGCCGCATGGAAACACAAACACAGTCTGTTTACCATAACATAACCTGTGACAGCTATCCTATCATTTTCACACAAAAAATATACATCTCGAAATTTCAGTTCACGAGTAATCCTATTATTATCATTATCCATATTATTTATAAATTTATCATCGTTAAGTACTAAGATACTTTGATAAAAAAGCACAAACAAAGTTTGTTTACCAAAACATAACCTCAGCAACATAACCAGCAGGGCACTGCTGTGCCCTTCAAAACTTAAATCTGGCACCAATTGTGCTCCTGGCACATCTTTTTCATTCAAAATTATTTTTGGGAATGGTACTTTTGCACTCATGTTTGTTGTGTTCGCACGCCTTACACTTACAGCGGCTCACGCTATGGAAATCATAACCAAGAAATATTGCACTGAGCTTCCGTACATGCAATATATTTCTTTCCTATTAATCACTTTTGAGATACTGAACACTATTATTCATTAAACTTTCACTACATACGAATTTATCACAATTAAAAAATTAAAAACTCTGCTTTTGCATACATTTTACAGAGTAGGGCCGAAACTTTTGAATTTGCGGGAACTGTCATGGCAGCCACGCATGTGCACTATCTATTTCCGAATTGAAATGAAAAGGTCTATTGTAAATAATATGTTATGACAATTTTATTGCATTAAAACGACTAGGTGCACATGTATTTTTAGCATAAGACTACAGGAACCTTAATTCCCAAATCTAAATTTTAATTATTGTTCTTATTTTTAATGCAAAAATATTATCATAATATATTATTTATAATTTATGTAACATTTACTACAAATTATAAGTGTCATGAAGAAACAGTCTATCACTTATCTGTGAAACACATATTTGAGCACTTCAGAGCAAAAGGAAGACTCCGCAGAGTCGTGAGGAAAAACGAGACAATTATGGTTGCGATGTCTTGCTCTTCAGGCATTCTGCCTGAGAGTTTCTCTTTCTAAAGGTACTTGCCTCGTTTTTCCTCACAACTCTGAGGAGTATTCCTTTTGCTCTGACGTGATCATTTATAAAGTAAATACGAGTAGATGCAAAGGTACACAGAGCTTTTTTTTGTAAAGTACTTGATTTTTCGCTAAAAAATGAAAAAAGTGATTTTTTCAAATAACTATAACTCTAAATCTTTTAAAGATAGAAGGTTCTTTATGCTTTTCTTCTCTCATTACTTTGTCCACTTTCTTTTTCCTCTTAGTTCGTTCATGTAAACGTGGCACCATAGTGAAGCATTCTCGTCAAAATGTTGGCTACAGTAAATTAATCCGGAATTTTAAGTATTTTTCCGACGTGATGTCTGGAGTTAATTTGATCTTTAAATTTGCACTTTTCCTACACAAAGCATATTTGGTTGCATTTTTTTAAAGTAATGAAGGAAGATCATATAATTTCTTCATTGAATATAAGTTGCTTTTTTGAAATTATTAGATTTTTATTAGATTCCATTTTCGGGTTTTCACATATCTAAATCCCCTCTTCCACATGAGATCGTCAGACTTTAAACCCTTTAGATCACATCCCTTTCTAAACTCACAATTACCTCAACACTCATAGTAAGCCTTCAAGTAATACCTGATGTACTGAAAATTCCGTTCTGTCTAAACTTTTGTCTAAGGGAGATGATAACTGCAGAAAACAGATCTCCCGAGCGCTAAATCTCCCGCACGAAAGTAGTTAAACGCAATGGAAATACGACTAGCGAGAATCACGAACAGTACCCCTCCGAGCGCCAACTGCGTCCAAAATGGCTTAAAGCCCGACACGATGAGCCGCAACGAACTTTAACCGAAAGTTGCACGATATTTATTGGATATTGCTTTATGATGCCATACAACGAGTACTTTTTATAACAAAAAAAATACAAATACAATTTTTTAAATTATGCGAGCATCATTCAATTACAACCTGCGCTGTAATTATACGGCGAGCAAAATAATGTTTCAATAATAACAATATATAATATGTAATATAATGTGATAGTTATAACTTTACAACATATTTTGTGAAACCTTTTTTACTCTATTTTTACACTTAAGAACATTTTGGAAATATACGAATTTCGAATTAGGAAAAATGCACTTCGGGTGCCAAAACTCGATGAGACAAAAATTCCAGCGCAGCTAGTGCCATCGGTTATTAGAATTTTATTGTTTTTTATCATAAATTACGTCAGGGTAATTGAAAATCAGTCTCGGGGTAAATAAGATATCTGTTTTTATTTTTTTACTGTGAAATACAAATATTTGTCAATAATGAACCTTATTTTTGCTATAAAAACATAATTAAGGTAAAGCGCCCAGTCTTTATCCTCCCCCTCCTCTTTTTCTTCTTCTTCCATTGATGCTGATACTTTTTTCAGTATGTCGACTGCTCCAAGCTCCTCTTCATTTTCCTCCTCCTCGACAGAGTCTGCTAGGATTTCCGAAAATTTTTCGCAAGATTGTTCATTGTAGAACGAGCAGATGATGGAGCACTTCAAACCTGCTTTCTTGCAGCCACATTTCGAACCACATCCTGTTTTGCACTTACATGAAATAAATTGCAACAATTCCTCTCAAACAGGATTTTTTTGTTGTGACTGGAGCAAGTACGTGTAAGTTCGTTTACTTCGATTTTTTTTAGTGTCCAATCTGTCCATCCATGCTTGGACTTGACGGTAGGTCCGCAACGAATGTTCTCATGCAGCTCCTCTTGTCGGTGGCAATGTCGAGAAATTAAATTTACTTTTTGTTACTGATCGTCGAAAATGAAGATAGCGAAGACAGCCCAGCGCGGCATTTTCTAGGGAAGATCCGTAGAGTGCAAGGATGAAATTTTCTCCGGGCAAGGGGACCTTTAGGTACGCTTTTGTTGTTTGAATTGATACTCTCCTCAATGAAAGATACGTACCAGAGGTTTTCTGAGAAAAATCAAGAAGACGCAATTTTGACCCATTTTCGAGAAAAATGCATTTAAAAAATTGCGAACGGATGGTCATCGAGCTGGATTAAAAGTAGTTCGTAGCGTCGATAGCTCCCTACTAGAGCACTCTGCTGATAGCCGCAAGGTTGCGCGTTCGATTCACGCTATCCGTACTTTTTCATATATTTTTTTATTTATCAAAATGCTTGTTTATTTCATTTTTTAATAACATTTGATAAAATATTATACCATTTAATGATTATTTTATTTCTTACTTTCAATAAGAACTCTGTTTACCGTATGCTTATTATTAATCGTTTAGACAATTGTGCATTTCATTAAATGTAAAATTCTTTATTCTTTAATAGTTTGTAGTATTTATATTTTTAAATTAAATTAGGAACAAAGTGTTTCAAACAAAAATTTCAAAAATAAATACAAAATTAAAATGTTTTCTGCAAACTACAGAAAAAAAACACATACAGTTTTTTCCCCATCAATATAGCTTTTTCTGAAATGACTGCAGAAGATTCTGGTGCGACAAGATCATTTTCAACCAAAAGCTGTTCAAAATGAAGAAGTGAATTTTTTAATTGCAATTTCGATAAGTCACTGTGAAGAGACTCATCTTCCGTTTCCGACATATCAAACTTTGAGTGTAAAATGAAACGTGAAAATACACTTTCAAGACACTTCTGATACTTGTTGGTAAATATCTATGAAATAAGTCACTGCATCCACTGGTATTTCGTATTTATTATTGAAATTTTCATTTGAAACACATTGTTTCTACTTAAATTTAAAAATATAAATACTAGAAACTGCTAAAGAATAAAAAATTGTAATGAAATGCACAATTGTCCAAACGAGTGATAACAAAAATACGATAAACAGCGTTTTTATTGAAAAGAAGGAACAAATAATTATTAAATGGCATAAAACTATTGAATGTTATTAAAAAAATGGAATAAACAAGCATTTTTATAAATAAAAAAAAAGTACGTATAGCGAGAATCGAACGCGCAACATTGCGGCTATCAGCCGAGCGCTCTACCAGGGGAACTACCGACGCTTCGAAATACTTATAAGCTGACTCGATGGCCATACGTTCGCAATTTTAAAAATGCATTTTTCTCGAAAATGGGTCAAAATTGTGTATTCTTGACTTTTCTCAGAAAACCTCTGGTGCGTACCTTTCATTGAGGAGAGTATCAATTCAAACAAAATAAAAAGCGTTGAGATAGTAACGAATTCAGGATCTACATACGGGTTTTTCAAGATTTCTAGATCCTTCTTCAACCGCCCGTTTTTTTGCAGTATATTTATTTATCAAGTCCAAGCAATGATAGACAACACAAAAAAATCCATAGGATTGGGGATGGCAGCGAAGTAAAAACGTACTTACAAACGTTACAACAACGTTACAAACAAAAAAGGTTCTACTCTAGAGAATTGTTGCAGTTTATTTTCTGTATGTGCAAAACAGGATGTGGTTCGAAATGTGGCTGCAGGAAAGCAGGTTTGAAGTGCTCCATTATCTGCTCGTTTTGCAATGGAAACTCCTGCGAAAACGTTTTGAAAATCCTAGCAGACCCTGACGAGGAGGAGGAAAATGAAGAGGAGCTTGAAGCAGCCGACATACTGTTAAAATTATCAGCATCAATGGAAGAAAAAGAAGAGAGGAGAAGGAGGAGGAGGATAAGAATACATGAATCAACCTTGATTAACTAACATCGGATAAAATTGAACTTCTTTTGCTGCTTCTCTGGAAGAAAAAGCTTGTGGATTAGGCCTAATGGGGATACCACATTTAAAGAAAACACTTTACTTACTCTACCTCTAAGGTAATGTGAAAACGAGTAATGTAATGATATAATAGTAATATAATAACGGTAACAATAAATGATATTTCAAATTTCAACGTAAAATTAGACATTTTTTGCAAATTGCAAAAAGTGCTCCGCTTTTCTCTGCCATATCTCGTAAACTATTAATGTGAGAAAAATTTCTTTTTAACAAACGTGATACGAAAATGTATGCTCTACAACTTACTATGGAACCATTTTTGCTCTAAAGTACATTGGAATCGACATATTTCCAAAAAACGGGATTTTTGTTGCGATTTTATTAGCAGGAGCCTGATTTGTGGGATCTTTTTCGGATTTTGATTAGGGCCCCAAAGTGAAGATAATTGCCAAGTGTGGTCTTGACCTGACCTTTTGCAACCTCAAACTACATACTGCATGGACTATCAGTACGTAAGTACAAGGCGAATATTATTCGGGCTGTGATTCGTTGAAGTACGATAATGTGAATCATGACGTTTGAATTTCAAGGAGCGATTCAAAAAATGTGTGGAAGGGAACAGTAATTTATCTATGTGCGCGCAGATGATGCCAGCAATCATGCTCGTTTTTAATTTTTAATTTAAAAAAACTTAAATTTGTTAGTACGATCAATTTTTTACATGAAAAATTAAAAAAATGGTGACACTTCGAAGCCTGCTAGATAGATAGTAAGACTGGAATATATGTCACATAATTTATAGAATACATTAATTAAACTTTTCAATCATGAAATGTCCGATTATAGTAACAGCTGGCACGAAAAAAAATGAAATTAATTAAACCTTTCAAAATTCAAATATGTGACGTGCGCCGAAGAAAGGGGGCTTACTCTGAAAAAATCGAATTCGAGGTTTTTACATCTTTCGATAGTTTTTGAGTTGCTCTTTTTAATGAAACCATCGAAAAAAATTTCCGAGCGTTATTATTGCTAATAATTGAGCTGATAGGTACCCGAGAAATCGTGCTTTCGCTCGAGATCCCGTGAAACACCTTCCACCACTCACCACTACATCTCCGCGTCTTATCTATACCCCGTCCGTGAGCAGCGCCGCTATATGCGTGAGAATGTAGTGGCAAGCGGAGAGGGAAGATTTTGTGGTCCTCCCTCTCTTCTAAAAGTCGCGTCTATCGGGTCGACTTCGACCGCTCGTCCTGAAAAATCTCGCTTTCCACAGTAATTTCTGGGTAGAAAATTCAAACAATTTAGTAGAAATTCAACTGTTTTGTAGGAGATTCGTTGTTTTTTTTAACGAAAATTAAACTATTCTTTTCTTTACGTTTATTAACTACTTGGTTCAAAATTAATGTAGTTTGTTGAGAATTTGTGTTTCATAGTACAAAATTAATCTTCAATGGTTGAAAATTCGTCTTTATTAACTGAAAAATCTTTCATTGTACCAAAATATCAGCCATTAAATTTTTTTTATAAATACAAATTGCACAATATCACAGAGAGACAAATTTCGCACAATATCACATACAACCCGAATTTGATGCATTTTTAAAAATAACTTCAGCTGATCTCTTAAATAAATAATTAGGAAAATAACAAAATATACAAGTTTCCATTAAAACAAGATTTTACAGATCTCTCAATAACTTAATTGCAATATCATTAGCCTCTTGGGCGTCAGGCGTAGAAATTTGTAATTTTTTTCCGTCTTGACGCTTCATATTTTAGTTTTATACAGCGTTCGCTGCTGACTGATATTTTTGTTGCTGGGATACAAAGGGGTAGCAGGATTCAGACTCGTACCTTCAAAGCTCTGAAGAGCTGCTAATATTGGTCGGACTGGAGCCAAATTATAGTTTTCGTTTTTTAGCCACTACTTTTGTCAAAAAGTAACGCGTTTCCGTTACACTTACGAAAAAAGTAACGCGTTACGGTAACCCTTAAACTCAATAAGTAACACGTTACCTTGGCGTTACTTTTTATGATAGTATTTTTAAAACGTAATTTCAAATCCTGATAAGCTTTTGATAGTTTTTTATTTGAAAGTGTTTTCACCTCCTAACAACTTTTTCGGGCGGGCGTTGCAAAAAATAGTGTGTAATACGCACTTGTATCACAAATAACTGTTTCTTTAAAAATTTTGTTTCAATTTAGAAAATAGTTTTTTCAATATTTTAATAATACTTAATGAACCTATTAATAGGCTACAAGACCTTTTTGAGAACTTTTATATGGGCACATGAAAGCTCAAAAGTATTAATTAAATGGAATCTGAACTTCTATTATTATATAATAATGAGTAATTATTATATCATAATATTATATTATGTAATACATACATAAGTATAAAGAAGATTTGTATATTATTAGAATTATTATCTTTTGTGATAAGGATATATTACTAAGTGCGTTTACGAATTTGAATGTAGCGCGCGCTTAACAAAATGAATAGGTAGTCAAATAGTGGCAGATGGGAGGCTGCTTGATCAACGAAGTTGAACGTTTCCCCCACCCGTACACAACACCAGCTGACATGTTGACAATCTAAGGCATCTAAGCTGCATTACAAGAAAGGAGTTCGCCTTTTAATTAGCATTCTATGTTTGTTGGTGGTTCATTGCTTGAATAAGTTTTTTAAAACGAATACAGCATTTATTAAGAAGAAAAAACTTACAAATACGTTTTGGAAAGCTTGTACCAAGGCAAGCCTTTTTTCCGTTTACACTTATTTTGTACAATTATAATCATTCTCAAGTTTTAGCGTTATAAATAATTCAGTTTGCACTAAAACTTACATATTTGCAGATAGATATATCAGTAAAAAAATTGAAAAAAGGCAAATTGATTTTCAAAACACATACCCAGAATGAAAAAAAAATCGATCGAAATAAAACTGGTTAATATACAAATTTAAGAAAAAGGTTTTTAACAACTATTCGTGCAATATTTATATATTGTTGTTAAAAATACCGGGGTTTAAACTTGTTCATGAACAAAAGTTTCATTTCGATCGGAATTTTTTTTTCTTTTTCAGTACATGTCTTGAAAATCAATTTGCCTTTTTTCGAATATTTTTAGTTATATATGTGCTGCGAGATATCTCTTTGCAAATATGTCAATTTTAATGCAAATATAATTGTTCAGAGCACTATAATAATTTGAGAACGATAAATTCTACAAAAAAATAGTGTAAGCGGAAAAAAGTCGACTTGTCTTGGTTCAAACTTTCCAAAACATATTTTACAACAAAATTTGTTTATAAACACTGTATTTATTGAAAAATCTTGTTTAAAGAATGATCGACCAACTTTTCGAAAATGCAATCACTTTTTGTTATTAGTTCTCTGAATAAAATTTTTAAACAATTTATTTATTCTTCTTTTATTACTTAATAATAAAATATTTATATAAATGGGGCATTCTCCGTGAAACCAGCCACCCTCTCCTCACACTTTAATTCTTGAGATAAATAGACCTTATAGGGCTCAACACTTTCGTCAAAGCTTCTGCTTTTCAGGGCCGTATGGTACTTCATGATTTTAAAAATGGCTGACCAACAAGGGCCGTGACAAGAAAAAAAATTCTAAATTTAATCTCTTATGTTTGATCTGATTATTACAAAAACATAATTTTTACTCTTGCAATTCACTTTTCAAGTATTTTTGGGGTCGCTGATTACGAATTTTGTATTCTTTTTTAAAAATTTTAAGATGGAGAATCCAATATGCCTGCCGAAATGTGTAAAAATCATTTTATGTCATAAAAGTACGAGTTGGGTATGCAATAAAGGGTTTTTGCGGTCGCTGATTACGAATTTTGTATTCTTTTAAAAAAATTCTGAGATGGCGAATCCAAGATGGCCGCTGAAATGCGTAAAAATCATTTTGTGCCATATAAGTATATGTTAGGTATGCAATAAAGGGGTTTCGCGGTCGCTGATTACGAATTTTGTATTAGTTAAAAAGAATGTCAAGATGGAAAATGCAAGATGGCCGCTGAAAAGTGTTAAAATCATCTTATGTCATAAAAGTACGAGTTGCATATGCAATCAAGGGTTTTCGGGGTCGCTGATTTCTGATTCAAGGTGACATACATTTTGTAGTGGTACTAAAAGTATCTAGAAGATATAGCATTGATTTAAGTGTTTATGTGCCGTCGGCATTAGCGTTACCCAATGTGCACCACGAGGAGGTTGCGCAATCGGTCTTGTGCATCACTTGGCCCTGAAAAGGGCCATTGTATATGTGACGTGCGCCGAAGAAGGGGGGCTTACTCTGAAAAAATCGGAATCGAGGTTTTTACACCTTTCGATAATTTTTGAGTTGCTCTTTTTAATGAAACCATCGAAAAAAATTTCCGAGCGTTATTATTGCTAATAATTGAGTTGATAGGTACCCGAGAAATCGTGCTTTCGCTCGAGATCCCGTGAAACACCTCCCACCACTCACCACTACATCTCCGCGTCTCATCTCTACCACGTCCGTGAGCAGCGCCGCTATATGCGTGAGAATGTAGTGGCAAGCGGAGAGGGAAGATTTCGTCGTCTTCCCTCTCTCCTAAAAGTCGCGTCTATCGGGTCGACTTCGACCGCTCGTCCTGCAAAATCTGGCTTTCCAGAGTAAGCCCCCTTTCTTCGGCGCACGTCACATATATTTGCAGTTTCTTATCTGATCGTTTTTACTTGTCTTCGTACATTGACCACTTTATTTCATCGTTTTTCTTTGAAACATAAGACGATCACACACATTGTCATTTGCTTCTGAATTTCATGCAGTTCTGGAACAAAAATTATTTATTTATCTGACGGAGCTAAGCATCACTTTAAAAATAGATTCCAGATCGCGAATTTGGTTTTTCATAAGAAAGATTTTAATATTGAAGCAGAGTGGCATTATTTTACAACTGCTCATGGTAAGAGTGCATATGATGGTCTTGGTGCAAACAATAAAAGAGAACCTTACAGACCAAGTTTTACTGCAAAGCCAAATGATTCAATATTAACATCTGAAGCAATTTAAGTAGACTAAAAAACATTTTTAAAAAATCAATGTGTTTTACTTTGATAAGAAATACCATGATAAAATAAATATATACATGTGTGTATACATGAAAAGGTATTCAAAGGAAAAGAATGGAATAAAATGGTCAATGTACGAAGACAAGTAAAAACAATCAGATGAGAAACTGTAAATATATGAACCGGCCCTTTTCAGGGACAAGTAATGTGCAAGACCGATCGCGCAACCTCCTCCTGGTACACATTGGGTAACGCTAACGCCGACGGCACATAAACACATAAATCAATGCTATATCTTCTGGATACTTTTAGTAGCACTACAAAATGTATGGCAGCTTGAATCAGAAATCTTGAAATTTTTAAAAAACTAATACAAAATTCGTAATCAGCGACCACGAAAACCCTTTATTGCATTCCCAATATGTACTTTAATAAAATAAAATGATTTTTACACTTTTCAGCAGCCATCTTGGATTCGCCATTTTGGAATTATTAAAAAGTAATACAAAATTCGTAATCAGCGACCACGAAAACCCTTTATTGCATACCCAACTCGTACTTTTATGACATAAGATGATTTTTACACATGTCGGCAGCCATATTGGATTCGCCATCTTAGAATTTTTAAAAAAGAATACAAAATTCGTGATCAGCGACAACGAAAACCGTTTATTGCATACCTAACTTGGACTTATATGACACAAAATGATTTTTACACATTTCAGCGGCCATATTGGATTCGCCATCTTAGAATTTTTTTAAATAATACAAAATTCGTAATCAGCGACCACGAAAACCCTTTATTGCTTACCCAACTCGTACTTTCATGACATGAAATGATTTTTATACATTTCGGCGCAGCCATATTGGATTCGCCATCTTGGAATTATCAAAGAAGAATACAAAATTCGTAATCAGCGACCGCGAAAACCCTTTACTGCATACCTAACTTGTACTTATATGACACAAAATGATTTTTACACATTTCAGCGGCCATATTGGATTCGCCATATTGAACACTTTTAAACAGATAGAAAATTCGTAATCAGCGACCCTAAAAACACTTGAAAAGTGAATTGCAAGAGTAAAAATTATGTTTTTTTAAGAATCAGATCAAAAATAAGAGATTAAATTCAGAAGATTTTTTTCTTGTGGTGGCCATTGTTGGTCCGCCATTTTCAAAATCAGAAAGTACCATACGGCACTAAAAAGCAGAAGCTTTGACGAAAACGTTGAGCCCTGCAGAGTCTATTTATCTCAAGAATTAAAGTGTGAGGAGGGGGTGGCTGATTTCACGGAGAATGCCCTAAATATGAATAATTTTATATTTATATGAATATTTTATTATTCTCTTATTATTATTTATTATTATTCATAATAGCGTATTCTCCTTTCATCAACCTAATAAATTAAAACCAGTTTAAATTTTCCCACTCTATTTTTTTTAAAAAAAGGTATATATAAAATTATTCAAATACTCACAAGAATCAACCGGAAGTTTTCGAAAGTACAAAATTTCTTTGCAACTCGGTACACACCTTTCTGATGTAAATTATACTCCGCGATAATTTCATCGCGCAAGATTTTCTGTTGCCCCAAACAAAAATCTGCCCAATGATTAGGCCCATAATGAGTATGTTCATCAAGTTTTCCCACTCGAAATTCGTTCAAGCCCAATTTTGGTTCCCACACGTTTTTACACCACTTGATCAACTCATACCTTTCTAAAGGAACCACAATTTCTTCCTCGCTTTCTATTCTATGTTGCACTATCACTGGCACCTCATTTTCTACAATTTGAATACCTTGCTCAATATCATCTCTCATTTCTATGACTTCATCATTTTCAATGTCCAGATTTTCATTATTTTGAATCAACCCAACAGGGCTATCAAAAATAATGTCATCCCAACTTAACTCTTTTTCATTTTCTTTCTCCACACGTTCATCTCTTAACTCCACATTCACTGCACTCGTTTCCGGAATTTGAAAATCTACTATCATTTCACTATTTTCATCATTGTTAAAATCTAAATTCGAAACAAAGTACTGCATACTATTTCCGGCGTTGCACATCTTGATACTCAAGGAAACTAACTCAGACTAAATTTTCCCTGGACACTACCCCTTATTTTTCACACAAAAATCTCTTAAAACCTTCCTTTAGCAAAAAGGACAAGAACCCTAAAAACTTTCTAGAACACCATGCATGACAGGCCCAGGGTTAAAAAACCAACATCTTGAGTTTTCAACCATTACACAGCCATGGCAGGAAAACGAATTATACCGTGACAGTCATAAAAATTCTTTTTCCTCAATCGTAAAACCCGAAATCAATACCTTTTTGACTTTCAACAGTTACATACTAGGAACATTTATGTTTCACTTATTCAAATTATACAAAAACCTATATTTTATTTTCACATTACATCGTACTTATTTCGAATTAAATATTCAGTCATACAAAATAAAAAATTATAGAAGACAAGAAAACAGAGCATATTTCATTATGATCAAATTTCTTTCCTTACCCTCAAAAATTAACCTAACAATATATGTAAAAATAATTATACATTTTTGTTTAAAAGCGTTAATGTACCATTGTTGATCAACAAAAAGAAAAAGAAAAAACTTATGTGAGAACACTCGGTATTTAAGTATACTCATTTTTTTTGTACAGTCTTTGCACATTTATTAGTCTTCATTAAAGGAAAAGTATATAGTTTCTTTAATTAATAATAAAACATTTTCCTCTACCTACAAGCATGATTCCAATAGTAGCATCATATCTTATTTCATCAAATCATTACAATCCTGTAGTAGCAAAATATTATATAACAATTATAATTTCAACCAAATATATTTTTTCTTTTTCTTTTCTACCCTCAGGAAAATCATCTATTCAAATGAACCTGTTCCGAAAACCGCGAAAAGAGCACCTCGTTCTATCGACCCAACAAAAAGAATCGAATTGTACAGTTATTTTTGTTGTCTGCGTACACGATATGTCCAAGTTGCGTATGAGCATCCAGACACGTGTGAAAGTGTCTGTTCTTCTTGCTTACCTGAAATAGCGCCACACATTCGTTCCGAATACGAATTAATAATTAGTAATCATTGCGCGATTAAAATAGCCGAACTTTTAAATTGTGCGGTATGTAAAATACCAATTTACATGTCAACAAATCGGGCAATTGATTGCGAAGAATGTATTATTGCCTTAAGACAAGCTATCCAATGGGACAGCGATTTTGATTCCGATTGCGACTCTGACTATGATATTACTTCAAAAATGGATGTAGATCAGGAAAGTAGTAACAGTTACGATTCGGAAGCAGATACAGTAATTTTAAGTAACGATGATTAAAAATTAAAAAAAAAAATCAAAACAAAAAAAGAGACAAAAATGTTTATAAAAATGTCAACACAAAAAATTTTTTTTTATATTTACTCTTGATGCATGATAGGTTATTTTCTTACTCCGTATCTCTTTCTACTTATAAATCGGTTTTACTACTATTTTTCTGCAAAATGTTTCAGAAAAATGGCAGTTCCGGTTCGTCACATCAACGCAATTACCATCGCTAGTCCAATCCAGACTTTAAACGAACTAAGCGTTGAGTACAATTTCTCACCGCCCCAATATATTGTATTTTCGCCAATTAACGAAAAATTAGTTTTTGTCGCCGATTGTTCAATATATAAAAACAATCAAAAATACATTTGTACAAGCAAGGAGGCACCTAATAAAAAAGAGGCAAAACATGACGCGGCACGTAAAATATTACAAATAATCTCAGAAAAATATCTCCTTATCGAAGAAAACAATTTCAATGTACCAATACAAATTATACAAGGGCGGAAAGTCATTTATAAATGGGCTAATAATTGCGAAGCCTACTATCAAAGAGGCCACATAGTTAAGCATTGTAAAGGACCAATTAGAAATAAAGAAATACTTTTAAGATTACAACAATAAAATTAAATAGAAAAACGTTGATAAACAAAGAAAATTATCATTACTTTTATTTCAAAATCAGTAACAATTATCACCATTTTTCTATATTTTATACTCGCATTTAATCAAAATTTGTATTATTATATTCAAGCATGTTATACGTATAATTAAGAGTCACTGTCGATTTATGCATGTATTCTACAAATTTCAACAAATGTACTTTACGTAATAACAAATGCTAAAATAAAGTCTGAAAGGACGTATTACCTCCAAACATTTCAATTATTCAATTATGCACTTTATCCTCTACGAAGAAATCGATTATGGCGGTTCTCTTTGATCCCCCCCCATAATCGATCTAGGGGCCGAGGTGTCACGTCCAGCGACTATTACAAAATAATTATTGTTATTATTATGGTTATTATTGGTGATGGTTATTATATGTTAATAAATAATTAATAGATAGTAATTCATTATTAATAATTTATAATAATTAATATTAATTGGTAATTATTATTATTAATATTATTATTGCTATTGTTTATACTAATAGGCTATTGTAAACTCTTACTAATCGGCCATTACTTAATTATGAACTTTTATCTCATTAAGCGAACATTACTTTCAATGCCTATTTTCAATAATCTGTCACTATGTACGAACCAATGTCAATGACCTTTTTGTGAATGAAAACATTCTAAACTTGAACTAGAAATGATCCTTGTCTTTACAACTCCAATTACCTGCACCCACCTAAGGAAGCTTCGAACCTCGAGAATACACCAATGACTTACACAGTGTCTAGCCCGACACCCCAAGTCAATCCATGTGTTACGCACACAACCAGAGACTCAACTACTACCCCGGCGGAGAGGAAACACATTTGCCGTCGCACGGCCAGTTTAATTTATAGCAGAGGAAACCTGTCAAACCATTTTCCATTGGGCCCAAGGTCTAAAAATACTTGAAATCGGAACGTTGATATACACTATAAAATCGGACCAAACCAACAGTATATTTTCTCTACAAATTTATTTAGTCAATCAAAATTGGAACGGGACGACAGTCTTTTTAATTCGGAGTTACACCAGTTTACAATTACAACGCAAATTCAGTTCTCGGAGTTGGCCATTGAAAGGATTACGTGAAGTGTTTCGCTGTTCCAAAAAGGGATTAAAATAAACCGAAACGTCAAGTATTGGTAAGTCAAGAAAAATCATTCAATTTAACCTCATTAAATTTTGAATATTAAATAGATTATTAAATTAGTTCATTTTCTTTTAAAGGGTGAAGTTCGATTAATCCACGTTTGGAAGAAAAGGGAATTATCAAAGTCAAGGTTAAAATCTTACGTCACAAAAAGGTTCATAATAACTAATGTAAAATTGAAAATAAAGAAATTGAATATATTTAAATTTATTCATTTAGCTTGCCCTCATCTTAGCTAGAAATAGTTAAGTAAATTGAGGAAAGATTAATAGGGAAATAGGCTTTGTTACCAAAATAGGAATTTAGCTGTTTAGGTCTTTAGGACGTAACACCGTTATTAATTTTTAAATTGTTGCTTTTTCTTATCCATCCTTAGACTTACAGAAATTGGTCAGGAAATTGGTCCCGAGTATGCACATTGGCACCAATACTGGTAGAGCAATAAACCTGAAACGAAATCTTCTGTTTGCAGCAACTACCGTCATAGAAACTCTATCAACAATAATGGGTTCTAGATGTAGATCAAACGCGATTCTACTCTTCTCAATTTTTAATCCGTGAATGTTAAAATAGTTTTCTCAAATGAATTCTTTTGAAATAAAATCGCCCACAGATCCAGTATCAATTCTTGCATTTAATTTTAGAGTTTTCAATTTCAAAATTTAATCATTGTTATTAAATACATCATATCAGGGAGTGAGCTCACAAAAGCCAAAAGAGAATTGTTTGATCCTTGAAAGTCATGATTAAAGGGTATGATTTTCCTGTCAAAAAAGCAAGAAAGCTTGGTTCCTATCCCTTACCTAATCCTTGTCGGTTGAGGTCTCGCATCGACTATGACCTCCATTTCACGGACCCATCTATCCCCTCTTCATTCACAGTTGCCCACGCAATTATCGATTTTTCATTCAATTCAGACTGGTTCCGCGTAATAGTTATAGTTATATATACAGGGTGTCCTAGACTTAAGTGTCCGGACTTATATAGCCGTGTAAAAATAAAAAATAAATAAATAGAAAATTCCTTCTCCAAAAATCAGTTGAACTTTTCGTTTTATGGTTATAAAATATTCAAGCTGGACCGATCAGAAGCGCCGTATAATCAGCCGTGTGTGGGTGAACGGGATTTTAACGCAGTGTTATCGAAGCGAGTGCACAGGTGGGATTAGCAACGGGAGAACACTACGTTGGAATCCCGTTCACGCATACACGGCTGTTTATACGGCTCTCCTGATTAGACCAGATTAAATATTTTATAACTCAAAAACTAAAACTTCAACTGATTTTTGGAAAAGGAATTTGAGATTTAATTTTGTTCATTTTTATACGGCCATATAAGTCCGGACACTTGAGTCTGGGACACCCTGCATATATAATTAAAGAAGAGAGTTAAATATCCACCGCAGGGTCCCACTAAGGACAACTGCCATCTAAAAAAATGTCGATAGCCCCACAGTAGAACCGCGGTAAATGTTGGGTGGCCACAGGGCATGATGAAATCACAACGACAGGCCGGCGAAACCCTCGTGTGTCTTGAGGACACGAAGCGACCCAAGGATGATAGCTTTCTGCATCCATCTCGCAAGTGCCTTGGCATATTTTTGGCACGCGGGTATGGCTTTAAGGTCACGAACCAGTGATAGTTTCGCAACTCCGAGAGCTCCTATCACAAGGACAATTACTCGCACCGAATATTTTGGGTAAAGTCGTTGCAGCTCTTTTTTAAGGTCTTGATACCTCTCCTCTTTTTCTTTCTCCTTTGCAGGGATGTTGTATTTGGACGGAGCCGAGAATTCGATCACGAATTTAGTTCGTTTCTCGAAGTCTTGCAGAACAATGTCAGGCCTCGTGTGCGCAACGGAGACTGTTGCCCGAAAATCGTAGTTCCAGAAAATGTGGCACTTCTCGTTTCGGACAATTGACTCTATAACCCTTGGAGCGTTCGGCAGGGCAGGGTCGCGACCAACACCGCAAGAGCGACAAAGATGCATATAAAGTACTCTTAGGGCCGCATTAGGTCTATATATATACGTCGTTCCTACGTGGGCCAGACATTCTGATAGTATGTGTTCTAGGTACTCAGCGTGTGCATGACACGCTCTGCACCTATCACTGGGAACTTCTTGACATAATATGCGGTCACGGTATGCTAAGGTGGAAATAACACCGGCCTGGCATGCGAAAATAAAGCCCTCTGTACCTGAATTGAGCCCTGATGATTTGAGGAAAGCAAAAGTTTGCTCCTTCGACATTTCTTTTCTACATTTTTCTAGATTTTTCTACATTTCTGTGAAAGTTTCCGTGCATATGCTTGTCGAGGAGCTCTTGGTGAAATTTTTCAATCTCTGCTTCCTTTACTTCGGCTTCTAGACGTGAAGCATCTAGATGGAGTAATGCACTTTCCTCACTTATGATTTTAAAATTTAGGCCAAGGGGCTCGGCCGCTTGCTCCACGGCTATGTAAAGGAACGCTCATTCGCCCATCATCTCGTGGTTCCTGACCATCTTTAGTAGAGGATCTCTGCCATTCGTAACGATGTAAGCTGTACTTAGAACAATTCGGTTATGAAGACACTGGAGATTCAATAGTCCGCGTCCGCCTTGACGGCGTTAAATGTATAATCGCAGAACTGACGAATTGATATGCAAGCTTTTGTGCATATGCATGATCTTACGTGTGGTGACATCAAGGGCCTTGAGCTCGTTCTTCGTCCATTGCACCACTCCAAACGAGTAGAGTAGAACCGTGACGGCAAGCATGTTAGTCTATGAGAGGATGAATCGAAAGCTTTCCGATAGTCAATCCAGGCCATTGACAGGACGCGCTGATGGGCTGCAGCGTCTTTACAGATACATCTGTCAATTAGCAGGTTCTCTCGACAGCTTGCTACACCTTTTTTCGAGCCACGTTGTTCGTTCATCTCTCGCCATACAGGCTCAATTCGTCGAACAATCCTGTTGTTTAGGACAGCTCTGAAGATCTTATACAGTGTGTTCAAACAAGTTATTGGCCTGTAATTCTCTGGGTTGGACAAATTGCCTTTTTACGGCAGGAGTATAGTGCGTCCTAACACCAGCCACTGCAGAATGGGCGTCTCCGACTTTAAATATGAGGTGAATATGCGGGCCAAATGTTGGTGTATGAAAGTAAACTTCTTCCACCAAAAGTTCTTGATACAATCTGGTCCAGCAGCGGAAAAGTTCTTCGTGCCTCTAAGTTCTTTTTTCACATCTTCGGCAGTGACTGATGGACATTCCTCCTCAGATTTTATGAGGTTGTCGCAAAACTCCTTGAAGCGGATGATATTGTCAGCATCTTCTTTCAACTCTAGGGTTTTGAGGATCTTGTACACCTCTCTCCAAAAAGGCTCTACCTCCTTGGGCTTGGGTGGATTTTTTACAAAAACAGGGAGATCGCTGAAGAGGCGTGATGGGTCGGCGAGAAACTGTTGATTCTCCGTGATCCATCTCTCCCTCTTCTGTATTCTTCTCTTTGCGTCAGATAACAGCCCTATTTTGTCAACAATGTGCTGCTTGATTGTCAGCAGCTTTGACTTGTTTAGTCTGTGATCCAAGATCCTTGTTCTTGGGCGAACTTTCGAACCTTTTCCGTGAACGGTCTACCACATGTTATGTAGTCAATCACACATTGAACACGGGACGCATTCTGTCTTGCCAATCCAATTTTCTTGTTCAGTTGATGCAAGCGTCTTTTGGTCCTTTGATCCATCGTCGGTTTTAGCCTTCGATTTGAATCAGCCAAAGCTCTCGCAGCACCATAAACTGAGCAATTGATGGTCCAGAGGTCGGACTCTTGCGAGATATCTCCACAAAGGGAGGCATCCATTTCAGCCAAATTTTTTTATTTTTTTATTTTAAACAATATTTAGAGGTGGCCCATCGCCTTTGAAGTTCTTATGTAATTAACATGGGTAAACTCAACTTTTTTTTCATTCAAGATTTTAACCACGAAGTTATCCACTTTTTAATTTGAACTTTCAATATGTTGTTCTTGAGGTTCTCATAATCCACATAAAAACACTCTTTCAATTAATAATTCATAAAAAGCATTAATGACCACTGTTTTCTACTGTTTTCAAAGACTAATAACGGCTCTTATAATAGATACCTTATATTGATCTTTTAAGAATATTTTCTTGGAAGTTTCAAGATCACTTTTTCTGAAAAAGCAGATTAGGAAAATTATAAATAAGCGTGCAATGATGAAAACAAATTTGAGTAGATTTTTGAAATTTGACAGGTCTACGACTTAAGCTGTTTAATTTTCGGGGCGGAGCGCTCATCAGCTCAGCCATAAAGGTCCTTCACAGTGGGTCTTGACACCATAAACTCATAAAGCAGTCCCATTCTCAGCAAGTTTTTTGTAGTCATATTTCCCTTTTTCAGAAAAGTGGATAATAATAATTCAGGGGACTCTAACTAATCCTGTTATAAAGTCACATCGATGAAAAGAGCTGAGGTTGCACTTTTACGATCGACTCTTCAATTACCGAAATTGTCAGCTTTTGCAATGACCACTTTCAAAGACGACGGGCCACCTCTAAATATTGCTTAAAATTGAAGAAAAAAAAATCTGGCTTCTACAATCGCCTAAACTACCATTATTTGCCCTTCACTCTTGAGAAAACCGAAAGTGTTTTTTTTCTGGTCACCCTAATATATATTTGATTTTAACCTTTCAGTACTGGAATTTGTGTGCAGTCATTCAGTAGAGTAATATCTATGAAATTCTCCCGTTCTAAATTAATATTATAGTGTTTTATGAATTTAAATCTTTTGAACCATTTCAAGAAGTAAAAAAAGGTTAGTAGAATAAAAAAATGAAATAAAGTTCAACAGTCTTAATGTTAACAAATAAAGAGTACTTTTGTAAATTGCTTCATGTAATTTGCTCGTCCCTCCTCGCTTTCAAAGTTGTTGAAAAATTTCACATATCAGCGGTATTTACTGCTTTGATGTCAATAAAATATATACAAAGACAGCGGGAAAATTAGCCATTTCATAATATGATTTTTAATCTTTGAACAAATTATATGAATAAACTCGACGTTGATCAGGTTTGTTGAAGTTAGATTTGGAAATCAGAAAAAGTATATTTACCATTTTACTTTATTCTTTTAAACAATTTACTTTAACATACATACATAAATACATACATACATACATACATACATATATATATATATATATATATATATATATATATACATATATATATGATTTTTTTCGGTTAATTATAATTTTTTGTTTGTTTTAAAAAATTATATCAAAAATTATAAATTAAAAAATTATAATCCGGTTTCGGTTTCGATTCCTTCGGTCCTCTATTATACGTTTCACGCCGTCAAGGCGGACGCGGACTATTGAATCTCCAGTGTTTTCATAACCGAATTGTTCTAAGTACAGCTTACATCGTTGCGAATGGCAGAGATCCTCTCCTAAAGATGGTCAGGAACCACTAGATGCTTGGCGAAGGAGCGTTCCTTTACAAAGCCGCGGAGCAAGCGGCCGAGCCCCTTGGCCTGAATTTTAAAATCATAACGATGGGTCCTAAAAGAAACTACGCAACTCGCAGCGACGGATAGAAACTACGTATCTGGCGCGCTCCATACTAAGTATATAGAAATTTGTATATACACTCGAACTCCAAAGATACGAGAAGTTCGGGAATCGGGAACTCCAAAGATACGAGCGTCAAAGGGGCTCCCACTCCTGCAACGTTTAGATTTTGGGGGTAATGCGTGGTAACGCCCATAGGCCCACTACGCGCACGCGCGCGTATGCAATTTCCGGTGAACAAACGTCGAATTCAAATCAGCGGGCTCTCGCGCGCGCCTCACTCTCGGAAATGGTGGGGGCAAAGGGGAAAAAATTCCGCTCGCTTCTTTGGAGTTGAGATGCTCGTATCTCTGGAGCTCGTATCTTTGGAGTTCGAGTGTACTTGGTATAGAGCGCGTCATATACGTAGTTTCTATCCGTCGCTGCGAGTTGCGTAGTTTCTTTTAGGACCCATCGATAAGTGAGGAAAGTGCATTACTCCATCTAGATGCTTCACGTCTAGAAGCCGAAGTGAAGGAAGCAGAGGTTGAAAAATTTCACCAAGAGCTTCTCGACAAGCATATGCACGGAAACTTTCACGGAAATGTAGAAAAACAGTCCTTGTCGAAGGAGCAAACTTTTGCATTCCTCAAATCATCAGGACTCAATTCAGGTACAGAGGGTTTTATTTTCGCATGCCAGGACGGTGTCATTTCCACCTTAGCATACCGTGACCGCATTTTATGTCAAGAAGTTCCCAGTGATAGGTGCAGGGCGTGTCATGCACACGCTGAGTACCTAGAACACATACTATCGGGGTGTCCGACCCACGCAGGAACAACGTATATCTATAGACACAATGCGGCCCTAAGAGTACTTTATTACCATCTTTGTCGCTCTTACGGTGTTGACCGCGACCCTGCCTGCCGAACGCTCCAAGGGATATAGAGTCAATTGTCCGAAACGAGAAGTGCCACATTTTCTGGAACTACGATTTTCGGGCAACAGTCTCCGTTGCGCACACGAGGCCTGACATTGTTCTCCAAGACTTCGAGAAACGAACTATATTCGTGATCGAATTCTCGGCTCCGTCCGAATACAACATCACTGCAAAGGAGAAAGAAAAGGAGGAGAGGTATCAAGACCTTAAAAGAGAGCTGCAACGACTTTACCCAAAATATTCAGTGCGAGTAATTGTCCTTGTGATAGGTGCTCTTGTAGGTGCGAAACTATCACTGGTTCGTAACCTTAAAGCCATACCCGCGTGCCATAAATATGCCAAGACACTTGCGAGTTGGATGCAGAAAACTGTCATCCTTGGGTCGCTTCGTGTCCTGAAGACACACAAGGGTTCCCCCGGCCTGTCGTTGTGATTTTGTCGTGCCCTGTGACCACCCATCCCACGGTTGTGAGACGTGGCCATAGGTGTGTTTTACCGCGGTTCTACTGGGGGCTGTTGACATTTTTTAGATGGCAGTTGCTCTTAGTGGGACCCTGCGGTGGTTCTTTAACTCTTTTTTTTTAAATTATATATATATATATATATTTATACATTCACAAAGATAATATGTAAATATGAATTAAAATTTTTAAATTTAATTATTATACAATTTATTGTTTCATTCCCGTGCCTTAGGCCTGAACTTCGATATCACCCTTTTCCATCACCTCGCATGATAAATGTATGTCTTTCTCTTTTTTTTCTCTTTTCATT
Source organism: Andricus quercusramuli (assembly GCA_932178445.1). NCBI lineage: Eukaryota > Metazoa > Arthropoda > Insecta > Hymenoptera > Cynipidae > Andricus > Andricus quercusramuli. The sequence continues at coordinate 152,329 of CAKNXH010001759.1, forward strand.
CATTTGTTTAGTCTATCGCGCTTTTGAAAGCATCCCTTGAAGTTGCCTTTCTAAAGTTGACTCCGATATTTGACAGTGCTTGCTAGTCCAGTGCGTAGTGCAAGTTTCAGTGCGCTCTTCATTTTCCTAGTGTATGGACGTGTGTACCGTTCAAAGGTTATCTTATAACCTTACAAGTAGTATCGGGTTTCTTTTGAGATTAATATAAAGATTTTCTTCTTTCACCGAAAGGTAAGCCCTTTTGTCCTTTTAGTTTTCTCTTTTCCAGATGCGAGATTATAGTACACTAAACTCCCGATATAACCTCCCTCAGTTTACGCCATTCCCAGAATTCAAGTCCTCGACATTTTGGTGATGCGCGGACCGTGGGACCGAAAGAGAGGATCGTATGTTATGAAATTTTATGTGTTCTTATTCGAAAAGGTTCATGCAGCCCTGACTGTTTACGTTTGGATTTCCCCGATTAATGCTGAAGTTCACTGCAAGCCATGCCCGAAACCGTGTTTATAGTTTCGTCTTTTGACAGTATATGCTCATATCCTGATAAATGGACACAGGAATGGGCACTTCCGAAAGCTCGCTTAGGGCAGCTTTTTTAATAGCGTTCGCCATTTGGCCCAAAACGCTCGCTCTTTGGCAGCTTGGGTCTATAACCTCAATATTATGAGGAACGCTGTTCTTTTCGCCAGTTCGCCCAGTGCGGCTGTCATTAAATGAATATTTATATCTTCGCGTTTGATTGAATGGACTCAATTAAGATTACTTTTACGTCACATGCACATAATGTCACCATGATTTTATACAGATGGGCCCTGGCCTGAATCGACAAAAAGAAAGTGCCTTTTAGAAATGCATTCTTCAGACAAACTCCACCATATGAGTGGTACATAAGGAATGCCATTGTGATAGTATATAAAGAAAAATGTTATGATCCGAATAGTAGTTATAATCGTTAGGGGTGGTAAAAAATATTTGTTTAGTATTCCAAAACGCATGGGAGAAAAAAGTTGTACCTTCGTTACTTCTAATCATCCACCTAAAGTTTTATGGAAATCAAAACATAATTTTGGGTTCCCATAGGGTCGCATATGACCCGTGCTCCTGCATTCAAATTTCAACTCAACTTTTTGTACAATTATTGATCTTTGATGACGCGCCACGATTTTAAAATAAAAAGAAAAAATTAGAATTATCCTTTAAAAAGAATCAATTTTTCAAAAAAAAAAAAGAGGAAATTTTTCATGATCTCGAAAATTTGAAATACGCATGGACATTCTAAGTAAAACAGTGAGTAATGAAGACTAATGAAATGTTTTTATAAAATGATTATTTGAAGAGTTTTTAGCAACACAAAATGCCTTTTTAGACCTCTATATAACCAACAGTAATGTTTTATTGAAATGCTTGCATTAGACTTTTTAACTTACGTTTTCACATAAAATGGCCACACGTGTTTGACATTTTTTAAACTGATTCTTACAAAAATCAATGCAAATTTATACAAAAGAGTCAGGTCGTTGTGATCAATGATGTATGTATTTTTCGTTCAAATATTTAATGTAGTTCTGGACCCATTATTTATTTTTAATAGTTCTTTTTTCCTTCTCACCCTTAGACACACAGAAGTTGAAAAAGGTTTTAAATGAATAAAAAATAAATTAAGTAAATTTCTGCAACATTGAGGTTAGAAACTGATTAGTACATTAATAAAACACTTTCTTTTATTCAAAAGTACCGCAGAGTTCCGCTACTTGTGGACATTTTTTAAATATTAATGTGTTCATTATTATGTATATTTCACGGTTGGTACGCCCACTTTTGCCCGTTTGCATAAATATCAGAAAAATCACAAGTGACGGACTGAGCGTCCGAGCACAGAGTGGAGCAGGAGACACGATTCCGCGGCCAAAAGTCGGAAAACACATCAAAATGTACAACAATGAATATCAGACACCTATATGTGTCGAAGAACGAAGAAACCAACCTTAGGACCGAAAATGAATTTACGAGTAAAAGCGGATCAAAGTGAAAGGAAGACGAACAGGTAGTAAAGGGGCTCGCGCACTAACACAGTTGAGCGGTCCGTATCTGTGTAAAGGCTTCAGATGTATTGAATGAGAACAACGGCTAACCACGGCCGACTACGGTAAAAAATGAATGATAGCAATGAATAATAATCATAATATGTGTTATTTTTATATTTTATTACGACCCTACTAAAAAAAAAGCCAGGAATCGTCACAAATGGTCAGAAGTTCTGACGATTCCTGAACATCCTGACCATTTTTGACAAGTCTGACGATTTCTGAAGATATGCTAATTCACATCCTATCAGGTAGTACATCAGCTAGGACCGCAGGTAGGCCAACCTAAAAGGATTGAAAATTGAAAATAATTTTTTTTTTCAATGTTGCACATACAGATTCAAAAGTTAGAAATTCAGAATCTACGGGTTTCGAAGATTTCAGATACCTAAAAATTTTCCTACAAAATTTAAAATTTGATTAAATCTAATGTATCTTGTAAAGATAAAGAGATACGTCAAACCGGACAAAATTTTCAGATTCACCTTCAGAGTCATTTATTATATAAATAATAATAATTAAATATAAGTAAGAAGAGAATATGCACGAATAAATATAAATAAATAATATAAATAACCTGGGAAATATAGGAGGGATTAGGTTTTATGGCATTCTATTCTTGGACCCCTAATAAAAGGATTATCCTTTGAACCCACGTTCTGACGATTTCTGAACATTTCTCACGAATTCCGACTTTTCCTGACGATTTTTGTCGAGAAACGTAACAAAAGTGGTCAGAAATGATCAGAAGTCCTGAATTTTTTTCTGAAGATTCCTGACTTTTTTTAGTAGGGGACTTATAAAACAAAATTGAAAAATTTCTGAAAAAACTATCAGGAAAAACTGTCTAATCCAGCACATCGAGTGGTGATCAACCGAGCGAAACGCATTAGAGCTTCAAAGTATCACACAGACACAAAGCGTGAGGACGTGAGTGTTAAAAAATCTTCAAAAAAGAATTCGTACGTAAAACGAAACAGTTCTGTCCACAGATAGCCCATAATAATACTAGTTACCAGGGCATACCACGAGAAGATTGTGGTGCGAATCTAAACAATGTATTTAATTTTTGTTTATTTACCAAATTTACGTTTTATTCAGATGTTAATTTACTTTCTGTGTGGGATCCCCTAGCCTCTCACGTTAAACTCTTTGTTTATCATCATCCGATAATTCGGTATTGCCTAAGGTCTCGAATATTTCATTGATAACGTTTGATGAACAAATACACCAAAGACAAATTAAAATATAAAAAAAGAATTAAATTTTTTAGATAAATAAAAATTAAATTGACTTTTTATAATTGAACTTCAAGCTCCTAGCGATAGGCCGTGGTGACTATTATTATTATAGGCTCACTGCGGACAGAAGTATTTCGTTTTATGTACGGATTTAAAAAAAATATATTTTTCAACACTTTCGACCTCAATATTTAAATCGCCAAATGTTTCTTTTTGTTATTTTTTGACTCCAGATTTGGAATCAGTGCCCTCGAAAATATCTAGATACTACGGTTTAAGTAGATCCAATAATTTTTTTAAAAAACTCGTCCGCCTTACTGGATCCGCCATTTTGTTTTTCGAAATTATGACTTCAGATTTAGAATGAGCGCCATCGAAAACCATACTTAGATGTCCTTGAAATGTGTTTTCCGACTTTTGGCCACGAAACCGGGTCTCCTTAGCTTCTATTAAATTTTACGTCGGTGATGAGGGTACCAGTCGACAACTTTTTTTCCCCCAGACGGTTTCGATTTTGAAATGAAATTTTTTTCGACCGAAGTAGTCTCGTCACAGGCTTACTTAGAAGTGCCAATACAAGTTTTCTCACAGGCATTATCTCGCCAGCAAGTATCGAGAGGAAAAAGGGGCTGAAATTTTTATTCTGCATTATGACATGGATCGAACGTTTATTTAATAATAATTGAAGTCCGTCCTCTCGTCATTCTGCCTTTTTCTAGTATACCCAAATAGCAAGCCAATATACTGAGAAAACTGAAAATGAGAATCTTCTTTAATTTCAACCATTTTTCTTTTCGGAGATGAGGATCCATACCATTAGACTTCATCCTAGGGAGAATTACTTTCCTAGAAAGGAAAGAAAAATTTTCCCGTAAGTGCAGTGTGAAAACCCAAACTCCAACTAGAAGAAAAGGTTATACGAAGAGCCTATAGAATGTTGAACAAAAAATGACATATTGACATGAAATGTTGGTTATTGATTCTCAGGAATTCTTGTACTATGCCAGGAAGAGCTTTATATTTGTAGCTTATAATGGAAGGCAAGGGGTACAAAGTCACGAACTTAGTTACCGTTATCAGAAAAAAATTTATTTTGTGTTTACAAATATAAAACAAATTTGAAACCTTTTATCAGAAGTGGTATTGGATGATTTAAGACTGCATCCCCTAAAGAATTTAAAAAAATTAACCATTTTCAAAGAAAATCCTGACAACATTTTCAAAATAAATTGTTCTATCAGTAGTTGTTTCATCTTATATATCACGAGTTATAATTATTGTCATTTTTTATTCCATTAAGTAAAAATGGGAAAGTTAAATTAAGATAGATTTCACGAAATCTTTTCTATGACATCATAAAAGCTTTAAAATCTGAATCTGACTCACAATCAGGACTTTTTTATTTTATTATTTTCAACATGCTAACAGGTTTTCTGTAGAAAAAGAATCGTCAAAAGCGATGAGAAGCGTCAGAAGCGAAGTTTTCAGACATAAACTTGGAAAGCTGCCTGCTGTCCGCAGTTTGTCTTAATGCCTATTCGGCCTCTTCGTCTGCGGCCTGTTCATACAGCGGTTGGTGAAGCGTTCCGCGTACATATCCCATCATCAAGAGCTAGAGGGCTTAATTTCGTAAAGATTGATACGAAACCTGCTCAAGCTCCGGGTGTTTCTGGCAACTGTACACGGAGCAGCTGTGCCCCAGAGTTATACTACGCCATTTCCACTTTTTGAAATGTTTAAACTATTATTATTTTTAGGCTAGGTTGGGGTTAAACTTTGTTTTTTAATACATTCTTCGCTGCAATTTATTTCCTCCGCTGTTAAAATTATTAATTGGAATAGTGACGTTAATTGAAAGTTAGAATTATATCACGCCATGTCCTTTTTTGCATTGCAATAAATGAAAAAATTCCAACTTCGTATTGCATATTTTATATGGATAACTGAGTTCAATTTGAGAAATAACAATTTTCAAAAATATATTTAACCTTAAAAGTAACCATCAGAATATGACTCAAAAGTCAATAATTTGGGAGTAACTTATTTAATTCGAGATACGTAATACAACATAATAATGTGAACAATCAATCTTTTAAACTTTTTACTTACGAATTTCATCATAAATAGTTCATTTATAAATATTTTGTGGACATGGCGTACTATAATTCTGAGAAAATGAATTTTTTGAATCTCATATTACGCCATGCCCAAACCCAATTTCCTACATCATCTAAAATACATTCATATTAGTATTAAAATTTGTGTTAATATGTTCTTGATCACGCATTATTTTTGACCGATAAACTTATTTCGACATTTAACAACGGTTTCGAAGAGTATATTATTGTTAAAATTTGAACTTGATTTTCTCAGTTTAACAGCTGAGGGACATGGCGTACTATAACTTTAGGGCGACGAACTGTGCACGCTGTTGGCCATTGGCACAACTGTACACCGGCCATCTGTGCACGTCTACATTTCGACGTGCACAATTGGGAGTCTCCCATCTGCGCACGCGAACTGTTGCTAGGGTACCATCTGCGTACGACTAAATTTCGACATGCATAGTTGAGAGTCTCCCATCTGTGCACATTAACATTCGCTAGGGTACTGTCTGTGCACGTCTAAAAATCGAAGTGCACAGATTATAACCTCCCAACTGCGCACGTCTCAAATAATACGATCAGATTTTAAAGTTGCAAGTCCACGTGCATAGATGGAATACTCCCAACTGTGCACGTCTCAATTTGCAAGAGATACAACTGTGCACAAAGCCACTGTGCACGTCAATGACCGGTGGTACAACTGTGCACGTTGTTGGCCACTTGTACAACTGTGCACGTGCACAGATGGGACAATCCCAACTGTGCAAGTCGACATTTAGATGTGCACAGATGGTACTCAACTAACGCTTTACGTGCACAGATGAAACACTCCCAACTGTGCACGGGCACAGTTAAGAGTATCCCATCCTTGCATGTGGACTTGTGTGTTGACAAACTGATCATATCAGTTGAGATGTGCATAGTTGGGAGTCTCCTATGTGTGCACGTGCACAGTTGGGAGTGTTCCATCTGTGCACGTAAAACGTTAGTTGAGTACCATCTCTACAATCTAAATGTCAACGTGCATAGTTGGGAGTGTCCCATCTGTGCACGTGCACAGTTGTGCCAGTGACAAACAATGTGCACAGTTGCATCACCGACCTTCAACGTGCACAGTTGATCCGTGCAGTTGTACCCTTCGAAAATCGAGACGTGCACAGATGGTACCCTAGGTACAGTTCACGTGCACAGTTGGGTGTCTCCCATTTGTGCACGTGAACTGTTGCTAGGGTACTATCTGTACACGTCGACATTTCGACGTGTAAAGTTGAGTCTCCCATCTGCGCACGCCAAATTCTAGATGTGCAAAGATGGCCCGGTGTACAGTTGTGCCTGTGACCAACAACGTGTACGGTTGTACCAGTGGCCACGGACATGCAAAGATGGGCTCGTGCACAGTTGCTCCGTATATTGATTTGTCTACTCAATGTGGGAGTGTCGCCGGTTCGTCGTCGTGGTTACATTTACATTATTTTCAGCACCCCGTATTCTAGGATGATCGGTACTTTTTGCCAGCCCATTGTCGGGTGACACACACACACACACACACACACACACACACACACACACACACACA
>CAKNXH010001759.1:166549-189102 GCA_932178445.1 Andricus quercusramuli
AGATGAAGAGAAGGAGAAATCCATAATCAATGATGTTTATGATGAACTTTGGATTTTTTAATTTGACTTTGTCCTGATGAGGAAAACAAATTTGTTTTCGAAACGTCGGCAGCTGAATAAAGGTTATCAACATCAAATCTACCTTTTTATTGGTCTGAAGTATGTCAATTCCACCAATATATAATTTTTTATAATGTATATTCTTGATATTCAAAAGCTACTGAGCCAAAAGGAGTTGTGGATTGTATGAGAATACGGGTTTTCTTAAAAACATAAGCTTCATGATACAAAGTAAGAAGTCCAAACAAAAATTAGTGAATATTTTTTTAGCTTTTGATGTGTTTCTAAAAAGAAATCTACAGATTCAGAAAAACGGGACCCAAATCGTTACAAATGAAAAAAAAATAAATGCGTTTAAAAAAAATGATATGCAGACTTGTGGGTGATTCTGAACCAATCTATTTATATTATTACATTTTCCGAAAAGTGAGGTAGTTTGATGTATGGTTTTTAATTGTGAATCTTTTTCATGCTCATTTTTCATAAAATTATCCATGAAAATGTATATTTCTTTTCGACGTTAAATAAAAAATGATATTTGGAGTTTCCGCCAGTCCCATGAAGCTTAACACATATTTCCCAGAAGAAAAAAATACGTTTTTGTACATTTTATTCAGAATCGTTAATATTAGGTGAATCAAGTTAAAACTCAACATTGCTCTTCACAATTAGCTATAGAGTACGAATAAATAATTCGTTTTTAAATATCACCCCCATATGTTTGTTTTATAGGGACCCAAAAACAGCGCATAAGTGAAAAATTGGGGTTTGCGAGTTGCTGGTGCTAATAATGATTTTTTTCCGGTTTTTTTAAACAAAGTGTTTCGAACACATAAAATACTACTTCTCGCTGATAATTAGATGTTTACATGTATTGTTTTAATAAATTATTAGTTCTTTTAGCCATTTTCTCTCAGAATACAGGTTGGAAGTCGCGGTTTTTTCCGAATGTTATACAGTCGAACCTCGATAACTCGAACCACCAAGGGAAGCAAAAAAGCTTCGAGTTATCGAGGAATTATTGTACCTTGAAGAAAATCCCGGGGCCGAAAAATGTCTTCGAGTTATCGAAAATTCGACTTATGGAGGTTCGAGTTATCGAGGTTCGACTGTAATTACCCAGATAGCAAAATGCCCGCCGACTGCAAGCGATCTGCCGGCCCGCGGTCCGAGCGATCGGAACGACGTCCCGGCAGATGTGCACCTTAATGTGCACACCATTGATGTCTATATGCCCGCCCGACAGGCGGCAGCGACGCGGTTTGGCGAACTGCATGACCGACGGTCCGGTAAAATGCAGGCTGAGTGTACGAGTAGATTAAAATTAAAAAAATCTTTTTTTTATGTAAATAAAATAAAAATTTCCAAGTAGCACGAAAGGTAATGACGAGATTCTGCGTATAATAAGTCCAAGTTGAAAGAAAAATGTCAATATTATAAAAAGATACATCTTTTTATGATATTGACATTTTTCTTTTTAACTTGGGCTTTATATTATTATACGCAGAATTTCATTACCTTTGATGCTATTTAATAATTTTGTTCATTTGAAGGACATCGACAGCAAAAAATTACTAAAAAATGTAATCCAGATCATTTTATAATTTTTTCCAATTTGTTTTTTAAACTATGATCTTCATATAGCTAACATGAACAATTGTTTGCAAATCGCACACTTTCACTCACATCCGAGCGAAAATTCACGGGTATGAACGCTACACGAGATGAAACACGACAAGAACAGCTGATCCAAAACGCGCATGCGCGTTTTCGATCTCTAACTACTCGCACTATCAGCCTGCAGCGGTCGTGCAAGTCGCATGCTCGTCATTCCTAGCCGTTTGCAAACCCGAAGGGCGTCTAATGTGCTGACTGTTGTCTGCCGTTGTCCACCCTTCAGTTGCATTCCGAGTCTGCCGGCCTGACGCGTGCATTTAGCAGGCACGCTGGTCTCCAGCCCGTCGGGCCGATCACGTGTCGGCACGTATTGTTATCTGGGTAGAGTGAGATGATAAATAAAGCAAGTTAACAAACATAATGATTTAAACAATTTATTATGGTTGAATACTATCTTCTCTTAGATCATTGCTAGAAACTTGCGGGTTTTTTCTTAAATTTTTAACTTTGCTTCCGCTTGTTAGTTATGAACAAATAATGAATAAACCATAAAGATAATATTTTTATAGCATTTTTCTAAGAGAAATTAGTTATAAACCATAATAAATTGTATAAAAAATTATGCTTATTAACTTACATTATGATCTCACTAAGTAAAAAATAAATTCCAAAAGTGGAAAATTGTAGAAAAATTTGGATAAAACCGCGACTTTTTAACTCTATTTTAAGATAAAATGGCTATAAAAAATAACGAATTATTTAAACAATTTATTTAAACATTAAATTATCACAATAAAGTAATATTTTATTTATTAAAAACAGTGCTTACCAAAAGAAGCCTCAAAAAAATAATAGTCAGCACCATAAAGTCGCAATACCCAATTTTTCATTTACGGGGTTCATTTGGGACCCTATAAAACAGACTTATGTGGGCGAATTTCAAAAAGTAATTTCTCATTTGCATTCTATAGCTAATTGTGTAGAAAATTGTCCAGGATCAAATCGACACATCTAATACTGACGATTCTGAATAAAATATACAAAAACGTCTTGCTTTCTTATGGAAAATACGTGTTAAACTATAGGGGGCTTGCGGAACCTCTGCATATCATTTTTTTAAACGCACTTATTTTTTTGGGATTTGAACAAATTCGCAGGCGATGCATGAAAATTGAAAAAATAATAATAATAATAATATTGGACCACCTTAGTCCACGTAGACTTTGGATAGACCCCTTCAGCCCCCCTCGTGGACAATCGTGGACTTTTGCCATACCCCCCCACCCCAACTGTCCACGTGGTATATGGGTGACCCCAAATGAATTTAGGTGATTTCAAGTGACTTTATGTGAATTCAAATGACTTCAGATATTTCAGGAGATTTCAAGGGACTTCAATTGAATTCAAGTGACTTCAAGTGACTGCAGATATTTCAGGAGACTTTAGATATTTCAGGAGACTTCAGGAGATTTCATTACAAGTGTACACCTGACATCACGAGTTGTCAACCCCTCGCACGGGGGTTTCGCCGGCCTGTCGTTGTGATTTCGTCGTGCCCTGTGACCACCCATCTCACGGATGTGAGACGTGGCCATAGGTGTATTTTACCGCGGTTCTACTGGGGGCCATTGACATTTTTTCAAGATGGCAGTTGCTCTTAGTGGTACCCTGCGGTGGTTGTTTAACTTTGTTTTTATTTATATATATATATATATATATATATATATATTTGTAAATAATCGCTGGGGATTGAATTGAACCTCAAAAATTTAAATTTTGTAGACATTTTTTATGTAAGTTGTTGGCTTTAGGGTCAGGTGAATGGAAACAACTTAATTCGTTTCCACTCACCTGACCCTAAAGCCAAAAACTTACATCAACAATTTCTACAAAATTTTAGTTAATTTTTAGATATAGTGACCATGATCACTATACTAAAAAATTCATTTAAAATTAAATGAAATTGTTTCCAATATGCACTACGTGAAAGTAATCAATATTTCTATAACAAAAATGATATTAAACTGTTCATATATATATAAAAATACATCTAAACTATATTTAATATTATATATATTAATTTATTATGACCCCAAGAAAACATATTTAATTTTTAATCAAAAATTTATTTCCAAACAATATTTTTAATAATTTTATCATATTTTGAATTATTCTCCATAAACAGTTTATCAGGATTTTTACATTTGGATATATATATATATATATATATATAACTGTCCATTAGAAAATACAGGTCTGTAAAAGTATATTCCTAATTTTTCGAAACTTTGGTCTTAAGATTTATTTATTGTAATTACAAAAGTTGAAACAATCGGAAATTGTCTTCTATATAAAATAAATTATCAAGAAGAAAATTCCCCAGAATCTAAAGTTATTCGCGGTATGAAAGCCGTAGTTCTTTTTTTAGTACCAGTAATGACATAACTTTAATATTAAATTTAAGTAATTGTAAGATTTTTAAACGTGCTCCATTATAAAGCCCACCATTAATACTTAAATTTCTGATCATCATTGCAATGGCTCCAATTTTTGCAATTAATTTATGAATTGGTAATCCTGGAAATTTCAGCGAATTTAAAAATTCAATAGGAAAATTTAATTCAACATCCGCATTCAGTTTTGTCCATCACTTTATTTTTTGCGTAATCTACACTGCAATATATCAAATCTTTTGCTAAAATTTTCTTCAATATTTTATTATTCAATTTATAAAAATCTTCATTATGGCAAGCTAGTATCGCACAATTTGACAAATCATCGTTTTCACTTATACTTGTATTATTTTTTTTTACATATATCATTTACTTTCCAATTGTCGAGTATATAAAAAGAATTAATTCTTCCTTCTCCAATTTTTAATAAAAATGTTGAAAAATCATAATTGCGCAATCGCATAATTAATTTCAAATTCATAATTTTGAAATTAGGCCATAAATAAGAATATTTGATTGATTTCCGAACAATACTTGTCCTACAATCGTTTTTAATTACAACTATTTCTAATGCTTTTTTAGTAATCATAGAAGCCTCATCCCAAATAATGTCACTTCTCTTTTTTTCTTATCTGATTGTAATTTTAAAAATTTACTTTCGATATATGTAAAACCTAATGGCATTCTGAAAGTTCGATGACTTGTCATACCACCAGGGATTAAAATTGATGCTGTACTAGTCAATCCGTTGACACTACTTTTTTCCCATTTTCAATAAAATAATTAATCTTCTATACAGGGTGTCCCAGACTTAAGTGTCCGGACTTATATAGCCATATAAAAATAAAAAAAATAAATGGAAATTTCCTTTTCCAAAAATTAGTTGAAGTTTTAGTTTTTTAGTTATGAAACATTTAAGCTGGACCAATCAGGAGCGCCGTATAAACAGCCGTGTGTCCGTGAACCAGATTTCAACGCAGTGTTATGGAAGTGAGCGCAGAGGTGGGGTTAGCGACGGGAGAACACTACGTTGGAATCCCGTTCCCGCACACACGGCTATTTATACGGCTCTCCTGATTGGTCCAGCTTAAATGTTTTATAACTAAAAAACTAAAACTTCAACTGATTTTTGGAAAAGGAATTTTCTATTTATTTTTTTCATTTTTATACGGCTATATAAGTCCGGACACTTGAGTCTGGGACACCCTGTATAGAAAAGTTTTCCCTGTGCCCCCAGGACCATCAAGAAAAATAATTGTATCCTCAAATTTAATTATATTTAAAAAAATGTAATCTTGATCATCGTTTAATATTTTTGCATTAATTTAATACAGATTTCATTGCATTCATTCCCAAATAATATATCTTCTTCTTTAGGCATCATGGTATTACACGCTTCTTCAAAAATATTAAATATTTGAATATCAGTTTCTACCAGCCCCATACTTAGAAAAATGTTAGTTTGAATTGAACAAAAAAATTTGTTTGAATTCATATCATTAAAAGAAACAAATTTTTTGCTTGAATTAAAAAAAAAATTTATTTAATTTTAAGAAATGGAAAATATTTACATTATTAATAGGAACAAATAATTTGCTTAGTACACTTTATTTGATTCGAACAAAAAATTGGTTTCTATTAAACAACGCATTTGCGTAAAACCTATCTATTTGAATTAATAGAAATATTTATTTGATTCTAACAAAAAATGCAATGCGCAGAAGTACTACGAAGTGCCGCGAGGCGTTCTAGGGCGCTGCCGGCCGAGCACTGTATAACCTATAATCTAAATTGATCAATCCTTTGATTGTCTTTGATGGTTTTGATCCACACGCGTTGATCCTTGTGATTGTTATCTGATTGCTTGGAAAAAGTTAAAAGTATATGAAAATGGACTCTCAAGGTGTAGTCCCAGAACTACTTCAATCTTGGGGCTTTGCCTTTGATATTATTCAAGATTTTGCAGGTTAGTAAGTTATTCTGCGTATAATTACATCATTTTCCCGGTTTCATTGAACACGCTTTTTTCCTAACCTCCTTTCTTTACAAATCTTACAAATCCGAATGCAAATTATTGAATGTTTAATGCCTAACTCTAGTTAATTTACGCATTTAAACTTGAAAGATTTTTATTTTGAGGCCTTCCAACATAAGCAATTTGAGCCTCAAGTATTCAGAACTGGAAAATTTTTTATTCTGAAATTTTAAACTCAAAGCATCCAACCTTTAATCATTTTCGAAATTTAAGTGCTCAGAATTGTACAAAATCAAATTGGAGGCATTGCAAATTTTATGATTATAAAACTAAAAGTATTCAGAACTTTTAAAATTTTGATTGATTTTTCAAAGAACAGTTTTAAATTTAGGGCAATTAAAATTTCAACAGAATTCAAGATAGAAAAATTGAAAATTCCTGAGCAGTTCGACTTTAAATTTCAAACTGTACAATAAATTATATTTTGAACGATTTCAATTTTAGATTTTTCGTTACAAAAAATGTTAAAACTTCCGATAATAATGTCAAAAAATAGTTGCAATGGGGAGGGCATTAATTAATATTTTACCAAATTTAATACCAACGGCCATACCACGCTGGAAACACCAGTTCCCGTTAGATCACTGAAGTTAAGCAGTGTTGGGCGTGGTTAGTACTTGGATGGGTGACCGTCTGATACTACTGCGTTGCTGTTGGCGGTCGTGGGTGTGGTGAGCCCACACTTGTAGTTATTTACTACAAGAAACTATCCACCTAGAAACACTACCCGAATCGGGTAGTGTCACGCCTACCCCTAGAGGCTTGCCGAAAGGGAAATGGCTAATTGGTATAAAAAAATACATCTTTTAAAGAAAAATTTGAAAAATTATTTGTATGATTTTTAGGTTTAAAGTTTCAATATAAAATAATCAAACTTTTACAGCAATTGAAATATTAAATAATTTCAAATTAAAAGTGTTGAATCATTTTAAATTGAATAAGTAAATACAGTTTGGCTTCAAATTCAAAGTAACCAGCATTTGAATTGAATTGAATTTGAATTGCAGAATCAACTGATCGAATTGTTTAGAATTCTACATGAAATAACAAAAATTATATTTTAATTTATTTTAATTGTTGGGATTCTATTCAAATTGCTAGATTTTCGTTTTAAATTGACTAGGATATAATTATAATTAGCTGGAATTGTTTATAGAGTAACGGAACCAATCACCGAGGGGAAATAATATGACGAGGAAACAGTTGATTTCTTCTAACCTAAAACATACATATGTTTTTTTTTTAGCAGAAGTCATTAAATGCGTCGCAAAAAAGTTTCTGATTCCAAAAAGCTATGGTTCCGCTACCATACATTTCTATTCATGTGAGCTAAAAATAATTTTGAATTAACTGGAATTAATTTTAACTGGAATTTAATTTAAATTAACTAAAATTCAGTTTAAATTGCTAAAATTTAATTAGAATTGAGTAGAATTCCACTTGAATTAACAAGAATTATATCTGAATTGCTTTCAATTATTAGGATTCCTAACGAATTGATACATTCCCGTTTTAAATTGACCAGGATTTAATCGTAATTAACTTGAATTGCTTGTATATTTGTATTTATATAAGCTAGAATTAATTAGAATTTCGTTTGAATTGGAATGATTCAATTTGAATTGCTAGAATGAAATTAAAATTTACTAGAATTCGACTTAAACTAATTAGAATTCTATTCAAATGACAAGATTTACATTTATATGAACTAGAATTAAATTTAAATTAGCTGAAATTCAGTTTAAATTGCTAGAATTTAATAAATATTGATTACAATTCCACTTGAATTAACAAGAATTATATTTGCATTGTTTTTAATTATTAGGATTCCTAACGAATTGCTACATTTCCGTTTTAAATTGACTTGAAATAATTATGATTCTATTCAGATGACAAGATTTACATTAAAATGAACTAGACTTGTATTTAAATTAACGAGAATTCAGTTTAAATTGCTAGAATTGAACTATAAATAATCTATTAGAAATCCATTTGAAACAATCAGAATTATATTTAAATTGCTTTCAATTGTTAAGATTCTATTCGAATTGCTAGTTTTTTATTTTGAATTGACTGTGATTTAATTGCAATTAACTTGAATTGCTTATAGTTAATTTCTAAAGCTTCTTATTTTTGATTTTCTAATTAAAAAATTAAAAGAACAATACCAAATTAATCGGACTTTAACATTATGATTGAATGAGTGTTCTTACTTGTACGTATACAATAATAATTATAATTGAGAAAACATATTTGTTGCTTCATTTTGAGGCTAATTAGTTTAACGGCGTCTTTAATACACGAAAATTTTAACCCTTGCTTGCCACACCTCCGCGGAGTAACACGCTTGCCATTTTGGGGTGCCGGCCACTCCAGCCATAAAAACTGTAATAAAAATTAACTATTGTATATTTTTCTTTGAAAAATGGTATGGAACTTCTGAAAAACGTACTTTAAAAGATCATATAGGTTATATAGCCAAAAATTAAATTAAAGTACACTAAAAAATGTGCAGAAGCAAAAAAAAAATATGAAAGTGACAATTTTTACAAAAAAATGCATATTTTTTATATTTTTCAATATTAAAGGGTAAAATTTCAGCTGAGTTTTCTAATGATGTGTCATTATGAGAAAAAATATATAATTTCACAGGATCGTACAAAAAAGGTATTTATTATGAGGAATGAAGGACGAAATTTTACGGAAAAATTAGTTATGCATTTTTGCCAAACAATTATATTTTATTTATGAAAAAAAAAGAAAATCTTACATTATTTTTACTAAAAATGAAAAGAAACATTATTATGAAAAAAAACTAATTAATTTGAAGTATAATAGTAATTTTTGACACGCCTTGCGCAAAGCTCGATATTGCGCACGCTAGCTTATGCTGAATCAAGCTTTGCACACGTCGTATCAAAATAGTTTTTTGTGATACAATTGCGTAAAATAGGTGATTGTGTGCGAGTGCGAATTTTGCAGCATAAGCCGGAGGCTCGAAGCATGAGTCGATGGTTAGAACGTAGAATGGTTAAAACGTAGATGAATGCTTCGAACCGCAGGCGAATGATGCAATCACACGAGTTACCAATCACCTACGCGCACGTGTATCACACGCTATTTTTTGCAACGCCCGTCCGAAAAAGTTATAAGGAGGTGGTAACGAAAAATACTAATTTTATATTGCATAGAGTTGAGCAAAGAAATAAAAATTTTTTTTAATGTTTGAAAAAAATGTTCTGAAAAGAAATTTTGTGCAAAAAAATTTTCAAACAGAAAAATTTTGTAAAAAAATGTTTGAAAAAAAAAATTTGTGAAAAAAAATAATTTTTGAGAAAAAAAAATTTTCGACAGTGTCTAAAGTTACCTATGCCAGTGTCTAAAGTACCTCATCTCGAATGTGCGCATGCGCAGCTTTTTCACCAGTGTCTAAAGTAAGCCATCTTCAAACTGCGCATGCGCGAAATTTCTTTCACGCACAGTCTGCTCAAATAAGGTCCTTTAGGCACCATTTAGAAGCATGCAAACGTCAACTTTAGAGGTGGGTGTTGCAAAAAATACCGTTCGATACATGTGCGAGAATTTTCCTTGTGTACATTTCACACAAGGCTAAAATCACATATTTTATTACTATTTTCTTCACTATGGAATCAAAATATACTCGTAGAAAAATTCAACCCGAAAAATCAATTTCGATCATACTTGCCACACTGGGGTGTTTGACACCTCACGCAACTTTTGAACAGTTACTACAGACGCGTAAACTAGTGCAGCGCTATGCCAATGCCCTGAATAGGTACTGGCAGTCTCAAGTTATTGGCAAATATTGATGTAAAGCGATTTCCTTCACGTTTAGGTACTTAAAATTAAGAAAAAAAAGCCTGGGGTGTAATCCACCCCACAGTGGCAAGTAAGGGTTAAGGTTAGTGTTAGCAAAAATTCAAGTTTTTATGTTTTGTAAACATTTTATTTAAAGTTGGTGAATTTGATCTAGTGTTTATTTATTTTCGAAATAAAAGTTTTTAAATACTTTTAATTTCCAAGCACATTGATTTGAATTTTTGTAAATTTTTCCCAATTTGTTATGCATTTGCTCTGAAATTGTATAAATTAAAACGGTTCATCTGACTGAGAATTATCAAATGTTTAATGTCTAACTTTAGTCAATTTCTAAGTCTTCTAATTTGTGATTTTGTAATTCAGATGTTGAAGGTGCAATCAGAAATAAACTAGAATTATACATTAGGATTGCAATTATTTTCGCATGTGTATTATTATTCAGCGATTATTTTTGTATCATCGTTTGTTTCAGAGAATGAAATCGATGAATTTGTGCTTGTCAATTTAAACCAACAACAAATTGATAGCCTATTTCAAAAAAAGTCAGTCGGAATAAAATTTAAGTTTCAGGCTCATCTTGAGCATTATATAAAAAAACAGTCGAGTGGTGGAGAAAACCGGCAGAAGCGCCAAAGAGTGGAAACATTAGATAGTGGAAACAATTTGCCAAAAAAACGCTGTTTCGATTTAGAAGTTCAAGATTCCAACGAAATCCTAGAAATACAAGACAAGGCTCCAAAAAAAAAACTCAACGCAGCTCTGATGTCTTTTTCGATTTGCACAGGCTCGTAAGTTTGCTTCTTATACAAATATTATTTCGTATATAGATTATATACATACTGTATATCTATAGATCTAATTAAAAATGTTTTCGAAAATCTGAAATCTGTGAATTTAAAACTAATATTTTCTAGGACATAGTAGAACTGTTGCGAAAAACGAACAGTGGGGCAATATTTCTCAAACAAAATGTAAATAAAGTATTAGACTTCCAGAAGCAGAATGAATTGGTAACGATGATAATCAATTCTCTGATGGAACAACCAGTTTCGACCAATTCTGAAGAAGTTCAATTGTAAGTTTTCAATTGGTTTTTCATATTAAGCAAATATCAATTTTTTCGTAAAATCTGTCGTTTTCATGGTATTTTCAATGAAATATATATATATAAAGTTTAAAAGTATCAGTTGATTAATTAATTGTTGTTTTTTTACAGGCCGGAGCTTAAGAATCATCATTTCGATATTATAGCCTCGAAAATGCCAGAGGTTTTTTTGAAAGATGATAAGACTATACATATTATATTGCTCCCAAAACAGAAGGACCAAATCAAACTGTTTCTAAAGGTAAATTGCCAGTGAAATATAGGAACTAGATGACCAAGGCTACAAAAGCCGGCCTTATCGTTCGAGCAAAAGAGAAAACCCTAACAGAGGAAGACAGCGATCCAGATAGTGAATACTCACGTAAGGCTGTACTAAATATTAATTAATTTTTTCAGTTTTGGTTATATATATATATATATATATATATATTCGAGAACCACAAGATTGTTTGAACAAAACCATTTATTTTCTTGATATTTAAATATATAGTCTTGGATGAAGAGCGCTACACAAATAAAGCTGTTCAATGGCTTCTTCATAATCGGGAACGGAGGGACTCTGTAGTGTCCAACTGGAATAAGTGCAGAAATTTCCGCTTGAAAGATTTGAATTCAACTAGTGGTATCATACACACCGTTCACGAACCGTGGCCCGTACTAACACAGTCTCGTGGATTCGAATTGGTAGGTTTAAAAAAAGTTTCTGTGTCGTATTGAAATGTGAAATTACTTTATTGTTGACAATTATTTTCAAAATTTTAGATAGAGTGATTTTGACTATAAATTTGAGAAACAAGGTGAAATTTATGTAGAATTGCCTAACTTCGCAAACAATATTTACACCCTTATGGAAACTGGAGTAAAGGACAAAGCTGCTTTGTGTTTGTTAGAATCACTTAAGATTTCTACTATTTCTGAAGATATTTCATTTGCAGTAAATACTAATATTTGCATAATAAAATGTGTAAATCTTAAAAGATCATATTTGAAAGGTGGGCAAAAGAGTTTTTTTTTTTCAAATTTGTTTTTGCAATTTTTCCATTGATTTTAAATACAAGAATTTTATTGCCTTTTGGCATGTTTTGAAAAAATGTCGGAACTTTTTGCAATTTCTTTGCATTTTAACAGCTTCAAATCTATTTTTCTTCTGCTTCTTTCAGTCGAAAATTAGTTTAAATTTCCATTCTAAATTGGAAAGACTTACGCCTCATGCGAGAAAAAAAACTTTACCCTCCATTTTCACGGATCCTAATAAGATATTTTGATCAAACTTATTGTATATCAGTTGAAAATTTATGTCAAAACGTATTTTAAGAAATTACATAATATAAAATGAATCATTAATTTCACAGAAACGAGGAATTTTAAGCTTTTATTGCTAATTCCAGCACTTATTCTATCTGTCTCCAGATTTAAATCTGAAAAAAAGCCAGTAGAGATTTGGAAGACAAGCATTGGCATTTCGCAGGATACATTTATCCTACACGTAAAGGTGCATATCCAATCAATGTTTTCTTGTAACACATATTTCAGTATATAGCAAAGATAATGATGTTAACAAATTCACTTTTCAAGGTACCCGGAAATATCGACAATAGACTAGGAGATTTACGGGAAAAGCATCGCTCTTTTGGATTGAAGTTGCAGCCTATGATTGTTGTAGTTGGACCAAGTTTAGATGAGATTAACTCCATCTACATTTACGTCGATTCGACCCGATATAAAATTTCACAGATATTGAATGCAGTGGACATCTGCTACAAAACCTTCCATGTTCTGAACGCAGAATATCCAGCTGCATGCGAGCAGGTCTGGATGTTATTACAGCTAGCGATTTATAACCAGGTAACTGATTGGGACAAATCAATTAGTGGTGTTAAAACGGGTTTAAGAAGTCTTGCTGACATGTCGTGATTCATAATAATACTAATATTTTTTTGAACTAGATGCGTTTAAAGCAGTTTTGAGAAGTCTTGCTGATATGTCGCGATTTGTTATAATAATGGTTATTTAAACTAGATGCATTCAAAACGGTTTTGAGAAGTCTTGCTGATATGTCGTGATTTGTTATAACAATGTTTATTTAAACGAGATGCGTTTAAAACGGGTTTGAAAAGTCTTGCTGATATGTAGTGATTTGTTAGAACAATGTTCATTCAAACTAGATGCGTTTAAAACGGTTTTAAGAAGTCTTGCTGATATGTTGTGATTTGTTATAACAATTAATGTTTATTTAAACTAGGTGCGTTTCTTCGATCTGACTGCATTTTTGAAGAGAAGGAAATTTCTTAACTCTTAGTATTTCAATTTATGGGAAGTTTGAATACTTTTTAATTTGTTGAGATCTCGTTGACACATGAATTTTCACTAAAGAGATTACGATGTTTCTGTGCTATATTTGCGGAGGTAAATTCTTCACGCCAGCCTATTTAGTAACTCATTTCAATCTGAACATATGGTAGCTCTAAACAATCGTTATAAATGTAAACAAGGAAATTTTATCAGCGAATTCCAAGATACAAAAGCTTTTAAGAGACATCTATTTAGGAAGCATAATCAGCCAAACATAAATCAAGTAATGAATTCACCACATCCGGTTGCTGATAATGATTTGTTCTTACCCACGTTGGGACCGATACCTGAAGAACCTGAGCACAATGAGCCGGCACCGTCACTTGATATAACAATCACGCCAGTAGAATTGAAAAATATTGTCAAAAATTCAGCTGCAAATTTTCTAGCCAAATTACATAGTCATAATTCCATACCACGTAGTGTTGTTCAGACTATTGTTGATTATACTGGAGAATTTAATAACACAGGGCATTTGACTATTATGAAAGACAGAGTTTCCAAAATATTTGATTCTGGAATAATCACTGAAGGAGATAAAGCAGATGTAGACATGATGTTTCGTGAAAATTCGTTCGAAGGTCTCAATACGGAACATAAAAGGTTTAAATTTTTCAAATCTACTGGATATTATATTGAACCTCGATCATTCGTGTTAGGATGAACTGATGTTGCTAAATTCAAAAATGGCGTTACAGTTGGAGAACCAACAGAAGTTACGGGTCAATTCATTTCAGTTAAAATAATTTTAAAACTCTTCCTTGGACTGCCAGGCTTTTCACAGACCGTTTTAGAACACATGAATTACTTAGAACAAGAGGCTGATCCGAATTATATAACCAATATAGTTCAGGGAAAAGTATGGGCAAAAATAAAAGAAAAATATCAGGGAAGAATTTTAATTCCAATCTCAGTCAACTACGATGGATACGAAACGAAAAATGCCATAGGTGCTCACGCCGGAATCCAATCATTGGGGGGCCGAGTATTTATTAATTCTTACTTTGCCACCTCAGTTTCAAGCAACATTAAAAAACATTTTTTTAACGTTACTATTTTATGAGCGGGACAGAGAGCAGTTCGGAAATAGCGCTACTTTCAGGAAACTTTTGAAAGAGTTAATTGACTTAGAAACTAAAGGATTAATGATTAACGGGTTGCGGATTTTTTTCGTGTGCGTTCTCATAACAGGGGACAGTTTAGGAATTCACAAGATATGCGGATTAGTAGAAAGCTTTTCAGCCAATTACCCTTGTCGTATTTGTAAAGTTAAAAAAGAAGTTCTGCAAAAGCAAACTACTGAGAATGAAAATTTGCTTCGAACAGCTGATAAATATGAAGAAGATCTTGGCAAAAATAATGTCTCGGAAACCGGAATTAATAGTTTTTGTTTTTGGAATGATTTACCATCGTATCACGTATTTGAAAACAGTTATCTAGATTTAATGCATGTCTTTTGGGAAGGTGTTTGTCAATTTGACTTAAGTGCGCTAATCTTGCACTATATAAAACTTAAGCTTTTCAATCTAGAAATTTTGAACGACAGAATACTAGGATTTAATTGTGGTCCAGTTGAAACTAATAAAGTTCTATTCTTAAGAAAAGATCAATTAGAAAAAGGTAGACTGGGCTTATCTGCTTCAGAAACAATATTACTTGTAAAGTATTTTGGACTCATGATTGGAGACCTCGTGCCTGTAAATGATAATCATTGGGAATTGTATATTCACTTGCGAGAGATAAGCGACATCCTTTGTTCACGATGTTTTCAGAAAGACTCTCTAACTTCACTAAAAAATCTCACTACAAGACATCATGAAATATACATTGACTTCTTCGAACAAAATTTAAAGCCTAAACACCACTTTCTACTTCATTATCACCGCGTAATTGAGAATATAGGTCCGGTTATGAACGCCTCTTGTATGAGAACGGACGCAAAACATAGACCTTCCAAAATAGCAGCTCATTTATCAAATTCGTGTGTCAATCTTCAGTTGACAGTAGCAAAGGAACATCAACTTCAACAGTGTTACAATTTCATACGTCAAAATTCTCTTATGTCTAAAGTAGTTTTTGGCCAGACAGAAACTCTAAGCCAGAATGAATTTAATCGTTACCGACGTTTTTTTCACAATGAGTTCGCAAATGATTCTATTGTTCATTCAGTCTCATGGCTTACAGTTGACAATATAACTTACAAACCACATATGGTAGTAGTAGCTTCAAGTTATGATCATATTCTTCCAGAATTCGTTCAAATTATTAATATTTTTATTGATTCCAAAGAAAAATCCACTTTTGTTGTAAAAGAATTAAAAACTCTGGGTTTCTCCATTCATTTTCGTGCATACGATGTTACATTGACTAATAAGTTAAGTTCAGTAAGTGTCGAAACACTTTTCAGTAAATTTCCGACTTGCTTACAAAGTTCAGCAGATGGAAATTATTACGTTGTTTATAATGACTTTTAAGCACACTGACTGTTTAATTTAAATTGTAAAAGTGATAAGGTTATGAAGTGATAAAAGACTGCGATAAAAGATTATTATATAGATTCTAAGAAAGTAATATATGTAAATATTACATACATAAACATTACAAAAATAATAATGATAAAAATGACTGCAATAAAAAGATTATAATTGATTCTTCGAGAATAATATGTGTAGATGGGATATAAATATTCATAAGTGCTTTCAGAAATCTATAAAGATTCGCCGCAAATGGACATTTGGGATAATTGTCTTATATATAGCATACACAATAAAAGTTTGTGTAAAAATATTCTTCTAATTGCAAATTATCTTCTTTGTTATATGGAAGTTCTTGTTCTTGTATTTTCCATGGAATTCAATTTTGTAATAAAATTATAATTCAACGAAGTAATATATTATTTGCTTTTCATTGAAATACGTGAAAAATGGGTGCTTTTTATGAAATTTCGCGTACAGTTGCCGATAATGTAGAACACATTTTTCAAAAACCCTGCCCACAAATAAATCATATAAATAAATTAATATTGCAAAACATAGATACAAAATTTATTTTGGAATCAATATTAATATTCTTATAATTCAAACAAAATTTATATTCAATTTGAAAAAAAAATTTGTTTAATGTAAGCAAGAAACTTACTTCATTTAAAAAAAAAAGATTTATTTCACTTAAACAAAACCTATAATTGATTTTAACAAAACCATATTTAATATAAACAAGAACTTTGCTTAATGTAAGCAAAAGATTTATTTAAAATAATCAAAAATTTGTTCGAACCAAGTAAATAAAGACAAACAAAAAATTTATTTGAATCAAACAAATATTTGTTTGACCCTATATCGAAGAAATAATTTGTTTGATTCAAACAAAATTTGTTTAATTCAAACAAACATTTTTCTCAGTGCATGGCTATAGCAGGCACTTTGAAATGAATCATGGGTAAAATTTTCAAATGTTTTTAAATCATTAAAACACGTTGCCTCCTTCACACGATAAAAAGTTAAAGTTGTATTATTATTTTTAATTATTGCCTATCTTGCACATAAATGCAATTCTTCTATTCACCAAGCAGCTTCTATAGGGCTGACATAACGACTATCTACAAACTTGGTTATTTCATCATATGTTTCTATTTCTTTAGAATCATTTTTATTAATTTCTTTCAACGCTACGTATGCCTGATTATGTCCTTTATCTCCATATTTATAAATATATTTGGTACTCATGATTGATGCGCAATATTCAACATTAACGTATCTGTGTTTTTTAATAATAACGAATTATCCCGTGTGGGGTTGCTGGTCCCCCATCGGGCGCCTCTCCAGGTTGCGGATAGGGGAACGCCTCCCAGATATGGGTGGTACCGAGGAAATCAAATACTCGGGGCGGACAAAAACCAGCTAGGGGAAGGAACCCCGAATGAGAAACCAGTCATGAGTGGGTACGACAAAAACACAATACCCCAAGGGAGTAGAAACCTCCCCGCCGGTTCCGATCGGGTGCAAGCCCCGGTGGCCGGTGCCGGTTCCATGGATTTTGGGGGGAACCAATCGTACATTGACAGGAGCGTATGCGAGGAGCCGGGTGGTCCTTTGGACGTGACGGAGGAGGTGGAAGCATCAGTAAATAAGATGGACATCAAACAAATGGATGCCAAACTCACAGAGACGTATGATCTCTTTGAAGAGTTACGAGGCACCATTAAAGAAATGGTAGATTTCAGCAGCACGAAGAAGAATATGTGGCTTCCAATTAGGGAACGGCTGCAACGAGCGGAGAGAATCATGAAGGAACTGCGCGATCACTCTTTGACGACCGAAGGTCTTCATAGGGACTTGATCGAAAATGTTGGTCGAACTGCCCGAACGAGAGCCATGACCCGAAAGGAGAAGGCGAAGAAGACAGATGAGAGCTGCACTCAGACTGACGGATCTGTGGCAGCTCTCAACAACCAACCTGGGAAGCGTGAAAGGGAGCTTTCAACGAGTCCCGTTGGGGCAAATGTCATTAAACAGAGAGTGAAGAAACAGAGGACCCGCACTACCATCGTGGCTTCCTCGACACTAAAGGATGAGGAGGTGGAAGGGATCGCTTCTACACCTTCACCCACGAAGAAGAAGAAGCAACCGAAGAGGAGAGCACGACCCGAGGCGGTTCTCATTAAACCGGCCGAGGCTCTAAGCTATGCCGAGGTCCTCAAGGACCTCAAGCAGAAGGTGAAACCGGACGC
This sequence comes from Andricus quercusramuli, assembly GCA_932178445.1. Lineage (NCBI taxonomy): Eukaryota > Metazoa > Arthropoda > Insecta > Hymenoptera > Cynipidae > Andricus > Andricus quercusramuli. The sequence continues at coordinate 184,741 of CAKNXH010001759.1, forward strand.
CCTTGGTTTAAAAATCAGGGGTGTCAGGCAAACCAGAAACGGAGAGGTCCTTGTCGAGCTCGGACCTAGAGCGGAGGGCAGGGCCGAATTTTCGGCTGCCGTGAGGGAGGCTGTTGGATTGGGGGGTACGGTGCGCGAGCTTGTACCCCGCACCGAGATCGAGGTCTTGGACCTCGATCCAACAAGTGACGCGGAGGAAATCGAGGAGGCCGTCAGAAGCTACTTCGGCGATCAGGGTGTTGGAGAAGTGAAGGTCAGTCTCACGAAAAGACCATTCAGAGGCAACCTGAAGGCTTTCGTGGAGCTGCCAGAGGAGTTGGCTGCGAGCCTGGTACGCACAGGACACCTGAAGGTGGGGTGGTTGTCCTGTCGTGTACATAAAAAGGCGGAAATTGTCCGGTGCTACCGCTGCCTAGGCTTCGGCCATATGGCAGCCGGTTGCGATGGCCCAGACCGCACGAAAGCATGTTGGAGATGCGGCAAGGAGGGCCATAGGGCTGCGGAGTGCGAAAGTGCGCCGCAGTGCTACCTCTGCGTCGCAAAGGGGGAGAAATCCCGGACGGATCATATGTCCGGGACTATGAGGTGTTGGTCGTTCCGAGAGGCAGCCTCATCGAGGAGACCTCGAAGACGACCAAGTTAAAGAATCGCACCCAACCAAGATGTTCGAAGGCCGACGAGCCCGTTGTGCGGTACAACCGCACTGCTGAGCACGATGCGTGCATCTTGGTTGGGTGCGCAAAGTTGAAATGCCAAGCTGGCCTAGTATGATGGAAGTCGAAGCACGACTTAGTGGCCTTACCCCCCACGTCCTTGAAGTAATGCGAAAGCGGTTCCGAGGACATGGGTTGGCGGGAAAGGAGTTAAGGTTTAGTGGGTAGGTGCCGTTAGGTAAGTCCCACACTCACCTTCGTTCCTTGTGGACTGCGCGCCCGTGTGTGCATCTCACGTGTATGTATATTAAGTATATATGCGTGGGATGCATATATTGGGCTCGCGGTTCCCAACGTTCGGATGTGGTTGGTGCATGAGCATTTGCCGTTTTTACATCTTTAACAAAATAAAAAAAAAATAAAAAAATAATAACGAATTATAAGGAACAACCATGGAATTATTGAAATTTATGACAAATGAGCATGAGATAATCCATGTTTCTGAAATTCTATCGTATAAACATATTACAAAATGTCACCGAAAATTGTTCAACTTATACTATCAGATAATATACAACGTAACTTTGCTTTAAAAAAGCTTACTCTAATATTTGGAATCTCATTACGTGCAGTGCCTCGAGGAACATTTTTTAATACTTGTTTTATAGACATGTACATTTTCTGGGATCAAATATGGTATTGTTGATTCGACGTGCGGTCATTTTCGGATTGGTTTATGCAATTCGATTGATCCACCAATCGGATGTCAAAGAACCGACATTTGATCCGTGCCACGGTCGGATCAGTCTTTTCGATTCGATCGGCGCGTCAGTCAAATTCCGAAAACCGACATTCGATCCATGCTATGATCGGATCGGTTTATTCGATTCGAGCGACCCACCGATCGAATGTCGAAAAACCGACATTCGATCCGTGCCACGGTCGGATCGGTTTTTTCGATTCGATTAGCACGTCGATCGAATGTTGAAAACCGATCATTGACGCGCGCTGTCGCCAGATCGAATTTTTCGATTTGATCCGCCTCTCGGTTGAATGCATAAAAACCGATATTCGATCCGTGTTACGGTCGGATTGGTTTTTCGATTCGATCGGGCCGTTGATTGAATTTCGAAAAACCAACATTCGACCCGTGCTGTGGGCGAATCGGGTTTTTCGACTTGATCGGCCCGGCAATCAAATGTCGAAAAGCCAACATTGAATACTACATTCGAATCGGTTTTTCGATTCGATTGGCCAATTTTTTACAAGAACACTTGAATTTTCAACTAAGAATAAATCAGATTCTCAGCCAAATGATGAGATTTTTATTTTTTAACCAAATAATCTAAAGTTCTAAAGCTTTTTCTTGAATTCCAACTGTTAAAAATTCAGTTAATAAAAATTAAAGGAATTTAAAATTCAATTTTAAGCAGTTGAAAATGCAAGAACATTTAAAATTGATTTTCAACAATTGAATTTTGAATTTTCTTCCATTTTCAAAAGTTTAAAATTCAACTGTTGAAAGTTCCATTTTAAATTTTCTTAAATTATCTACAGTTAAATTTTGTATTAAAAACAAATGATAAAAATGTCATATTCACATCATTTTTCATGACAATTTAATAAATTGGAAACAATTTTTAAACCGAGAGTTTTTCCCACCGATAAAAGTGGCGACATTTAGCTTGTATATTTTGAAATATTTTGTTTTGGCTGGTCAATAAATAATGAATGCAAGGGGCCTTTATCAGCCTTTACCATTTAATTTGTACAATTAAAGTTAGTAAAATTAATACTTTACCATTTTGAATGTTTCATTTTAAGATAATGTTTATTTTGAAACCTTTAAAATAAAATCTATTGAAATTAGAAGATTTCAATTTTAAAAAGTATCCATTATTAAACGATTAAATTAAGAGTTTTTGAATGGCAAATTTTTGAAGCTTTAATTTGGAAGATTTGGAAACTTGAAAATTCAGAAGATTTTAATTTTGGCTGCTTTTGTTTGTCGTTTAGTTTTGTTAAGGATATGGCAGGGTTGACGAAAGTACTAGACAGAGTACTCCAGATCAGAAAACATTTATTCAGAGTAACAAATTACACGTCCAATCACGACGACCGACCAGCACATAACTAACTCAAGTGAGGGAGAGCCGCCACAGCAATCACGCGGCACTAAGCCATATACAGTGCAGTAGAAAAGAAACATATAGTATATGCGTAGATATAATGTACACAGTCATTTTTAACACTCCCTCCCAGCATATCGGAGCTCTGAACAGAAATTAATTTTTTAATATAAGTGCAAGTCACTTAGGTAATATAAGCTGTCTATAATAGAAAAATAAAAGATACATAGGTTTTAATCTTTGATTTTAAATAATACTGCTTGCATTTCTTGTCTTCTTCATCTCGGATAAGGTGAGCCCTAGAAAACTAAGGAGCATTTCCTGTTACATAGGAGAAAAACGTTAATTATTCATGATGAGATCAGTCAAATATCTATGTATTTCAAATGTCAGTGGCTTAGTAAACATGTCAGCAATTTGTTCTTTAGAAGGAAGCCAAACTAGTTTAACTAAGTTAAAGTTGACACATTCCTTCACATAATGTTCTTTCCATTCTATCATGTGTCTCAACTTGTTGTTACCGTCTGTTTTTGCACATGCAATAGCTGACTTACTGTCACAGTACAGTCTCAATGGGTACCAATTTCTATCAATCATCAGTTTTATTGACTGACATATCGTAAGTAAAGCTTGACACGTTTCGCTCATGGTCACGTATTCAGCTTGACACGTAGATAAAGCTACTCTAGGTTGCTTGTGAGTGCGCCAAGAAATCGCATCGCCAAACAGCTGAATTACGTATCCACAAGTTGTCAATGACCCTTTGTCATCAGAGAAGCTTGAATCTGCATAAGCTTGCAACTCATCTGATTTGCCTTTGTAGGTTAGCGTCATGCTTTTAGTGCCTAGCAAGTATCGCAGTACTCTTTGCACCATATCCCACTCGTATATAATGGGACTCAGCTGATGACGACTCAATACATTCACTGCATACGAAATGTCAGGACGAGTCGCGTTAGCTACATAGAGCAGAGAATCCCACGTCCTCTCTGTAAGGAAACTTTCCAGTCAGAATCGGTGCTACCGTGCCTTCACGCTCTATTCTTTCTCTATTGCATACTTGACTTGACACCATAGGAGTCCTTTGAGGATGTGAGTTTTCTTGCATGAACATTTCCAAGACCTTGTCTATAAATTTTTCCTGGTCTAATTGTAAAACTTTGTTATCTCGGTCTCTTTGAATTCGTATTCCTAAAAACTCCGTTGGTTCACCCATGTCTTTCATTTCAAACTCCATTTTAAGCTTTTCTTTAATTTCTAGCATTTTACCTGAGTGGTTTCTAACTTCTAGAATGTCATCAACATATAAAAGTAAGAAAACAAAGTACTCTCCCTTTCTCCAGGTAAATAAACATGGATCGATGAAATTACTTTCAAAACCTAAACTTAGTGCTACTTGAGTGAATCTTTCATTCCACTTCTTGGGGCTTATTTTTAAGCCATATAGAGCCTTTTTAAGTTGGCATGCTAAGCCTTCGGGAATTTCGCCGTCAGGAAATAAGCCATCCGGTATTTCCATAAAAATCAACTGGATCAGTTTGCCATTCAAAAACGCCGTTTTGACGTCTAACTGACACATT
>CAKNXH010001760.1:0-15151 GCA_932178445.1 Andricus quercusramuli
TGGAATTTTTTTCGAATATTCTTCTATTTCTGAAATTCTTTGTAATTTCTTAAGTGGTTTTGTTTTTTTAAAACATTCGAATTTGTTGAGCAAAATTTTCCAAAATTTTATAAAATCGTCTAAAATTGTATTGAAAATTATTTGTTTGTAATATTCTATAAAAATGTTGAAAATATTTTTAACTAGAATGTAGTCTAGATGTAGTCTAGTCTAGATTGTTTTGGAATAACAGGTTCGTCATTAATGTTTTTGAAGGATACCAAATGTTGCGAAAAGATCCGGAATATCCTGGAAATTTCTAAAAATAATTTGAATGTTGTCACAACAGAACCATTCAAGGGTCAAGGAAAACAGAAGGCTAAAAAGAGAAAAATTACAATGTTTTTCAATTTTTCAAAATTTTCAGCAAAAATTGTTGTCATAAAATCACTGTAAAACTAATAGAGCAAAGACTAATACATGATTTAAAGAAATTATTTTTGAATCGTTTAAAAAATTTGTTTCAAAGTATAAATAAACAATTACATGGTATTATTTTATATTTAAATATCTTATCTTATTCTATTCTTATATTTCTATGTAAAATCTGGAATATTCTCAACTTTTATGTATCATAGGAAATGTTAAACTACACTGTGTTCTGTGACTTTCTAGAACATTCTCTTATTTCTGGAATTCTTTGGAGATTCTAGAATGTTCTTGATATTTTAAGAATATTTTGAATAATCCAGAATGTTCTTGAATTTTCTGGAAGGTTTTAGATAATTGAGGAATTTTTCGGAATATTGAAATTTATTCTAGAATTAAGGAATGCTCTAGAGTTTTGTAGATTATTCTGGAATGTTTGGATTTGAATATTCTTGTGTGTTCTGGGAATTTCTAGAATATTCTTCTGTTTCTGAAATTCCTTGTAGATTCTGCAATCTTCTTGCCAATTGCAAAATGTTCTGAAATATTGTGGAATGTTCTAGAATGATCTGCAATACAGTATTCTTAAATCCTTCTCGAAGAATTCCAATCTTGCAGAATGCTCTGGAATATTCTAGAATTTTCTAGAATATCTTTTAGAAATTCATTGAGAATTCTTCAAATATTCTAGAATTTCTAGAATATTCTAGAATATTCTGCAGTATCTTTTCTAGCAAATTGTAACATTTTCTCTCTATATCTTTATTATATATGCTATATTGTCTGTTTGTTTGCTATCCGCTTTATTGTCATTTAATTTTTGAGGCTCTTAAACTAAATTTTGTTTGCTTCAAAAGCTTAAACTCGGAAATATTTGGTGTCGAATATCATAATTTATGGAGGTTCCTGATTTCAAATTTCACCATGTAGTAGTTTCAAATTCAAATGTTAAAAAATTTAGGACAATTACACTATTAACTCTTTAAAAATTGCAAAATTGCATAATAAAATGCTTTATTGGCAGCTTTGTATTTAACCCTAGAAGTCCACACATATTTGAGCACTCATCGAGTCCACACTGGGGTCCAGTGGCCCCCATCAAGTTCAAAATGTGCCCTACGCCTCACAACATTATTTTTGTGAACAGTGATGATCATAATCTCATCCTGGGGATGTTCAGAGTCTCTTAGGAACAAAAGTTCTATAAAATAAAATTTATATACTTTATAATCAATTTTTCGCAAAAAGAGTCCGAATAAAAAAAGCGTAAAATTACGGAAATAGAGTTTAATTTTTATTTTTTTTGTTTTAATTTTTTCTTCAATTTCTCCTAGGGTTTCAAAGATGAAATGTTGGAGAATCAGAAAAAAATATGCCACTTCAATTCCTTTCAAAAAGTTGAATTATTCGGAGGGATGAAAAATGAGAAAATTCAAAAGTACATCGCAAAAACGTTATTTTTATTTTATGTGTCCCAAATATACAAAAGAATTGTTTCAAAAGTTCAAAAAACTGAAAAGGACTTATCTATATTGTTTTTTTTTATTTTCCAATTTGTAATGTTATTTGTGTGCAGACGCACAGTAAGTGCAGCGACCCGACCGGTGCGGTGATCGTCACACATCGCACATTGGCAAGAAGCGCAGCCGACCCGAGTTTTTCGGTCGCTTTTTCGCGAGCACAGTGCACATCTCACTTTTCGTTTTAGCCGATTTATGCGTAAGACTTCTGAAACATGTTCAATGTGTAAAATGGCAGCTATATGGATTCCTTGAGCGATTTCCGCAGTGTACGAAAAAGTTACACTGAGTCCACACTGGGGTCCAATGGCCCCCACTCACGTTTTGCTTCTACCTTGCTTCCTACCTGAGGACTAACTGATGACGCCAACCTATGTGACCTATGCTCAGATACCTAAAACGAATTTACATTGGATTGAAACATCGATATTGATCTTTGTCTAAAAGGGACACTCAAATGAAAAAGCGCTGGGGTCCAATGGCCCCCAGTGTGGACTTCTAGGGTTAATAATTTTAGATTTGAAATTTCTGAATGGGTTGGTTTCAATGTTATTCATTTTTTAATTTATTAGTTTTAGATTTTAACATTCTACATTTTTGGGTTTTGGTCAGCACAATTTTCGTTTTAAAAGGTTTAAAGGTTTTGTAATTAAAATACCTCCAAAATATTAAACATTTAATACTCATTAATGAAAAAATACAATTTCGAATTGAAAGGTTTGAAATTATGCAATTTCAAATATTGGAATCATATATAGCAATCTTTTTTTGCATTATTTAAAACAAATTTAATTCTCAATTTAATATCTTTAAATTGTCCGATTTTTTATTGAAGATTTAAAAAAATGAATTATTTCGAATTGCAAAATATTTGATTGGAAAATTTCAAGTATGAATAATAATTATATGTGAAGTATTAAAAACTGAACGATTTAAAATTTTCAAGTTCAAAATTGTCTTTTCAATTTGTGTCTTTCATAAGTTTTGAATCTGGAATTGAAGCTCAAATGGTTGAATTTCAAAAAGAATAATGAACAATTTGGAAATTTTTAATTCTTAAACAATTTAAATATACTTAAAATAATTGAAATTTTGAAGGGTTTGATTATAACATAGTTTTAATATCACAATACTTGGTGACTTAAATTTGTTAAGTTTTATAGGTAATTTGAGATTCTTTTACTTTTTCAATTCCGCAGTACAAATTTTTGTAATTTGTAATGTTTGCCATTTAAAATTACTTTTTTGTTTTGAAAGCTTTTCTGATTAATTCAATTTCAAAGGTTTATAATTAAATGTTTCTCCATTTTAAACGTCGGAAATGAATTTTTGATCTTAGAAAAATTCATTAAAATTTCAATAATTTTTTCATGCAATAACAATAAAAAATTTCAAGAACTTCAGAAGTTTTGACTATGAAAAATTCAATTTAGTTTTCAATTTCAAATTATTCAATTCTAAACGCTTTAATTACAACTAATACAATTTAATTTCTTTGTATTTTACATGATTCAACTTTAAAAATTCTTATGGGAAAATATTCCATTTTTAATATTTTGAGATTATCCGATTTTCGAAATCTTAATCTGAATTTGTCCAATTTCAGGATTCTTCCAGTCAAATATAATTTTTAAATTTAGAACACCTAGCTTAAAAAAATACGGTTTCAACTCTTTTGGAATGAACTTTTTCAATTAAAAAAATGTTGATCTAAAAATTTTCGATTTTGAGATGTTCTGATTTGAAATGTTTAAATTTCAAACAGTTAAAATTTGTTATTTTTCAATTTTAAATGCTTCTATTTAGAAATGATACGAACATGGTAAATGTATCAGTGGTCGGACAACATATGATTGAACTTTTTTAACATTATAACAATTTATTTAAAGGAAATAAATATTCGTCTGATCACCGATATGTGTCCGGAGACCGGTACACTTACCCTATGATTCCTTTTAATTACATTTTAAACATTTTCCCTTTTTATAAATTTTGCCTTATCTAAAATTGTTTGAATTCAAATACTTTCAATTCGAAACTATTAATTATAAATTATTGTTTCAACAAATTTTCATACCTAATATCCGAAAGTGTGTTCAATAATGGATTCTTAAATAGCATATGTTTTTAATGTTAGGAAATAAAAATAAAGAAACGTGAACGTGCGCTTGGAGCGCGTGCAATTACTGCCAATCTGATTTTTAGTCACGAGGTAAATAATATAGTTGAATCATTTTAAGGTATGGTTTATATTTATTATATTATTCCTTTTATCATATAGCATAACATTGTTATTTCTATTACAATAATCATAGCACCATAAACACTCCACAGTAAATTTTTATAATTCGATACTCGAAAACGCGATGAGTCGGTGCACTTTGAGGAATGAGAACAGAAAGGATGACTAGAGGTTCTTTTGCATCGTAGGAAACATTTTGCATAATTACTGACTAGAGTATCGCGTATCCGAAAATCCCACAGTTCTAAACAAAGAATTTCTGATTTCAGTACATATCGATCAACGATTAAGCTGTGTCTGCAATTAATCATACTATATCACGCGAGAAAAAAAATTAAGCTGACAGACCAGGCGCTTATTTTGCTTTAGCATCAGAAATTCTCTGTTCAAATCCATAAAATGCGGAAAGACAAAAACTTGGACGCAACAAATTTTAGTTGGATGTCTCTTCTTAGGCCAGAGAATTTGTTATTTCAAACATACGATTATAATAAACATTGGGTGGAATATTAAAGTCAGTTCAATATTTTCTTAATTTATATTATTTTTCCGTTTTCAGAAATGAAAATTTTCCCCCTTTTATGAGAAAATTTTCACTTTGTTCTCCCAACACCGGCGATGTATCTTCCGCAACACCGGATACGCAATTACATGCCGATAAATTGATCGCAATTCAATTTCGTCGTTCCCATTCCCTATAGGCGAACCACATTTAGGGTTTTTTCCTGCATTTATCGAGTATATCTTCAACGGTTACCTTTTTTTGCCGTTCGTCATGTCATAGTTTCATTCCTTAATTATTGATTTCTCTGAAAGCTCGCTCGCTAATTTAATGTTTTGCTTTTAATTCATCAGTGTATAATAGTTCTGCTTTCTTCAACCGACACTGTTTAAGTTATAGTTCTATTTGATAATTTAAACATCCTACCTAGATAGCTGGTCATTATTACTCATCAATAAATAATACATAAGTACATACTTTATCTCTATTTCCTTCCGCTCAATTTTTAGGTATGTACCATCTTTTTTTGACCTCGCGCGTATGTAGGTATGTACGTTATAAAAAGCTTTAGTTCGCGAAATGAAAGAAAACGATGACAATGATGGTGACGACTTAGACAATAATCATTTTAAAACTTAGTAATATAGCGATAATTCATAATAATTATTATAGTAAATATAACTCGATGTCTGTCGATTATTACTTTTTCATCTCTGAACACACTTACAAGGTGACATTTATAACAATATTTTAAATGATATCTGTACCATAAAAAACAGGATTTAAAATAAAACTAGAATTTCAGATTGACCATAAACTTTACTTCTTTTTAAAAAGTTTAGCAGTCACCTTGTGAAAGGTCTTTTTTCAGACTTCCTTCCAACACAAGTTAATAAAACATTACTTAGCAGTTTATCGCTCAATTAGAAAATAGATTTCATCTACGTGAATAAAGGAATGGAATATATCTACATGTATATCATAATTTTAAATAAATTGAAGAAATAAATCAAAATTATAACACGAGTATATAATATATCAGGAATCACATGAAATATGAAATGCAATCTACTTCCTAAAGCCACCAGAAAAAAAGAGGCGGTCAGTAGAAAAATCTAACTGCTACTTTTTACCCCGCCGAGCTCAAACTTCCGTGACCCTGATCTCCATGAAAAATTATCACCACAATCTAACACCAATCACCACAATCAAATCTATCAGTGAATTCTGAATCCTTATCTTTCATAACGCATTCTATTGATCTAGGTAAAAATCTTAGTCGTTAAACTCTGTCTACAGGCATTCAAATTTCCATAAAATTTTAGATCCACGTATACCAATTTTCTGCTCTTTCCCGAATCTTCAATAATTCTTTAAATTTCAATAGTATTAAAATCTTCCAATTCTAACTGTATGTAAAATTTACATTTTGCGTTATCATCCTCAAGTTAGAAATAAACTTAAAAATTAAGATTAAAGTAATTTAAAATTGAGAATCGCTCAAAGGAATATCGTAATAGTTAGATTATTTATATAATATATAACAAAGTCGAACAATGCATAAATTCAGCGCATTGAGAGTTAACTAAATAATATAAATTGAAACTGCAAAATTCTCTCTCATTGTATTTTCAATCATTGACTCTAATTTTTTTTCCTATCGCTAAGGGACATTCGTTACGATGTTCATCATCGTCATCATCATTATCATCATCAGTACTTCATCATAATGCATTATCACCTTCATTATCATAGTCGCCAACCAATCCTCATCATTATCACTGTAAATGTTATCGTTGACAGAGGAATAAGTACAAAAGTTCAATCACTTTTTTTTGGATTTTCCTAGTCTTTTACCTCCTCACATTCTTCTATAATCTAGTATTATGTAAGTAATTTTAAGTTTTCTAGAAGTAGATCTTTCGACTTTGCTGCATCACTGACACATTTGAGCCAAGAATCTCGATTCTGTCAGTCATCCAGCAATCGAAATTATCGTTATATTAGAATTATCGTTATCATTAGATCGCGGTGTGTCCTTTGGATGGATGTTCTGCGACTTGTGCTACTGAACGGAACGCTGTTCGAACTTCACATAGATTGGAAATGGTTTCCACGGATTTATTGATAGTCTATACCTCTACTTTCGGAAAGTCTTTCCGTTTCAGGAAGTGGCTTGTACTCGGCTACAGTATTCATCGTTTGGATCTTTCTTTTCATTAAGATGTGGAAAAAAACAGAATTAATTGTAATATGAACTTCCACTCGAACCAAATCAATAATTGATTTACAAGCAGTCATTTGCAAAAAGAGAATTCGTGAATTGAATTCTTATTATTAGACTGAATGTCGGTTGCCTTAATCAAGTATTGGATTCAAGAATATTTTTCCGAATCAATATTCCACTCTACCTTGCTGATCGAGGAGAGAATGAGAGGAGAGAAATCCGCGTGAAAAGCACATCTCGTTCATAAAGGCGATCGATAACGATTGTTTCGCGTCAGAAAATTTAAAAATCCTAAATAAATTCAATGGGTTAACTAGTACATTATGCGCTGAATCAGTCCCATAAAACGGTAAGTTTTAACTACAGGTCAACTCGAGGTCACTTCGGTGCATTTCTCCCTTTAGCTTCAGTCATCATGTTCAATATTCGATTGTTCATGTTCTCTGTATTCCGGTTATGCAATCACTATAGCAGTCCTTTAAAAATGTGCATGAGAATATGTCTTGTTTGTGTGCGAGTGAATGCAAGTTTATGTTCTATGTTTGTATGTCTGCTCATTAGTATCAATTATGTAGTATTTATCAGTATTGTTTTTTCTTTTTAATATAGGCATCAGCAGGTACAACTGTTAATTCAGTTAAGTTAAGAATACCTATCGCGAAAATTTAAAACTCGATACTCCTTACACCGTCAGATGAATGAATCTCTTTTTTACGTTATTGGATAAAACTCGATAGAAGAGTTTTGCGAACCTTCTTATTTATATCATTTCATTTGCATTCTTTTAATCCCATCCTCTCCTCTCGCAACAAAAAGAGTATATCCAAGAGGAAGTCAGTGTCTGCCTCACTTTCAGAAATAATAAGTTGTGATTTGAAAATGGATTGCCTGTCTGCATTTTCAGCAGCGAGTACAACCTTTGGGAGCCACGGGACGGGAAAAAGGATTGACCTATGATCAATCTCTTTGGAATGAATGGTCCAGATTTTGAATCGGAAGTTATTCTGGACGCGGCTCAGAACTCGACTATGAAGGCTGAGCAGGCTGCTATTCCCTAGAATTCAAGTCTATAGGCACTGCAGCTTGTCTCGTGATCTTGCAGATTAATCGTGCATCTGGACGCCGATGGGGAAAGGTCTATGTGGTGAGCTGCTAACGCCTCTTCGTTATCTGCCACCCAATATCCCAAGGTGTCTGTATCGTAGGTTGGAATCATTGTCACCTCTGGAATTAAATTGAATAAAAGACGTCAAATTTTGCACTATTTCTTTAAGCCTCTCTTTTCAAAATAATTTAAAAATAGGTAAACAAAAAGGAGGGTATGGTTTGGTATCATTGTAGATTAATAGCTACAAAGCTATCAACAGGATGGTGACCTATGTGTGAACTCCTAATCTTTATCAGTTAAATTTGAATAGCAATTAGTTAAACTTACAAAATGTTTTTCATACTCAACGCTGAGAATACTGGAGTACACCGTTTATGACTTTCGATTTTTAAAAACATACAGGTTTCATGTCCTAATATCTATAGATTGCAGTTCCCAATTTTAAAATCCAAAATCTTAAACGGTATACTCCATTTTTCAGTGGTATCCGTTGTAAAACAAATAAAAACAAATAAACAAAGATGACGAAAGGAGTTCCAATCATAACCGAAGTTTTTTTTTTATAAATTTCGTATAGAAACTTACCTAAATCTTTATCCTCCCAAGTCTTCTTTGCCTCAAGTAAAGCATCATAGACTTCACGACTAGGTTCCGTGCCACTGAAGACGTAGTACCTAGCCCTTATTCTCTTGAAGAAATCTAGAGACGTGTAGTAGGAATTTCCGTGATGAGGAACGTAGGTCAAATCCATATAAACCGGCTGGATTTTATTCTTTGAGTCCTTCAACTTCTTTTCATTTTTACCCGGGCTTTCAGAACGTTTCTTATTCTTTATATTTTCTGAAATGACCTTTTTTGTCTGCTTTCGTTCCTTCTTCGGTGTTCCAGGAGATCCCTTATTTGAAACTTCATTCGGCACTGGTGCTGGCGAGGGTAACCTTAGTGGCTCCCCCCAGTCACTCACAACATCAAAGTTGAGACTATCGGGTGATAAATCACAAGAACTACTGCTGGGTTGACATGGACTCCGTAGATTAAACTTTTGTGGTCGCTTTGGTGAAGGTAGACCTAAAGGAGTTCCCCATCCTTCTATCGGGTCCTTCATCGATTCAGATTTACCATCCTGAGTCTTATCTTGAGAAGCAGTAGAAGTTGAAGAACTCTCCTTGGTATCTTTCACTTCCAACAAAACTTTATCAGAATCTAAGTCGGCTTCATCGATATATTTCTTGGAATCTGCCTTATGACTGGAACTACTAGGGAATTCTTTTTCAACTGTCAATATTTTGGTAGATGTGTCACTTTGAGAAGGATCACTAAATCGGACACCAGTTTCAATTTTGGTAACAGCAGTTGGAAGTTCACCATAGAAGCTGCTTGTCATAGATTCGTGTTCAAAATGACGAGGGGAGTGGCCAACATGAGAGGTAGTTGAAAGTGGTGAACTTGGAGGCTCATCATCAGAATAGGTGTGCCTTTCTTCACTACTACCCCAAATGTGAGTAGCTGCCCTACTGTGTCCACTGCTCAGATCACTGCGAGGACTGATAGGTCCAGCATCTCTTTCACTCATTATATCAGAACCAGGACTAGGGACTCGTTGAAGATCAGCTGATTTCGGATCACCAATCGTGCTTCCAGTACTAACTGGTACATGATCATCAACCTTGACATCTGTTTTTTCTGTAATGACGACGGTTTCACCCTTTTCGTTGGTAGCTTCCGTCACCTCTTTGGTAGTGGTGATAATATCCCCATCATCAGACATAGTTCTCGTGGTTGTGATTATTGTTCTTAACACTTCACCTGATCGGAAACCTTCAGGAGTACTAGTTCGGGACCTCCCTTCCAATCTCTTGTCAGGTGTCGATCTTCCTGAAGGATAATGATGAGCAGTTGCTCCGTCCCTATTCAAAGGAGACACAGGAATGTCAGGTGTTGATTTTCCAGTGGATCCACTATAAGCTATATCTTTGGGTAAAGATATGTCGGGAGAAGATTTCCCAGATAAACTCTTGTCATCAGATACAATATCCCTTATCGAAGGAGAGAGTGATTGCTGTAACCTTTCGGCAGATATTTTATCAAGCACTTCCAATTTTTCTTCCAATTTTGGATCAGGTGTTGACTTCCCGGAATCATAAAAGAATTTCACATCAGGTGTGGAAACACCAGAAGTCGAAGTTAAAGTCGTAGCTGTTTCTTTCATAACCTTATCTGACTTTGAAACCTCGGTTTTCATTTCTGATACTTTTCCTGATTTTTCTCCTTGTGACGAATCAATGAGCTTATCAAGTAATTCTTCTCTTTCGAGGGCGTCATTAGATTCCGTCACATCTTTCATGGTCGTAACTTTGCCATTTGAGTCAGTAACAGTCGTGACAGTTGTCACGATTCTTTTGACATCACTTGTAATTTCAGGAGTACTCTCTCTGCTTATTACCTTTGTCACAAATTCTGAAGTGGACTTAGAACTCTCTGTAACTTCCGCTTGTCCTTCGCGAGATATAATGTATGTGTATAGCTCTGGTTTTCCAATTTCAGAGGTAGTAGTAGCTTTTCCCCCGGAACCTTCATCGATTACAACAGTTGTTGTAGTTTTGGTTGTTACAGTTTCGAGAATATCTGGTTCTTCTTCGTAGACGATGACCTCTCGTTTTACATCCTTTGGTAAATCATCAAGGGTTTCAGCTGTATCGAAATGGCTTACTAAGTGGGTTGTCTTCAAAACAGTCGTTTTTACCGCGGAAAGGTCTTCTTCAGACTCAGCTCCAGGATCTTTATCGAGAGGTTTCCCTGTACTTAAAATTTCTTGATGATCTGCGGCTTTACTTTCCTGTTTCTTTTCAGTAACTTCTTGAGAGGTAGTACCCGTAGTACTAGTCACATCGGATTCAGGAGTATCAGCACGTCCACCAAGATCAGGTGTTGATTTGCCAGACAAGGTAGTAATATGTGTTGTTCGCATTTCCGTCATACCACCAACAAATGCTTTATGGAATGGACTTTCATAATCTGCAACATAAGGAATCGACTTAGCCAGTTTCTCATCGAAGTGTTTGATTTCTGGGGTTGAATATCCGGAAGACTTTATATCCGGAGTGGACAATAATGACCTCTCAAAAGAATCTTCTGGCTCTTCCTCCAAGAATAACAACTTGTCGATTACATTGTCCCTTGATAATTTCTTAATGTAAATAAATTCGTCGATGATTTCCAAAATAATGTATCTTGGTACACCTGTTTTATTGATGACTTCTTGGAGAGATGTTTCTGTAATTTTCTTTCCCTTGTTTATGTAGTCTTCTAATACAAGAGTTTTTACTTCTGTACGCTTATCTTCTGATATCGATATTTCCTCAGGTATTTGCGTTTCTAAGAGATCCGTACTTTGTTGGAAAGATACTCGAGATACCGAAACTTCTGGTTCGGGACTCGGGCTAGGACTTTTGGAAATAGGTTTAAGAGATTGAAAATCCTGCTCAATCATGTTTGATTTGCCACCAATATTCTCTCTCTTGATATCATGGGTCGTGATATCTTGATCCTTAATACTAGTTAAACTAGATCCCTTCGAATCAGGCACCACAATGGCATCTTTTGATCCGGAACTTTTTGTATCAGTTGCCTGTGATTCAGTAATAGTATCTATGTCCTTAATAGAAGATTTTCCAAGCTCTAAAATATCACTTTCGAGAATGCTTCGTCTCGTTAACTTTTTTACTAGAATAATCTCTTCGACAATCGCAATAATAATGCTTCTCGAAACCAACTTTAGATTCGCAATTTCATCCGCAGCTTTCAGTGACAACTTCTTATGCTTCTCAATGTACTCCTCAGAGATATATTTTTCTATATTGGCTAATTTCTCTGCCGATAGCTTCTCTAACTCATCCTCATCTTCTGAATGCGTGATTTCCTGCTCTTCTTGGTCAAATCCAATAATAGTATCTCTAGGAATGTTCAATTTTAAAATTATCTCCTCAATAATGAAGATTATCACTGACCTTGACACTGACCGAGATGCACTCATTTCATCCAACATTTGTGCACTTATTTTCTTTTTTTTACCCACACATTCATTTAGCACGTAACTCTCTATTTCCACTCTTTCCTCAGGTTTAAGATGCAGAACGTCTTTTACATCAGGTACTATTTGCAACTTTTCTTCACTAGATCGTCTCGATAAATGGATGTCTGCATCACTCTGCTTTCTAGAAGCAACCTTCTCTGAAACATCCACTGAAATTTCGCTAACTGCCAAGCTTCCTTTTCTGGAATCAGTCAGCTTTTCTAATGAAGATTTTATCTCATCCTTTTCTTCCAAAATGCTTGTTTTCAAAGGGGCTTCCAGAGCCCCCTTTAGTTGGTCTAGAAGATTGATTTTTTCACTCGGTTTATCTTCAAACACACTTGCTGCTCTAGATCGACCCAATGGTGTCTTCTCCCCTCCTTCAAATAAACTGTGTGATCGCGAACGATCTTTAGGCGTGCGATCCTCGGTTGGTGATTCTGCCCTAGATGACTGGGGATCATGAACATCCGTCTTTTGTACTTTCTCAGTTTCCTGTGCAACGCTAGGTGATCTTAACTTATCTAGCACTTCCTTTCCATCTCCTCTTTCACTGACAATACTAGATGCCCTAGATCTGGATATCTTCTCATCAGGTTTGTCACTAACAATACTTGAAGACCTAGATCTTATTTCCTCTTTGTCAGAATCCTTAAGAGTAATTTTTTCTTCGGCCTTAGTACTGCTAACACTTGATGTTCGTGACCTGTCTTGGTCTTGAACTTTCAATTCTACTTTTGTGATGTCATGTTCAAGCTTTTCTACAATCACGCTCGGTGATATAGATTTAGTGAGAGCTTGATCCCCTTCATGATAAAACTTGTCTCCATCAATGCTGGGGGACTTAGACCTATCACATCCATCTTTTTCATCAGATTTTTCACTAATTGAACTCGGGGACTTGGTTCGGTCAATGGAATCCTCGTCTAACTTATCGCTTATTAGACTGGCTGATCTGAAATGCTCAACATAGTCTTTCTCTGATTTATCATCATGCTTAGTGTCACCTATGAAAGATGGCTTTCTCAATGGTTCTGGTGTTAATTTTTCGCTCACAATACTCGAGGATCTAGACTTGCTAACTTCGACCAAATCTATTTCGATTTCTTTATCACCAGCAATGCTAGGTGACTTCGATCGATCGGTAGGTTCCTTTTCATCAGGTTGAACACCTGTTGCTATTACTTGAATTGCATCGACTGACTCCTTCAAATCTTCTTTATTACTCACGATACTAGATGAACTAGATTTAATAGTTGTATCATCTATAAAATCTTTCTCACTTAACTTATCGCCTGCGATAGTAGGAAACTTTGAGTAATCAGTAGATTTTATTTCCGTTTTTTCACTTGAAATACTAGAAGTTCTGGATTTCGTAATTGCTTCTTCTACCAAATCACCAGCAACACTGGGAGACTTTGAGCGATCAGCTGATTGTTTCTCATCTGTTGTTTCAGCCATTGCAGATTTCATTTTATCAAACATTTCCTTTTCATCCCCTTTTACACTAGCTAAACCCGTGAATCTCAATGTATCAGTTGCATCTTCCAAATCTTTAACACTAGTCTTATCGCCCGCGATACTAGGAGATCTGGAACGATCTACTGACTCTTTATCGCTCAGTTTATCACTAATTTCTGCTGTAGATAATTTGATTTCATCAGTATCGGGTTTTTCGCTAGCAACACTTGACGCCCTGGACTTCGAAATTACATCTTCGAATAAATCTTTTTCGGTAACCTTATCACCGGCAATGCTGGGAGATTTGGATATAAAACAAGTTTCCTTTTCATCAGACTTATCAGATAAAACAGCTGACTTTACTTTATCAGATGGTTCTTTGATATCTGGTCCTTCACTTGTAATACTTGAAGATCTAGATCTAACAGCAGCTTCATCAACAAAATCTTTGTCACCTAGCTTATCACCTGCAACACGAGGAGGCTTCGATTGATCATGCTCTTTTAGATGTACTGGATCAGAAGGTTCCTTGGTGTCTGATTTTTCACTAGCAATACTTGCCGATCTAGATCTAACAGTAACTTCATCAACTGATTGTTTGTCACCAGGCTTATCGCCAGCAATGCTAGTGGATTTCAATTGATCAGAAGGTTCCTTATCGTGATGAGAATCCTCTACCGGAAGTGCTTTCTCACTAGCGACACTCAAAGATCTGGATCTGATAGTAGTTTCATCGATCAATTGTTTGTCACCAGGCTTATCACCGGTAATGCTAGTAGATTTTAAATGATCAGATGGTTCTTTATCGTGATAAGAATCCTTCACGAAATGTGCTTTCTCACTAGCGATACTCGAAGATCTGGATCTAATAGTAGCTTCATCGATCAATTGTTTGTCACCAGGCTTATCACCTGCAATGCTAGGCGATTTTGGTTCACAAGACGGTTCCTTATCGTCATGAGAATCCTTTACTGGATGTGCTTTCCCGCTGGCAATACTCGATGATCTGGATCTAATAGTGGCTTCATCGATCAATTGTTTGTCACCAGTTTCATCAACGGCAAAGCTAGGGGATTTCGAATGATCAGACAATACTGTATCGTGACAAGAATCCTTCACGGTATGTGCTTTCTCACCAGCGATACTCGAAGATCTGGATCCAATAGTAGCTTCATCGATCAATTGTTTGTCACCAGGCTTATCACCTGCAATGCTAGGCGATTTTGGTTCACAAGACGGTTCCTTATCGTCATGAAAATCCTTTTCTGGATGTGCTTTCTCGCTGGCAATACTCGAAGACCTAGATCTAATAGTAGTTTCATCAATTACCTTTTTATCACCAGGCTTATCACCAGCAATGATAGGAGATTTCAAATGATCAGATGATACTGTATCGTGACAAGAATCCTTCACGGTATGTGCTTTCTCACTAGCGATACTCGAGGATCTGGATCTAATAGTAGCTTCATCGATCAATTGTTTGTCACCAGGCTTATCACCGGTAATGCTAGGAGATTTTGGTTCATCAGATGGTTCCTTATCGTCATAAGAATCCTTCACTGGATGTGCTTTCTCACTGGCGATACTCGAAGATCTGGATCTAATAGTAGC
>CAKNXH010001760.1:15161-164351 GCA_932178445.1 Andricus quercusramuli
GCTTCATCAACCAATTCCTTATCACCAAGCTTATCACCTGCAATGCTAGGAGATTTTAATTGATCAGATGGTTCCTTATCGTGATAGGAATCCTTTACCAAATGTGCTCTTTCACTAGCGATACTCGAAGATCTCGATCTAATACTAGCCTCATCAACCAATTCCTTATCACCAAGCTTATCACCTGCAATGCTAGGAGATTTTAGTTGATCGGATGATTCCTTATCGTGGTAGGAATCCTGGACTGGATGTGCTTTCTCACTGGCGATACTCGAAGATCTGGATCTAACTGTAACTTCATCAACTGATTGTTTGTCACCAGGTTTATCACCAGCAATGCTAGTAGATTTCAATTGATCAGAAGGTTCCTTATCGTGATGAGAATCCTCTACCGGAAGTGCTTTCTCACTAGCGACACTCGAAGATCTGGATCTGATAGTAGCTTCATCGATCAATTGTTTGTCACCAGGCTTATCACCGGCAATGCTAGGAGATTTTAAATGATCAGATGGTTCCTTATCGTGATAAGAATCCTTCACGGGATGTGCTTTCTCACTAATGATACTCGAAGACCTGGATCTGATAATAGCTTCATCAATTAAATTGTTCTCATCACACACATCACCAGCATTGCTAGAAGATTTTAGTTGATCGGATGATTCCTTATCGTTGTAGGAATCCTTTACTAGATGTGCTTTCTCACTGGCGATACTCGAAGATCTGGATCTAACAGTAGCTTCATCAATCAATTCTTTATCACCAGGCATATCAGCCGCAATTCTAGAAGATTTGAATTGCTCAGATGGTTCCTTACCCTGGTGAGAATCATCTACTGGATGTGCTTTCTCGCTAGTGATACTCGAAGATCTGGATCTAATAGTAGCTTCATCGATCAATTGTTTGTCACCAGGCTTATCACCTGCAATGGTAGAAGATTTTGGGAGATCAGATGGTTCCTTATCGTGATGAAAATCCTTTTCTGGATATGCATTCTCCCTGGTGATACTCGAAGATCTGGATCTTATAGTAGCTTCCTCAATTAAATGTTTATCACCAGGCTTATCGTCGGTAATGCTAGGAGATTTTGTTTGGCCAGACGGTTCCTTGTCTAGATTGGAATCCTTTACTGGATGTGCTTTTTCACTGGCGATACTCGAAGATCTGGATCTAACAGTAGCTTCATCAATCGAATGTTTATCGCCAGGCTTTTCACCTGCAATGCTAGGAGACTTTGATGAATCCTCTTCTACATCCACTTTTTCGCCAGCAATACTTGGAGATCTAGAAGTACTAACAATCTCTTCGAGTAAATCTATTTCCCCTGGTTTATCGCTTGCAATGCTGGGAGACATTGATTTGCCAGATAGTTCCTTATCTTTCTTCGCTTCCACTTTCTCACTAGCAATACTTGCAGATCTGTACCTAACAGCAGCTTCATCAGTCAAATCTTCCTCATCAGGCTTACCACTCACAGTACTGGGAGACTTTGAAAGATCATGTTCCTTCAGGTCTGGTTTTTCACTAGTAATACTTGATGATCTTGATTTAGTAGAAACTTCTTCTGCAGCAAGATTAGGTTCTTTAGAAATAATATCATCCAATTTTTGAACAGATGATAAATCCACCTTCTCACTGACAATGCTCGAGGACCGAGATTTTGGAACTGGCTTTTCAGGAGATTCCTTTTCCTCTACTTTATCGGCAGTTAATTCATGAAAATCTTTTTCGTCTAGTTTTTCACTGGGTACACTCGATGTTTTTGGTGCATCCAGTTTGACCTGTAATTGTGCAACTTCTTCAGATATTATGGATGTTTTAGTCTCATATTTTTCACTCATTGTACTTGACGATACATCAGTGAGCTTCTCTGGTAGGCTTGTAGGTTTTGAAATTTCTTCAGATGGTTTAATTTCCATTTCCACTGATTTTTCTGAAATAGATGTTCTCACAGAAAGTTCTGGTTTCTCAGTAGGGCTTTTAGCGAAAACACTTTCAGTAGGTGATACATCTCCTGAAAGTCCTAATTCCGGTGACTTTAACTCTCCAAGATCCATCAGTTTATTAGCTTTTTCTTGTTTCTCAGGTGATTTTTCAAGAAGGGAATCTAACGCCTTTTCTGATGCTATCTCAAATGTTGATTTTTCATCGGATACTTCCACTTTCTTTTCTAAACTATCTTCTAGGTCTTGAGATTCCCGAGTACCAACTGGTGACTTATCCAAACTATCAACTGGCGAAACTTTTCCTTTAGCTTCTGGACCTGATTTGTCAGAAATGCTATCCATTTCTGGTGATTTTCCATCGGAATGTAAAGAATCCTTATCCATTACCAAAGAATCTTTCTCTGGTGTAGATTTTAAAGAAGATTCTTTCAAAGAATCTGGAGACACTGACTTTGTGAAAGTAATTGTTCCTGCTGCGCAAATTTCTGTTTCATGGCCACCATCTTCACTACTGGCAGTTACTAGCATTTTACGAACAGTAATATCTTGCACTTCCTGATCATCAATCTTCTCTTGTAATGCTTCTGATAACACTTCACCTGAAACTTTATCAGAAATGCTTTTCTTCCTTTCTTCGATCAGTGGAACAGTTGTGTCAGCTACTTTGATTTCTGTTAACGCTCTCTCAAATTCTGGAATCTTCTTTTCATCAGTTTCCTTTACTGGAGCCACAACCTTCTCCTTAGCTTCATCTAGATACTTTTCAGTAGCATCAATGACTTCTGACGTTTCAGATATTTCAGAATCCCGTACACGAGAATCCATTTCCTCTTTCTTCTCCTTGATCTGATCTAATACAGACTCCTCTTCTTTCCCAAGCTTACCTTTTGTTTCTTCGACGAATTTCTCATCAGCTTCAATAGCATCACCCGTATCTTCTCTACCACCTTCAAGTTCACTTAATTTCCTGGAAACATCGGGTGACTGCGTTAAGCCACAAACTGTGTATTCCTCTTCAACAGCTTCGAAGTCATCTTTTCCTGGAAGAGTCTTTCCTACAGATGCATGTTTTACCTCAAATTCCAGTTCATTATAAGTTGTTCGCCTCTCTTCACTTATAAAAGCTGCAGCATCACTTGTTGACGGAATATTAACAAACCCTTCAATAAGTTCTTCTTCCAAGTTAACTGCACTTCCAGCCATGGAAATCTCTTTTTTCTCTGTGACTTCTGACGTTGACATTCGTTTTTGGTCATCGACTGCTGCTTCAGACACTGCTGGCGCTTCTTTATTACTATCATCTTTCACATCTAAGCTGATCTTCTGAGATTTATCATCAGTTATATCCAGCACCGAATCCCTTGCAATCTTTCTTCTGACTATGATATTTTCAATAATTTCCATTAAAACATCTTCGGGAATTATTTTTAACAATGAAATCTCTCCGATAATCAATGTAGTAATCCTTCTTCCTCTATTAACATACTCTTTCTCAATATAATCTTCAACATCGTTCCTCTTTTGGGGACTGATGACCACCTCAGTTTTAGTAACATCTTCTCCTTCCATTGCACTTTCACGAGAAATTCCTTTCTTGATAATAATAGTTTCAATTATCTCAATTACTTTTTGTCTAGAAACGCGTTTTATGATTATAATATACTCTATAATTTCCATGGTAATCTTTTGCTTTTTGGAAATAATAATTTCTTCAATAATATCCTCTACATTGCCACCCTTTTCGAGGACATGCCTAACATCAGCTGGTAATTGATCAGCAAGTCGTGAAACTACTTGCACATCATGTTCGGATATTTTATCTGCTGCGAACTTAGGAGAAGTAGGTGTGGATCCTGGTGTAACCACAACAAGCTCTGCCTTAGCTGGAGACAATTTTTGCTCGAATCCTATATCTGAAGATTCAATTTCTTCATTAGTATCATCAGCCTCATCAAATCTTGGTTGAAGTATCGTTTTTGTACACACTTGTTCTAATCCAGCTTCCAGTACATCTACTTTATCACCATCACAGACACCTGTTTGTTCACAAATGTTAATATCTCTCAAAAGATCTGCGCCCATTTCTAAAATTCCTTGACGATCGGATGTTTCATTATTTGCAGGTGAAGTGACTTGGGTGTCTTTAACAACCTTTATGCAAGGCTGTTCTTGAACTTCTATTCCATTCGCTCTTTGATATGCCGGCAAAGGCTTCACAATCTCGTCCTGGAACATCTCCTCGACTTCTTCTTGAGAAGGCAGTTGTTCTGTAACACCTACTTTCTGTGGAATGATGTCTCCAAAGCTTGATTTTCTAGCTTTATCTTCAACTTCAGACTTCTTGTCGTCAGCTGTAGAGGGTCGAGTGTCTAAAACTGTCGGCCTTTCTTTTTTCTCAGCGATCTCAAATAGAGCTTTCTCTGACAAGAAATCATCTTCCTTGAGTACTTCTGCTACTTTTTTCACAATTTCAATCACATCTTTAGGCTTTTCTTCAAGTTCAATTCCAGCAGTTCCTGCTAAAACTTCACCGATATCCCGAACAGCTTCTTTCAAGTCTGGAATATGACCCAAATCATCCTCTTCTTTATCTTCTGCAGCTTTCAGTTCTTTACTCTCAGGAACAGTAAACTTCACTTTCTCAGGCTCTTTTGAAACAGGAGAAACTGTCTCTACTGGTGGTTTTATTTCCCCTAATTTTTCAGCAACGCCAGTTAGAGTGTCTGCGATAATATCAGTTGGTGGAGGTAAATCAGCCAAATTAATTTCGTGTTCCCTTGGCCCTTTTTCTTCAAGTGACTCCAGAGAGTCGCGCAAACTGTCCTTCGCTGACTTAGATTTCTTAGAGGACTCTTGAATCAGGGCTTTGATATCTTCAACAGTTGCCGCTTCTTTAATAGCGTCTACTTTCTTTTCTCCTTCTGTGAAAATTTCCTCTTTCAGGTCCTTAAAATCTTTAGGCGGTGATGGCTTTTCATCAAGTTTGAGTTGTTCGCTAATTTTTTCTGCCTCCACAACATCAACAGTCATGCATTCTGTCTTTGACTCTGAATCCAGTATAATCGTTCTTCCCATATCCTCTATTTCTTCCTGTAAGAAAGTTGCAGTTTCTTTTATGGTTGCAACTTTCACATCATGCAATTTAGGCTCGACTTGTTCAAACGTGTCAGGTTTATCACTAACTTTGCTCACTTTCTGGAAGACTTTCTCCATATCTACGTCTTCGAAAGCTGGTTCTTTTGGTTTAGGATCCTTTGGCGAACTAGACTTTGATGATGACTTATCGTCAGTGTCTTTATCAGAATCTTTTTTCTTCTTAGTCAATTTATCGTACCCCTTCTCAAATTTATCAGCTACTTTACCAAAGAAACTGAACATTCCCTTTTGTTCTTTAACTGGAGGCGTGGGAGGTTCTTTTGAATCTTGGGGTGACTGAGCCTTTTCATCCTTATCTTTACCGAAGTCATCCATCCTATAAAGTTTAGGATCAACTTCTTCGTGTACTGGAAGATCAGCAACCTCATCAGGAGTCTTCACAGAATCTCTGTGATGAGCTGGAATTGACTGACGAATGACAGGTGCTGGTATTTCTTCTGGAATTACTTCTTTGATTACTGGTGATACAACGTTTTCTTTAACTTCTTCTGCCACATGTTTCTCATCAATGACTTCTTTAATTTCATCTAAAGTAATTCTTTCGTCCTCAGGCAAAGTGGGTGCAGTTGTTGTTGCACCTGATTCTAGAGTCGATATTCGCTCTTGAGACTCTTCCATCTTCTCAGGAACTGGTTCCTTCTGATCAACTTCTGGCTTCTGGTCAGTCTCTGTGGTTTTCTTTTCTGAAGAATCAACTTTATCAGGACTCAAACTCCAAGGTTCTTTGGTTATATCTTCACTATCCTTTTTCCCGGAGTCATCTTTCTCCTCAGTTTTCTGAACAGCTTCAGTAGCAGTGGCTATTATCTCCTTCATCTCTTCCTTCAACTGTTCCTTGTTTTCTGGAGATAACAACTCAGATGCTCTTCTTTCTTGTACCTTAATACCAGATGTTTCTGCAAAATCTAATTTCTTCTCAGGAACTTCATCCTTCTTTTCCTCAGCTTCTTCTTCCTTTGGTAATTCCTTATCCTTCAATATTTTAGCTTTCTCTGACTCAACTTCATCGAGAAAGTGCTTTTGCTCTCCTTCGCCACTCAAAACGGAATCTTCAGTATAGATCTCTTCCTTTTCGACGATCAAGTACTCATCTTCCTCAGTCAACTCCTGGCTTGCTTTCCTGGAACTCTCCTTTTTCGGAGCATCTTCTATCTCGGCTGTTACATCTTCTTCGGTCATATCTTCTTCCTTTTTATCTGTAGCTTCAGCAGTAATTTCATCATCTCCTTCAAAACGTTCCTCCTTCCTCGCTTCTTCTATTCTCTCTGCTTTTTGAAGCACTGCTTCAATTTCTTCTACAACCTCCCTTTCTTCTTTAAGGTCTGCCAACACTTTGCTTTCAATGGAATCAAGAGACATGTCCTCGGACTTTTCAGTAAGACACTTTTCCGCTAGTCGCACAACTGAATCAGGTTCTATTCCAGAAGGAGTAGAGACTGTTGAGGAATCAGTTGTACCTTTGTCACCTTTGACTTTCCTAATCACTCCATCCTTCTCTGACTTGACTGAAGTAGTCGGAGTGCTTCTAGTCGATTTTGCTGGACTGCTAGGAACTCTAGGTTTGCTCGGACTAACTGGCTTCGTTCGACGACTAATTGGTTTGCGTTCAACTGGCTTTGGTTTTGCAGCTTTAGACGCAGCTGTAGCAGCTGCAGTTCCAGCCATTGAGGACATCTCTATATTCTTTTGTTCAACAACTTTTCTATTATTGGCGTCTTTGGCACTCTTTGCTGGAGCAGAAGATGGTGCTCTAGTAGCTGGTTTTGTTGGAGCTTTTGGTACAGTCTTTGACATCTCTGTTTTACTAGCAGTTCCGTTCAAAGTTTTCTTTGGAGTAGTTGGAGAAGACTTAACATCCTTCTTATCCGCTGAGGGCTTCAATACCTTCTTCTCGATCGGTTTTGGACTCGGTTTGGAGGAGGCTTCCGGTTTGCTGGTTTTCACTGCTGTTTTTATATCTCTAGTTTCCCTCTTCTTTGGCTCTGGCTTCGCTTTGTGTTCCTTAGTAACAGCAGTCTTTTCAGTTTCCGCTTTCATAACATCAGTCTTCTTTATCTCACCATCTTGCTTCTCTGATTTCTCAATTTTCGCACTTTCCCTCTTTTTTATTTCCTTCATATCCTCGATCTTCTTGCTTTCCTTAGCCTCAGATTCTATCTTTTTATTTTCCGCAACTTTTCTAGTCTTTACTTCGACCTTCGCCGTCCTTCCACCCGTAATTGCCTGGGAAATTGACTTGGGAGGTGATTCATCACTTCCTTTCACAGCCTTTATTTCGGAAGTTTCTTTCTTCTCCTTCCTCAATTCTGTCTTTTTCACTTCCCTCTCGATTAACCCCATTTTTTTCAATGGCTTATCCTTCAAAGCAACGAGCGAAGTTGATGGCGAGAGACTCTTGGCTGAACAAGTTGGATGTTTCAGAAACTCCAAATGCTTTAGACGATCTAAACCTTCGAAAATTTTATGCTGAGGTGTACTTCCAGGAAACAAAATCCTTGTTATTGTACCCTCGGGATTGGCAGGTTGCCAGACCAAGAGTGCACAGATCGAAACGACATTTTGTATGGGAAATACGAGATTGTTCGAATCTTTTTTATGAGAACCGGAAAAAAGCTTTGAGTCCGAAGCGTGCCATTTTGCTAGGAATTCGCGGACTTCCTTACTATCCTTACTGGGGCTGAGGACGAACATATCGAGGGTCCCATGACCGACTTTGTGGTAGAGGTTAATTGGATCCGGGTCTCGGTAACAATGATGAGATCGAAGGCTTATGTGGCGAAGGTTCACCATCATTTCTTGACCCATATCAATCAAGTCCAGGATCAAAGGATCGATGTCCTTGTCGCCGTCCGGTGAATTTGAGTGTCTTCTTTCCTATAAAAAAAAGGTTTCAATGTTCTTTAATTTAAAATCTCATAAGCCAAAGGGCTATAGATTATAATTGGAATCAGTTTATCAGTTGGATATATAAATTAGGAACATGAAGAGTCAAATACGATGAGTTCGTATAGTTACTTTTTGAGTTAATTCTATAGGTTAAGCTATTCCTTTTACTTCATGGCTAGCAAAAATAGCGCACTACTCGCGCTTATTATATGTTCCTTTTTTTTTGTCGCCTGGTTATCAAATTGAAATATATGTTTAAATTTAAGGTACTATAAAATGTAAATGAGAATCATAAATTCAAGTAAATATTAAAATAGCTACATTGGCTTTCATACAACTTTAATTCAATTTTAATTTGACGTTTAATTTAAATTTTGATATCAAGTCTACTTTTCATATTAATTTTAAATTTAATTTTCATCGGCTTTTAGTAATCTGTAACTTTTATTTGAATATAAGATGTTATTCCAGCAGAAATTATAAGCAAATTACGGAGGAAATATGTTAATTTGGGATTTGGGAATTGAAGAATTTTAAATAGAAAGCATGTAAATGACAGAATTTTAAAAATAAAACTTGAAACTTGCATAATTTTCAGTTATAAGTTTCTAAAATTAGAACCTCTCCAATTTAATTGATCTACAATACGAATAAATGAATAAAATTATGATTTAAAGATTAAAAGTCAAGTTTTCAATTCTAAATATTTCAAATTGAACAAATTCTAAATATAAAACATCAAAAGTACAGAATTCCTTATTGTAAAAGTTATATCTTGAGAATTTTTAATTATAAATGGTCAAAATCAAAAACTCTTGAATTTTAAAAATTTCTAACTCAAAGTTCTGCAATTTTGGAGAGTTAGAATTGAAAAATCTTGAATTTTGAAAATACAGAACTGCATGTTATTGAATTTTCCAAATTTATATGTTGAATGTATGTAATTTTGAACGTTTTTTTGGAAGAGTTCAATTTTCAAGATTAACAAGTAAAAACTTCTCAATTTCAAAGATGTATAATCAAAAATTCTTGAATTTTGATGATTTTGAAAATCAGAGGACAAGTTTTTAATTTTAAATCTGGATATTATTCAGTTTTTCAAAACTTTAATTTTAGTGGTATGTAATTTTAAACATTTTTTTAATGGTTCAATTTTGAAGATCTACAATTTTTAAATTCTTCTATTTTAACGATTTGCAATTGGAAATTCTTTAATTTTTAATATCTGCAATTGAGGACTTCAATATTTAGATAATGCAATTGTAAATGCCTTTTTCTGCAACCGTTCTATTTTTTGAATTAAGAAATTTTTAATTATTAATTTTTTAAGTTTCAAAATTGAAATTTACTCAATTTCGTAGGTTTGCAATTAAAAATTTTTCAATTGTATACCGTAAAACTGACAGCATTAATTCATTTTCTGGAAACTCTCATTACTTTTTACATATGTAACATATGTCCAACACTGCATCTAATTTCAACTGATGAGATCTTGATATTCCATTCAAGGCGAAGAATTTATATTTAGTAGGAACAATTTGAAGTGGAAAAGAATTTTAATAGATGTTCAACTGACGTATAGATTAAACCAGCACGAGGTGGATACTAGTACGAACTGAATAATGCTCTTTTTTATTTAAAAAATTGAAAAATGGGCTTTTGACATGGCGATTAAAACTTTGTCCGCAGATAGATTATTATTTTCTAAAGAATTAAATTGTTTTCGCTATTCTATCACATGTTCCTTTGATTCTTCAAACTATTAGCTTCAAAACTATCTGATGATGAATTCTATTAGTGTTCTTGGGATTCCAAAAAGTATTTTTTCGGAAATTTCGAGCCAATATCTGCGGATGAGCAGTGGAGAAAAGTGGCAACTTGGGCCCACATCAGGACAAGGCAAGTGCCCATTCATCGCAACATATTCAGCAATTTCTGGTGAAACACGGTCTTACGCAAATTTAACCGCCCCCAGAATGTCTCGATTTGGCACTCTGTGACTTCTGGCTGCTTCCCAAATTGAAGTGCAAGGAAAAAAACGTCATGGTGTAGAGAAAATTAAACAGAATGCGATGAAACAGCTTTTAGCTATTCCGACAGGTGACTTTGAGGAGTGATTCCGAAAGTGGGAAAATCATTCAAAGAAGGTTGTGGCTTCCAAAGGACAGTATTTTGAAGGGGATATCATCGTCAACACACACCACGAGATCGAACACTTCCGAACAGACCTCATATGACTTCAAAAGTTTTTCTATCCACCTCGTACTGGTTTCCCTTAGTAATAAACTGTCAAACTAGGTGGTAGAAAAGAAGTGAAAAGACGCAAGCACAGTAAAAGTGAGCGGAAACATAGGAGCTTCAATGTAGACAAAGTGAATGAATGAATTTGAAGATTATTATTACACTGGGACCCCTGTTTACCGGGGGTTTCGGAGGTGGCCTCAATGTCCTTCAGAGTTAATCGGGATTCTCTGAACCGTTCTTCTTCTCCTTCTTGCCTGTAGCTGCTTATAGTACCGAACCGTAAACTAAGCAACTCCGCTGATCTTGCAAGCCCCTCTCTCACGCCCCCTTGGTCATTCGGTATATCGGGTTCCGGTAAACCGGGAGCCAGTGTATTATTAACTTTGTACTCACCACTAGGTTACAGAAGAAATGCCCAATCTGCGGATAAACGTGCATTTCTTTCTTTTTTTGCAGCACACTGGCCATGCCACTTATATTGCTATTGTTTATCCTTGTCACCAGAACGGCGTCCAGTCGATCCAAATGCCTGGCAAAATCCCAAAAGCAAGCTTTCCTAGCAAACCCTCCATCGACAAGCATATTGAAACCATTTATTCCAAAGAGAGCCGCGTCTCCCTGTCCACCCGGGAAGACGTAAAGAGTTGGATGACTAAAGCGGATATTTCCAACTACATCAGAAGGTTCCATCAGCTGATCTAGCGTTTGGGGTACAAGATACTGCTCGATATAATGTGTAAAACTAGTAACGGCCGGAACTCCTGCAGTGAGAACATCATCAGGATTCACTTTGACTTGACAGGACCTGTAGTACAGATAGAAAAAATATATTGATGACTCTATTTTTGTTATTGAAGAAGGATGAAAAACTTGGAATTTATTCATAAAAATTATTTTCAAGTTATTATTCACAGAAATTTATGTATATACAGTGCGTATACCTGGTGCAAGGTTCCTTGCATAATCGAGAAGTCGACCATTCACCTACTCCCGCACAATGAATATCTACAGTGACGCTATTCTCGTAAGCATGAAGCACTCTTTGCACTTCATGTTCGCTGAATACATCCACAAAATCTGCGTAACTAAAGGTTCCATCCTGCAAAAAGTTTATTGATAAAGAGAGTTTTCATTTTGAATTTCCTTAACTTGAATAGTTGGCATGTTGTTCACAACATCTTTTTTTTAAATGCTCATAATGGTCTAATTTAAAGTGCAGTTTGAGTCGGACTTTTAATAATGTAAAACTCCAGACAAACAGAGAAGCCTAAAAGTGTTTTTTTATACATAATCAAAAGAGTAAACATTTTCGGACTTCATGCTGTTTTTTTTTAATGCAAAACAAATAAATCTGGATTCCCGCTATAGTGGTCTCATTTTGTTATGACTCAAGACTGTTTTTTCTGTATCTTATTTTAATAGTATTTGAAATTAGCCCCAAAATAATATTTTTTCTACAGAGATTCATATACAGACTTGCAGTTTTTTTAAATGATCACGAAAAACAAAGAATATTTAAGGAAACATGGAAAAAAATTACGGTTGGTGAAAAGGGAAGGGAGGGGGAGTCACTAGAAGTAACGCTACGAACTTAGATAACATTAATTTTGGGTAAAAATTCTACTATTGGGTTAAAATTTTTATTATTTTGTTCAGAATGCAAGTATTTTGTTAAAAAGCCTTTTTTCTGTCAAAAATAAAACTACTTGGTTGAAAGTTTAACCACATTGTCAAAAATTAATTTTTTTGTTGAAGATTTCTCTCTTTTGTTGACAATGAACCAATTCCCTAAAAAAAGGTTAAAAGGTCATTTTTTAAGTTGAATGTTGATCTTCTTTGTTGAAAATTCATTTTTTTGTTTGCTAAAGATTCATCATTTCATTTGAAAATTCATCTCTTTAGTTGAGAATTTAACTGTTGTTTCGAAAATCCTCTTTTTACATTCTCATTCTAATGAGAAGGTATTGGTTTTATGTAAAATTTGACTTGGTCGGTTTCCATCAAATCTCCACGTTTTGAGACCCCCTGAGCTAGAAAAAAAGGTTTTTAGCAAGGTGTCTGTCTGTAGTCTGTCTGTCTGTCTGTCTGTAGGCACGATAACTTTCGAAAAAATAATCAGATTGGGTTGTGCTTCGGCACACTTTTTTAGGGCCTAAAAAGAAAGAACAAGTTCGTTAACCAGCTTTTTCGGATGAAAATTCAAAAAGTGAGCACATTTTGAAAATTTTTGAGAACACTTTTTTTGAAGATTTGGAAATTCTATGGACGATTATTAGTAGTAAGCAGAAAGGGGAAAAAAATATCCTAATGACTTTTTCAGATAAAAAAAAAATTACCAGATTTATAGCATTTTCAAAATTCCAAAAAACGAACGAAAATGAACATTTTAAGCCGAAAAACGCACGTTATGAAAAAAATTCAGGAGAAGAAAAACGTTAATTTTTGAACACCTTACAATATTTTCATAACAACTTTTTGAATTTTAAACAAAATTTAAATTCTGATCGCACAACAAAATAAGGAGAAATCAAAAATTTCATTTTGCTGTGAAACTATGCAAGATACGACAAAAGATGACAGGACCAAAATTATGCACCTAAAAAAGATCTACAAATTTGTTATTATTCACTTTTTGATATGACGCGTAGTTTTTGTTTTATTCATAAAAAACAGCATTGAAAATAGAAAAAATAAATTTTTAAACGAATAATACAAGCTACGAAAAACATGACACAGACAACATTTGTTCATTCAAAGAAGAGGTACAAATTTGTTATACATCATGTTTCGATAGGATGCGTAGTTTTTATTTTATTCGTGAAAATAACATTGACAGTAAAAGAAATAAAATTTTTGGAAAACCTTGGAAAAATCAATTTTCGTTGTAAGAATATATTCAAAATGAAAAAAATAACTTTTTTGAAAAACGGAAAATCTAAAATAACATTTTAACTAATAAAATTTGTCGCCTAATTTATATAATTATTCTTGATTTGAAATCAAATACAAATCGCGAAGCGCGAGTATCTGGATGAGAATGTGTTCCTTAAGGTCGATAGAACCTTAAGTAAATAAATTTCCTTTTCAGTCTAAAATAAAAACAAATTTAACGATCACTTCATATGTAGAGGTTTTGATAATTTTCTAATATTTGGAAATAAAAATTTTCTTTTCATCGAAGTCGAACACGAAGTTCAAAGATCTAGAGGAATCGAGCGTAAAGCGCGATGTAAATACGCCCGAGCGCGCAGCGCGAGGAGAATACATAATCGAGCGCGAAGCGCGAGATAAATATATGATCGAGCGCGAAGCGCGAGATCCAACAGTCGCGCGCCCTAGGCGCGCTCAAACTTGCGAGCGAAGCGCGCGATAAGAATGTGCCCGCGGAGTGGGCAGATTTTTTTTTGTTATGTTGATAAAAATTAATTATTTTTAAACTAAAAATGTAGCTATTCCATTTTTTGTTTTAAAATGATATTTTCATCAAAAATGGATCTTTTATGCTTGAAAATTCAATAATTTGACTGCAAATTCATGTATTTTGTTCCAATTTGTTTTTTGTAAACATTTAGTCTTTAATCCTTTTTGGTTGGAAATTCAAATTTTCTGTTGAAAATTAATCTGTTTTTGTTGAGGATTCAATTTTTCTTTCGAAAATTCGTATTTTCGGATGAAAAATCAACTCCTTGCTTTAGAGTTAAACTGCTATTTAAAAAAATTGCTACAATTGATGCGTCATTTTATTTGAAAATTGATCTGTTTTGTAGAGAATTGAAGGGCTGTGCAATCTTCCGAAAATCCCGCATGTCCCGTTCGCCCTTGTTTACATTAAAAAAAATCTGCCCGCTTCGCGGGCACATTCTCATCGCGCGCTTCGCGCGCGGCTCGCTTCGCTCGCAAGTTTGAGCGCGCCTAGGGCGCGCGACTGTTGGATCTCGCGCTTCGCGCTCGATCATATATTTATCTCGCGCTTCGCGCTCGATTATGTATTCACCTCGCGCTACGCGCTCGGGCGTATTCACATCGCGCTTTACGCTCGATTCCTCTAGATCTTTGAACTTCGTGTTCGACTTCGATGAAAAGAAAAAGTTTATTTCTGAATATTAGAAAATTATCAAAACCTCTACATATGAAGTGATTGTTAAATTTGTTTTTATTTTAGACTGAAAAGGAAATTTATTTACTCAAGGTTCTATCGACCTTAAGGAACACATTCTCATCCAGATACTCGCGCTTCGCGCTCGATATTTGTTTTCAAATTCATTTGAACCTTCCGTTCCACGCTCGGTTCTGTGCACCGTATAATAGAAACAAAAAAGTTTGAGCGCACTTACGGCGCGCGATTTGGGCGTCGCGCTTCGCGATTTGTATTTGATTTCAAATCAAGAATAATTATATAAATTAAGCGACAAATTTTATTAGTTAAAATGTTATTTTAGATTTTCCGTTTTTCAAAAAAGTTATTTTTTTCATTTTGAATATATTCTTACGACGAAAATGGATTTTTCCAAAGTTTTCCAAAAATTTGATTTCTTTTACTGTCAATGTTATTTTCACGAATAAAATAAAAACTACGCGTCCTATCGAAACATGATGAATAACAAATTTGTACCTCTTCTTTGAATGAACAAATGTTGTCTTGGTCATGTTTTTCGTAGCTTGTGTTATTCGTCTAAAAATTTATTTTTTCTATTTTCAATGCTGTTTTTTATTAATAAAACAAAAACTACGCGTCATATCAAAAAGTGAATAATAACAAATTTGTAGATCTTTTTTAGGTGCATAATTTTGGTCCAGTCATCTTTTGTCGTATCTTGAATAGTTTCACAGCAAAATGGAATTTTTGATTTCTCATTATTTTGTTGTGCGATCAGAATTTAAATTTTTTATTTTTTGAAAAATTCAAAAAGTTATTATGAAAATATTGCAAGGTGTTCAAAAATCAACGTTTTTCTTCTCTTGACTTTTTTTCATAACGTGCGTTTTTCGGCTTAAAATGTTCATTTTCGTTTGTTTTTTGGAATTTTGAAAATGCTATAACTCTGGTAATTTTTTTTTTATCTGAAAAAGTCATTAGGATATTTTTTTCCTCTTTTTGCTTACTACTAACAACCGTCCATAGAATTTCCAAATCTTCAAAAAAAGTGTTCTCAAAAATTTTCAAAATGTGCTCACTTTTTGAATTTTCATCCGAAATAGCTGGTTAACGAACTTGTTCTTTCTTTTTAGGCCCTAAAAAAGTGTGCCAAAGCACAACCCAATCTGATTATTTTTTCGAAAGTTATCGTGCCTACAGACAGACAGACAGACAGACAGACAGACAGACAGACAGACAGACAGACAGACAGACAGACAGACAGACAGACTGACAGACACCTTGGTAAAAACCTTTTTTTCTGGCTCAGGGGGTCTCAAAACGTGGAGATTTGATGAAAACCGACCAAGTCAAATTTTACATAAAACCAATACCTTCTCATTAGAATGAGAATGTAAAAAGGTACAAATCGTTGATTCTCAGAGAACTTCCAGTGAGAAAGTTGTTCCGAAGGGATTAACGAATAAATCTGCACAAGCAGCATATTAATTCGTTTTGTATATCACAAGATATCACGAGCTTAGTAAAACGAAATTATGCGCGCTGAGGAAACAGTTGCCGTTACTGCATATAGGTTGTGTATGAAAAATGTTGAAAGTTTTACACACTTACCTCAAAGATATCTTGTGATATACAAAACGAAATAATATGCTGCTTGCGCAGATTTATTCGTTAATCCCTACGGAACAACTTTCTCACCGGAAGTTCTCTGAAAATCAACTATTTGTACCTTTGTTTTTAATGTAAACACGGGCGAGCGGGACAAGCGCGAATTGTCGGGAGATTGCATAACGTTCAGGGGCTATCGAGCGCACGTCCCGTTCTTCGATCCAGCCCTTCAATTTGTCTGCTTGGCTTGAAAATTTAACAATTTGGTAAAAAATTAACATTTATGTTGAAATTTTATATTTCTGGTTGTAAATTCAACTATTCAGTTGAAAATTCGTCTTTTTTGATTTAATTCAAAGGGTGGAAAATTCGTTTTTTTAAATTAATTTTTTTTTCAAGCAAAAATTTTGACTATTCCATTTTTGGTATGAAAAAATAGTTTTGAGTTGAAAATTGAACTATGTATTTGATTTGAAATTTACCTTTATTGATTTAAAATTCATCTATATGTTTAAGGATTCAACCATTTAGTTAGAAATTTGTCTTTTGATAGATAATTCATCATTTATGGTGGAAAATTCAACTGTCTTTCAAAAATGACTTTTTTTGGCTAGAAAATTCAACTGATTTTGGTTGAATTTCAATTTTTTTTTAATTCAACCATTTGGTTGAAAATTCACCTTTGCAGGTTGAAGATTCAACTTTTCGGATTGAAAATTCAACTGTCTTCAAAAAATTCGACTTTTTAGCTTGACAATTCTACTGTTATTGGTAGGATTTTAATCTCTTTTGTTTGAAAATGTTGACCAATTGTTTGTGTCGTGTAGTTTGAAAATTCAACTATTTTGATAGAGTCATGCTGTTTGGATGAAAATTCGAATAGTTTGTTAAAATTTCGTACTTTTGGATTAACAATTCATCTTTTATGGTGAAAAAGTTATACTTTTTGGTTGAAAATTAATCTGTTTTGGTTGTGGATTGAAGTGTTTTGTTGAAAATTCTTATTTTTCGGGTCAGAAATCAACTACTTGGTTTGAAGTTTAACTACTTTTCAAAAAATTGCTAAAACTGATTCATCTTTTCAGTTGAAAATTGATCTGTCTTGTAGAGAGTTCGTATTTTTGGCTTGAAAATTCAACTATTTGTAGTTGATTTTTTTTAAATGATGACCATTTGTTTGAAAATGCACCTTTGTAGGTTTGAAATTCAACTATTTTGATAAAGTCATCTTGTTTGGTAGAAAATTCAACTATTTTGTTAAAATGTCCTTTTGGATTGAAAATTCATCTATTTTGGTAGAAAAGTAATCTTTCGCCGTCAAAAATTTATCTTTCTGTTCGGTTGAAAACTAATTTTTTTATTGTTGTAAATTCGTCTATTGGGGTTTAACAATTCATCTATTTTGTTTAAAAAAACTTTTTTGGTTGAATATTCAACTACTTTGTTGAAAATGCAGTATATTTTGAATTAGAATCTGAGGAATTAAATGTGTTTCATGTTGAATTCAATATGCGGTATTTACGTTAATTTTGATCAAAAGAGTTGACGCCCTCATCATTTCCCTATTTTCGTGAAATATACCAAAAAATTTGTAACGTAGTTAATGGACGACCGCTTGGAAGGAACGTAGTATTGCGATAGCGTCTCCTCTCAAGGGAGGCATTAAAAAAAACAGAAAATGAAAAACTTGAGACAGTTATACCTGCAGTATCCAGGAACCATTCCCACCGTATGTGTAGCCAGCGTGAATGATGTGCCGGTGCTTCGTGAAACTCGCGAGAAGATTGCGTATGCATTGTAACAATGTATTTGTTTGGGGGTGTATCAGAACTTCCGTCACCAGATTCTCCGTTGCATATTGAATGAGGCGCTCTCCTGCAATATTGTCATGCACGTCCAGTTCATTAATATACTTGAAAACATGGAATAGAGATAATAATTTCAAAAAACTTAAATTTCAAAAATGATAAATATCGTTCTTATTATCAATTCAACTGTAGAAATAATCACGGATTTTCATCTCCAGTATTTTTCCATCCTAATCCTAATAATCAGCAGTTTGTTCCAAATAATAAACTAACAAATAATTATATTGTGAAAGAAATCGAATCAATTTTCAAATAGAAAATCTTTAAATCAAACATTTCAATTTTCAATTTAGATCAGTATTTTACAGATTACCATTAACGCGTTAACGTTAACGTTACTGCCTCGGAAATTATAACGCTTTACTATTATCTATACCGAAAAAATAACGGGTTACCTTGGCGTTACTTTATTTCACATTACATTTTTAATATGCCATTTGAAATTCCGAAAAGCTTTAGGTATTCAAAATTGTATTTCAATTTAAGCAAACCATTTTGTTTAAAATTTGTTTGTATATATCTTTTGTTGTTTCCGAGAAAAATGCGATAATTTGATTTCATGAAACAAATTTTCATGAAGACAAAAATAACTTAGCCAGAAGAAAACTTACAGGATGTTTCCGTTATACAGGGTCAAATTAAAAAAAAATGCAGAAAATATAAAGGTATCTTTTCTGGGAGAATCGACTTTCTATATTTTTCAACAAATTGTCGTCACTTCGTTAATTTCAAACGTTCTTAAAATTTTTCTACAGTCAATAAAACTCACCCGATTTCGAAAAAATAATTTAAGTATCAAAATTCAAATAAATTTGCATAATAATATCTTCTCCGAAGTTACGGATATTATTCGTAACTTTTTTCTTTATTATCCAATTTTTTTCTCAAATCGGAAAAATACATGTCGGCTAAATTCAAATAAAACACAACATATTTCATCGCTGAGATTTTCTGCGATTGGAACTGTAAAACCTGCCTGATTCGAAATAGATTTGTATACTTTTTTTGACTGCAGACAAAAATGTATTATACAAATTATCATTTTATGAAGATGATAGAAACGAACCATTGGTTTTAATCCGTGTGTTTGTCCATTCGTTTACAAGAAAACCGAATTGTCTGTTCGCTTATTTCTCAAATGAGCATTGATAAAACGATCACCTTTTTAGATTTATAGAAAACGCTTTTCTTCATTTTAACCTCGATTTGAACATTTTTTAGATTTACAAGTACTGTGTAAGCTTCGGTGGCATACTTTTTTAATTTTAATAAAAAAAGTGAAAAAGAAATTAGATTGGGAGATATGGAAATAACGAAAATATTGACAACGTATAATTTTTTCAGTTTTGGAATAAAAAAAATGTCTATGTATTGGGAAGCAGAAGATATTCTCCGATTTCTCCGACCCGTCTCTCAGAATTTATGTAGATTTTTTTAAAAGTATTGATAGCCTTAATATACTTTTAATACATTTTCAAAAAATGATATAAACAATATATATATATATATATATATATATAAATTCTTCATTTTCCTCAATTTTTTGCAGAAAAATTATAATAATAAGAATTGAAAAATATACTCACCATTTCTGGCTTCTTCGCCTTCTGGTGCTTGTGCTACCAGAGCTTGCAATTCCTTTTCGAGGTCTACGTGGCAGCTATCCTTATCCCACGATAGAAATCCTGTGACACAAAATGTTTTAAAACTATTAGATATTTTCCAGATGTATTAAAGTTCGTGAAATTTGTAAAATTTATACTAAGTTATTAAATCTTCGAGAGATTTCTGTGGATGCGTTAATTAAAAACATAATTTAGGTGCGTCCTCTCAATTTCAAAAATACATAATAATAAATACATAAATACATAAAAATAAATAATAAAAATATATAAATGTATAAATATAAATGAAGATTCTTACAAGGAATGCTTTTATTTCAAAATACAAGTTAATTTTGAAGTATAGGTATGTACATTTTATATCTGATGTGGACAGGCATAATTCAGTTCCAAATTAATACGAAAATCTCAAAATCCATCAAACATTTACAATGATTCATAGAATCGACGAAAATCGACCCAGTATTGCAAATTTTCAAGCAGAAATCTAAGCGTACTTTAGAGAAAAAAAAATGATTCAAGATAAAAAGCTGCAATTTGTATCCAATTCTAATCGTCAGTGGCTGATTTTATTCTTCAAAAGCTGCTGTACAACTCTATTTGGCTGGTTTTTATTTAAATATTGATATTTATAGGTCATCAAATTATTATTTTTCTGAAAAAATTTCAATTTCAGTAAGAAATAAGAAAAAAATTATAAAGAACCTATTGAGGAATACAGTCATTTACAATATATAATAAAGGCCCTTATAATTAGTATTGCAAAATAATTGCTTTTCCTGCAGTGGCAGTAAAAACATAAAAAATCATTAAAATATTCTTAAATCAAATATGGTAATCCGTATTCGTATAAAAAGCTCCAGTATCTATTCTAAAATTAGCACAATTTAAAAATAATCACATTATTATTGATTTTATCATTTGACTAGCAGCTAATGTACGTGTGCGAAGTCCGCGTTGACGTTTTTAGATTTTTATTCCCTTACATTTAAAATTTGATTGATTTAAAAATCCATCAAATAAAAAATGTTTAAAAGTGAAGATTTTCAAATTTCTTAAACTGTAATTAATAATTTTTAATTGAAAGCGAATGAAAACGAAATCAACTTGTATAACTTATAAATCAAACCGTTCAAAATAGAATAATTAAAAATTGAAATTGTTCGAACGATTTTATTTTTATAGGAATCTTTCTGAATAAATTTGATGTTATTTTTAATTGAAGAATCTTGAAATTGAACGACTTCAGATTAAAATTTCCAAAATAGGTCAATTACAAAAACTTTCAAGAAATTAATATTTTCAGATTGGAATTTTTTAAATTGGATTATTTAGGATGCAAAGAAATAAAAATTGTATTCTTTTTAATCTAATGTTCTAAAGCGATCAAAATTGAATAATTTAAAATTCAAAACTTTTGAATTTGAATTATTTTCAATTCGAAGCAATTAAAATTGAACAATTTCAGAATCAAAAACTAAATTAAATGTTTTAAACTCAAAGTTTTCAAAATTCTAGAATGTTAAATTGTTTTTACTTCAAAAAATATCATTTAACATTGAAATTGAATAGAAAATTTTTTCTAAGAACGAAAAATAAATTCGCCGTTATATTTTCACCGTTCAAAATGGAAGAATTTTTCATTGTAAACCTTAGAAATTGAGTTACCCTGGAAAACGTTCAATATAAAAAGTAATTTCAAATATGAAACATTGAGAATGAAAAAATTCTGTTGAGGAACATTACAAATTAATCGAATCCGATTTTTATTTAAAACTAAAAAAATGTAGTCACTAAGAATTGTGACATAAAATTTGTTTATAATTATGAGGTATCTGCCTATAAAAATTACTGTCATTTTCATCGTTCAAAATTGAAGAATTAAAAAATTGTGAACTTTTGAAGTTTAATTATTCAAAAAACTCTGAAAATTATACGTTCCCTCAT
Organism: Andricus quercusramuli; assembly: GCA_932178445.1. Taxonomy (NCBI): domain Eukaryota; kingdom Metazoa; phylum Arthropoda; class Insecta; order Hymenoptera; family Cynipidae; genus Andricus; species Andricus quercusramuli. The sequence goes on from CAKNXH010001760.1 coordinate 36,532, forward strand.
TGAAAACTTTCAAAATTAATGAATTAAAACTTGAAGGGTTAAAAAAATCTAATTGCAAACTTCGTTGGAAAATTGAAGCATTCTTAAATTAGGTTCTTGAATCTAAGTAGTTGAAAATGAATAAATTTCAAATTGTGCACAAAATAAATGAATGAATAGTAGATTATTATTGTTTATTTTATTGATATTTCAATTTTGAACTGGATCATACAATGAGAAAAAAAATCTTGATTGAAGGAATGTACTTGATTCAAAGAAATGATCGTACTGAATGCGTCCCATAAAACATTTCTTCAATACAAAGAAATTGTTTCATCTAAAGATAACATATGAAATTATTGTTGCAAAAAATATTTATTTCAGTCAGGGAAATACTAACTAGCAAAAGAGAGTTGATATTAGTTGATAAAAATAAAATATTTGTTTTTTAAAATTGGGTAGTTGATATAGTCAAATGTGATTTTAAATCAAGAAAATATTTCCTTCAGACAAATTGAAATCAATCGACTATAGTAAAAATTTTTCTTGATTGGAAGATGTGATCCTTTGGTTCAAAAAGAGCATGCCCTAAATTTTACAAAAAATGTATTGGTAACAAAGAAATGGGTTTTTAATATGAGTAAATATTACTATGATTCTTAGGTGTGATATATTGTTCAGAGTTTAAAAAAATTAATAGCATTCATTCAAAGAACGAAGTCCTTTGTTTAAAAAATTCGCATAAGGAAATATATGTCATAAACTACTGAAAGTTGCGAATCAGAAATTTTACTATCGAGAGAAATGTTTATTCAGAATGATTAATTTCTTTTTCATGAATTAAATGAACGTTTCTTCTAACGAACTTCATGACAATTTTATTCAAACAATTTTTTGTTTGAATATAATATTCGAAAATATTGATTCGAATTAATATTAATTGCAGATTGTTCATTCAAAAAACGATATCTTACATTGAAATAGATCAACATTTACTTTAAAAAAATATGTTTTAAATTAATAATTTTCACATTTATTGAAAATAAATATTTCTTTGTAATGAAGAAATATCACTAAAGAAATGATTTCTTTGAATCAAAGCATGACTTTTTTGCCTCTTATCAATATTTATTCAATTGAAGTAATCAAGTCCTTGGTGCAAAGAATATATAAACCAAAGAAACGCATTTCCTCAGATCCAGTAATATTTATTTCAGCCTATCGAGAGAACATCCTGCAACCGATTTTCAAAAAATTCGATACAACCTTCCTCATTCTAAAAATAAAATACAGATTGAATTGAATGTAGGTTATAGATGGTTCTTTCGCTCTAGGCGTGAAAACTGAAAACTATATTTCTATTCAGCTTTGTGAGCCCTTTCATATACGACAGCCCTGAGTGAAATGTGATATCCTATCATACAGTAAATCCTATGCAAGCATCCTGGATCAAGTCATGTCATATTTATCATCATTATAAGCCCCACAGAAGGTAAATGCATATAGGCAGAGTATATTATGAAGTATGAATATTGAATATTCAATAAGCATTCTATGACGCCATCCATTTGAAAAGTATACATCGGAAAGTACTTGAAATCCACCTAAAAGGAAATGGTCTTCGCGAATATAATTGTGATGCATGAATGCGACATAAAAAAAACTAGAGAAGAAACTTATCGCACCAAGTTCGCCAAAATGGCTCTATGCCACGAAAGTTGTATGTTACATATAGGGAGGGTTCACATATTACGTGACGCTCTGAATGGGAGGGGATCAGCCATCACGTCACAAAGTGTCACATAGGAGGGTGGTCGCAAAAGTTTGGTAACACGTGACACTTCTCTGATCAAAAATAGTATATCACAACCATAAGCGAAGTCGTCCGATAGTCGTCCTGCGAACATTGAATTTCCCGTGTAAAAGCGTGTGTAACCCTACGAGTGATGTATGATATTTTATTCGAAACCACCATGTTATGAGCCTGTAGAACCCCCAGAAAAGTGAGCGTTAGATAACCTTTTTCCGAAATGGTACGAGAACGTCCTATGAAATGAATGTTTTTTTATAATAATGATGATCAATATACGAACATTTTGTTTTCTCTATTTGTTAAATTTCTCGAAGGCCACCTCATATGTATCCATAAATTTTGCAGGTAGTAAATCTTATTTGGCTTATTTCACTTCTTCATTTAATTTGAGGGGTGGCAGTTAGGTTATTTTTTCCATGATTTTGAGTGTACGAAGATTTACAATTATAACACTTCGCAACGTAATTGCAGATGCTGAAAATTTTCGCGGATTCTATTGTTGTAGATGAAAACATACGATTGATGTGGGAGTCAGCTGTTTGGTTTGTGCTTGGTAATCTCGTATGACGCGAAATTTTCAAAGTGATTTGGTGCGAGGTAGATTTTTGTATACAGTGAGGCCAAATTCATAGTATGTAGTCATAGTAATAAGTGCGAAAGAGATTCTCTTATGCGCCATCTACTAGTGTCTCACTTGCACTCACGCTTCCCTATGACTACTATGAAGTTGACCTTACGGTATATATATATATATATATATATGGATATGGCTACAGTATGGTTAGAGAATTCATTGTGCGTTATGTAGTGGCCATTTGTGGAACTAATAAACCGTCAGGCGGTGGCGTTTTGAACTAATGAACTGTCAGTAGCTGATACTGTTCGGTAAAGGGCTATCGGACGCTTACATCTCTAGGGGTGTTATTAGGCATTTTCACTTCATACTCAGCTAACTTCACTTCGTTAACTACTAAGGGGAAAACACTGGTTCAAATGCATGTGATTTGATCCATTTTTGTCCTATTTTGTTAATAACTTCGTGAAAATTAATTTTTTCGATATAAATGTATTTGAAAAATAGTTTCCATATTTTAATTACTATTTAATGAAATAATAAAATGAGAATGAAGAGAAGTTAGCTGGTGGTTGAAGTGAAAATATCTAATAGACTCATAACATGGTGGTTTCGAATAAATAAAAATTAAATCCGTGTCGATACATTAGAAATGAAACTTCAACAAAACAGTTGAGTTTTCGAAAAAGATGATATTAAGAAAATAGTTAAATTTTAAACTAAATCATTCAACTTTCAACAAAAGAGTTTAATTTTTATACCAAAATGCTGAATTTTTAACCTGCGAAAGTGAATTTTCAACCAAGAAGATAAATTTTCTACCTATAAACGAATTTTCATCCAATGAAAAATTAGTTTACAACCAAAAATGGAATATTTCAATTTTCAGATAAAAAATGTAACTTTCAAACAGAAAAAAAAGAAATTGGTCAACCAATTGAATTCAACGGAGGAAGACGAATTTTCAACCAACAAGATTGAACTTTTTTCCTAATAGGTGAATTTTCAAGAAAATACATGGATTTTCTTCCAAATAGTTAAATTTTTAACTTTTGAAAGATAAATTTTGAACCGAAAAAGGTTAAATTAAATTTTCAGATATAAAAAATTTCTTGAAAAAGGCAAATTTGCAACAAAACCGTTAAATTTTCAATAGAATAGTTAAATTTTCTACCAAAATAATTGTATTTTCAAACAAATAGTTTTATTGTGTACCAAGTTGTGGGGGTTTTAAGTCAAAAAGATTAATTTTCTATAATACAGTTTAATTTTCTATTTTCAACCCAAAAATATGAATTTTCAACGAAAACAATTGATTCTCAACAAAACATTTATTAGTTAATCGTTCAACCAAAAAAGGTTTTAATTAGAAAAAAGACGAATTTTTAACCAGAAAAGGTCAAGTTTCAAAATAAAATTAATCAATTTCCAGTTAAATAGTTTAATTTTCTACCAAATTGTGGAATTTTCAGGCCAAAAGATTAAAATTCTCAACGAAAAGATTAATCGTTAATATATCAACCAAAAAAGATTTCAGTTTGAAAAAAGACGAATTTTCAACCAACTACAAAGCAAAGATCAATTTTTAATTTAAAATATCAATTTTTACCGAAAAATAGAATAGTTTTACATTTTTAACGAAAAAAATTAGTTCTCAACAACAAAAAACACGAATTTTCCGGAAAAAAGTTGAATCTTCAAGTAAAAAGATGAATTTTTATCTAAAATTATAAACCTTCAACCAAAACAATGAATGTTCCAAAAAAGAGTTCAACATTCAACCAAGTAGTTGAATTTTCGCTAAAAAAATATGACTTAAAAAAAAGTTGCATTTTTAACTAAGTAATTAAATCTTCAACCAAATAGTAGAATCTTCAACCAAACGAGAAGTTTTTCGAAAACAGGAAAAAAATAAGAATTATTGGAAAAGGGGAAAAGAAGGGCCATTTTTAAATTGTTTAAAGCGGTATCATTTATATTTCGTATTTAAAAATAGGAGGGGCGGCCGGCTTTAGTGTCACATATGTACAAATTTAAGAGGGGGGGGGGTCACTAAAATGTCACAAATTGGCACAAGAGGGAAGGATGATGAAAAATTACAAAAAATATCGTCATGTAATATGTTGACGCTCCCTTTGTCACTTTTTGACGACCTGTTACGTGGGCAGAGGAGTAAAAAATTATTCAAGGTAGGCGTCTTGCACCTACCAAAAAGGGTTTTCTAGCCTATACTTAGGCGTAAATAAGACAATAAGTCGTGTGAACCTTTCCCTCCCATGCCCCCCCCCCCCCCTCCTAATCACAATAAATTCCACTACTTCCCCTCCCCACACTTCAACCTTCGGTTCCCCTTCCTTCCTCATCTACTTTCTTCCTCCCCTCACTCCCCACATTTCCCCTCACTTCTCTGAGTTGTGAGTTAGGATTTGTGAGTTAGCAGTTTGTGCCTGAGTTAGGGGTTAGGAGTCAGGAGTTGGGAGTTAGGAGTTCCCATTACTTCCCCTTCGTTGAAAAAAGTACAGCGGACGGATACCCGACCGAAACTATGAGGGTTTTTGTGCGGGGGTACGAAACCATAAAAATGGGAAAAAAATGTATAAAATAATTTATGAATGGCTGCACACCTAGGATTGGGGTTACTAACTCATTGCTCATTGCGCATTACGGAAGAGGGGAATAGTGGGTCATAACGAGTATTGCTATATAAGATGGGCACACGTTTGGCTTCATAAAGTGAGGGTCGCTTAGGGGTTGATGATGTAAGGTTAAGGTTAAACAGCTGAGAAAATAGAGCTCAGGATAAGTATAATTTAATCGGACCTCAAGAAATCATATGTTCCATGTGCAATTGTTAGGTAACGAATTTTTACATCTTCTTTGAATTGAATGTTTCTTGATAATAGAAATTTCGTTCTATACACCGATTACGATATTGTGTGTGATTATATGTAACAATGATTACACAATTTTAAATTTTAAATCTTCAAAATTAATAGAAAAAGGTTGAATGGAAATAAGCCGGGTCTTTGGTTTTCGTAAAGTTGTGGTCACATGTCCGCTACAGTTTATAAGAATTTAGAATTAGATTAGGGGAAACCTCCGTATAGTGGATAATGCAACCTACATTGGATAAGCATTAATTAAGAGCGCAAATAAATGAAAATTAATCAATTTTAATTTTAATTTATGAAAATGTATAGTGTATTAACTATTAATTAAATTAAATTAATTATTAAAAATATATTAGTAATTTCAATTGATAAGTATCCACTGTAGGGAGGGTTCCCCTACATATATTTAATGAAGATACCTGTAATTTTTTTAATTGAAAAAAATATGGTTTTTGGGTTCATAAATGGGATAATTTTATTAAAAAGTATTTCGCTTGTTTAACTTCATTTCTTTATTCGTTTTAAATGTTATATAAATATAATGAGAACATTCAAAACGATTGTTGAAGATTTCAAACGTGTTTAATCAAAATTTCAAAAGAAAAATTCGTTTTCAACTAAATGGTTGAATTTTCAGAAAAAAATTAATTTTCAACCAAAAAGGTGAATTTTTGACTAAGATGATTAATTTTCTGTAAAAAAGACAAATTTTCAACAGAACAATTACATTTCCAACCAATGAGATGAATTTTTAAATAAAATAATGAATCTTAATCCAAAAAAATTAATATTCAACAAAGTAGTACAATTTTTAAAATAAAGTTGAATTTTTAACAAAAGAGAAATGAATTCTAAACCAAAAAATATAAAATCAATATTTTCACTTATAAATAATTTCATTTAAAATACAAAAGAATTGAATTTATCCAAAAAAGACAACTTTTCAACAAAATAGTTAAATTCCCAACCAAAACAGATTGGTTTTCAATTGAAAACTTGTATTTTCAACAAAAAATGATAAAAGTTCTACCAAAAGGAATGAATTTTTAAGCTAAAAGACGAATTTTCATCTAAATTGTTGACTTTTCAGCCAAAACAGATTTCAGACAAGGAAGAAACAAAATTTCAGCCAGATTATATTTTGAGAAAATAATTTTTCATACAAAATGAACATTTCGATTAACTATTTTTCGACTTTATTTGTTTTTAAGGTTATATGAATATCATCTTTCTAAGATTCTTGAGAAAATTCGAAAAGTTTCTTGGAGATTTCAGATATGTCGAAAAAGTCTAATTTTTTTATTTTACAAGATTTTAGTTAGAACTTTCAAAAGTTTGGAAGATATTAAAAAATATCTGATGAAACTCTTCCGAAGATTCAAAGTTTATAATGAAATCATCTCTTCAAAACTTTTTAAATTTCTGAGTATCTTTCAAACTGATTCAAATTATTCCTTTTAAACTGACTCTAATCAGTCCTAAAATGTTGAAAAATCTCTAAAAATGAAAAAACTGTATCTGAAAAAAATTTATATCTTTCTAAATTTGTTAAGAAATGTTAAGAAATTATTTTTGTTACCTTTTGTAACCTTCCAAAATCCTTAAAAAGCTTCGAAATTTTAGTTGGAAATCTTCCAAATCTACAGATTATTTTAAAAAATTGAAATCTTATTCAAATTTCCAAATATTGTTTAATCGTTTTAAAATGGTTAAGCCTTTCAAATATCTTTACAACTGATTTGAATTGTTCCTACATTTTTTTTAATTTTGCAAAAAAAGAGTAATTTAAATCTTATTATTATTCATTTTATTCATTGATTTCTTTGACAATTTTGAAAATCTTTTGAAATGTTTTAAAATTATTTTATGTAAAAGCAAAAACCATTCTATCAACAACTATTATCCCATTTAATTTCGAATTTCAATATCTTCCTGGATATATTTTAATTAGTTAATAATTAATTCCCGAAAAATAGGTTATGATTCTTCACAAAAACTATTGAGTTTAATGGGATAGAAATGAGGATTTTGCATTGTTAAAGTATTTTGAGGAGATAAAAACGGCAATGCTGCCTGCCATTTTTATTATTTACTTCTTATTTATTATTTTTATTATTAATAATTTTTTATTGTTAATAGGTCATAGAATATTTCGTTTTTTATATATTCAAATTGATTAATTTAATTGAAGCAAATAAATTTGATACTTTAAATATTGGTGTATTTGAAAAATCATGTGGTCATCAAGCAATTCTAAATAGATCAATCGATTCATCCTTGTAAAATGAATAAACTTGATACTTATTATGTTGCTATATTCCCAATATTGAAAAAAAATTTTAATCATGAAAGAAAAATTGTAAACTTCCCCAGGCGGAAAAATTATTCATAGTAAAGGAGATTATATATATATTTTTGTTTTTTTGTTTTGTACTCTATTTTTTATTAAACAAATTGAAATCGTATATCATTTTATTCACTACGTATGATATTTTCGCGTAGGTCAGAAATTCTTAAAAGTGACAACTTTTGTATAGATATAGCTATAAAAAGGCTATCAAATTACATCAACTAAATGCGACCCGCATTTAAAAAATTCGGTTTAAAGGGTTTGGTACTACCGCCAATATGGTGATGAAAATTCTTGAAAATGTTGAATTTTTAAAATTTACATTTGGTCATTTTCACGATATTTTATTAATCAACTGCAAACGTTCTCCTTCGAAAGGATGTATTCACTAAAATCTGCTTGAGTTTTTTTTCCTACATATAATCACAACTGAAAAACAAATTCACGTCCAAAACAATTTTGAAAAAATATAAGAAATCGAATAAAATTATTATTCTTATTTCATCCGGCCCTATAAGCTTAATCTGTAATGTTTCCCAAGTTATCGTGAAAAGAGTATTGTGATGTTTTTTAAAAACCTCACTTTTGACTTCTGAGGTCTTATTATGTCAAGATATGTCAGAAAACGACGTTCCCAAATTTAAATTGTTACAAAGCTTCCTCTGTGAGGGAGCAATATTTGCATGAAAATTAAATTTTTACATTGTCATTACTTCCAAGAAATATTCTAATTCATTCTTTCACAAAAGATATAATAAAAGTACTTAATTTCAAGTAGAATAATTGAATAAGCGAATGCAGGTGACATCCATTATTCAATACCATCCCATAGAATTCAAATAAAAACGCCCTTTCAATCCAGCCGGTTCATTATAGAAAATTATATAATATATTTGCACAAATGTTTCGTTCATAAAGGAGCTATTCATAAATTACGTAATTTTATTATACATGCCCATCCCCTATCAAAAGTTTAGAAATTCCCCCTAAAGTAACTTTATGAACACAAATATCAAAAAATGAAAAAGGTGTTTTTGAATACTTCAACCGGGGCTATTATCGCCGATTTCGGGGCAATATGGGACAAAATTTATGCTCTATAAGTCCGTGGAATTTTATTTATTTATTTTTTTTTTGAGGTAAACTCTCTGTATGTCTTATAGACAATATTCGAGGGATATACAGCAAAATCAAAGAAATAAACAAATTTTACGAAGTATTACATTACGGTCCTAATAGTCCCGGGAAGTCAAAATAACCCCGTACATTTTTGTTATGAAAAATTTTTGTTTAATAAACAAACTAATAAAGGAATAGGCCATTAAGGGAAATATTTTTAGATTAGACTTTAATGATCGCAAATAATGACCAACGTTGAATCAACTGCTTAGGGTGGCCAGAGTGACGTCACGAGCACCGCACCCCGTCACGTGGTTCTTAACAGTCGGGAATCGATCCGCGGGCGCCCCACTCCGAGACCTAACCTCAACACTGCCCCCGACTCGAATACCGTCTTCACATCCTTCTAGAAAAATTCCGCGAATCGTTGAAGGGACCACTTTTCGAAAAGCATTCTTTCAAACCACCCCAAACGTAATCTTAAATCAAGCAAAAAACATTAATTTTCTTGGAAAAACGGTTGACTTTGCGAATCGGGACATTAAAAGGGTGGCTGCAGATCAGGGAAAAGCTGGAAATCATGGAACAGTCAGGGAACTTAATTGGTCAGGGAAAATCAGGGATATTGAAAAAAATCTTTAAAAAGTTAGGGATTTTCTACAAGAGGCACTTTAAATAATAGCCAAGGATACTAAATTTGAGATTCAAACATTTTTATTTTAAATTGGTTTATTCTGATTATAGAAGGTTCTATGTTAAAAATGTTATAAGATTAAAATTCTGGTCTCAACTGAAAAATAAGTCAGGGGAAAGTGACGGAATTGTGACATTAGTACATCGTGACATTTCTTCTTAGTAATTTATTTGCTATGTATTTCTATTTCTGTTTTTTCAGTTTCTTTCTTCTGAAGATTATATCTTTAGTTTAAAATAGTATTATTTTGTAGACAATTCAAATTTTTTGTTGAGAATTCCAATTTTTAGTTATTATTCCAAGCTTTTTTTTCGAATTCGTCTTTCCAGTTTAAAGATTCAGGTGTATATTGACCCATAAATTTAATCTTTTTTGGATAAAAATAAAACTCTTTGGTTGAAAGCCAATCTTCTTTGGTTGAGGATTCAACTATTTTGCTGAAAAAATTCGCCTTTTTGGTCGAATTCAACTGTATGTGTTTTAAAATAAGAATATTTTTGACTGGAATACTTACTATTACATTACTCGTTGAAATTTTTTTTTGTTTGACAATCAAACTATTTGGTTGAAGGCAGAACCACTTTATTGAAAATAATTTTGTTTTTGATAAAGATTTATCATTTTATTTTAAAATTCGTCTTTTTGGCTGCGAATACGTTTTCTTTTAGTTGAAAATTAATTTTTTTAACTGAAAATTCAACTATTCCAGTTGCACCCTCATCAATTTTAGGTAATACTTCAACTCGTCGGTTGAAAGTTTAACTACTCAGTTGATTTTGTTCATTTTTATTGAATATCCATATTTTAAACTAAATATTAATATCAACTAAATGGGTGAAAGTTGAAACTCTTTGTTAAAAATTAATTTTTTTTAGTTGCAAACTTTTTTCGTTCCTCTGATTGAAAATTTCACTATATAGGTACAAATCCTTTTTCTTTTGGTTGAAGATTTCTTTTCAATTAAAAATGTAACTTTACCATTTTCTGTTAAAAACCTATCTTTTTTATTTGAATTTTTTTTTGCTAGAAAACTAATCTTGCTGGTTGAAATTTCCTCTTTTTTGGTTGAAAATGCAACTTTTTGGTTAAAAGTGAACCTTTCTGTGGAAAATTCATATTTTTGGGCTAGAAATTCAACTTTTCGTCACAAAATTGTCTCTCAGCTTGAAAGTTCAACAATTTGGATGCAGGTTGAAAATGCAACTGTTTTGTTGAAAATTTGTCTTTTTAATCAAAATTTTTGTTTTGTTCTGTTAAAAGCTGAATTATTTGGTTAAAAATTAATGTTTTTCGTTGCAGATCCATAATTTTAGTTGAAAATTCATTTTTTGTTTATAAATTTCACTATCTTGTTGAAAATTAATTTTTTTTCTGAAAACTAATTTTTCTACTCAAAATTTAACTTTGCACTTTTGTTTGAAAATTAATTTTTTTTTGGGCTTGGAATTCAACTATTTGTCAAGAAAAATGATGTATTTTGTTAAATATTCTCCCTTTTTAGAAGAAAAATGATCTTCTTGTTTGAAAATTCGTCTTTTTGGTTGACAATTCATCTTTCTTGGTTGAAAATTAGACTGTTTTGTCGAAAATTTAATTACTTTGTTGAAAATTCAACTCTTTGGTGGAAAATTAACTATTCCGTTGAAAATTTATTCTTTTGTTGATATATCAACTATTATATTTTTCGTTGAAAATTGAAGTTTTTGGGTTGAAAATGCAACTGTTTTCGGTAGAAGATTAATCTTATTTGTTTGAAACTTAGACTATTTCGTTGAAAAGTAATCTTTTTAATAAAAAATTCAACTGCTTCGTTGAAAATTCGTTCCTTTAGATTGGAAATTCCTCTTTTATGGTAGAAAAGTCAGGGAATTAAAAAAAATCTGTTTTGCAGCCATCCTGATTGAGTAAGTTAAAAAGATCACATTAGTGAATTTTCTGCCACAATATGATTTTAATAAGTTATCTATTATGGGCAGTAATTATATAAGAATGTTTATGTAATAATCATGCAACAGTTGTACGGCAAATTTAACTAAATTTATATGATAATGATAATACTATTAATGAGCTGTTTGATTTCTCTATGATTATATTGAAATATTAGATAAATTCGTTACGTGGTATAACGATGTTCACATTTATGTCAAGCGCATCACCTTATTATCACACATTTAATTAACAATATTGCATGATACTGATACGTAATTATATTACCTTTTATTCTCCGAATCGGTAAATTAGGGCACTACTAAATGAGTAGATAAGGAAATAAGTAAGTGATTTTATAGAGGCTACACAGCATGAATTATTCATTTTTTTAAATTCTATTACAAGAATTTATTATGATTCATCACAACCCCCATCAGAAGTTGGAAGACCCATAAAAGGGATGCAACACTGGTATTTTACAAAACGATACATTTTTTATCGTTTTCTATTTTTAGGGACACAAGGAACTTATTCAAAGATTTCAAGAATATTTTATCGAACATGTAATATATGCTCAATTTTTTCATCTAAAAACATTAAAATTTGGACGGTTAGTTGGAAAAAAGTTAAATTGAAAAAATGTATACGGTCCCGAGAGACTTTGGGATATATTCTAACTAAGTAAAGTCAATCTGAACACCAATAAAACTTCTTTTACTAATTCATAAAATCGACGAAGACAGATCCATTGTTAATAATTGTTGTTAATTTTTGAAGATGAATCTAAGCCTGATTTGAAAAAAAATTCTTTAACGATGGATTGTGTATTTTAAAAAAGACATTTAAATTCTGGTACTTCAGCATCAATTATAAAAAAACTGAATTTATAATTTAATCCTAATGGTTAACAGCTGATTTTATTTTTCGAACGGTTCTATACAACTCTATTGGTTTGGTTATTATTCAAACAACGTATTTAGAAATAATGAAGTTATTATTTATGCAAACCAATTTTTTCTTAAATAACTTTAATTTGCATGCACACTACCCAATCAGAGTTGTAGAGAATCTGTAAGAGAATATCATCAGCCCTTGGTCATCAGGGTTGGATAGGAAACGCACCTTTTTTACAGCAAAAGTGAAAGCATAAAAATTGAAGTCTATTGTCAAATAAACAATTTCAAACTGAGCTTTTTTTTGTCTCAATGATTTTCCTTATGCAGAAAGTTTTCTTCTTTAAACTTAAATATTGCGTTACTGCATGCTTCTAAAGCTGCTTTAAAATTCAATATTCAATTCTTAAAAGAGACAGAAAGATAGCGTTTGAGAGAAAAATGGTAGGAATTAGAAAATGACACCGATTAAAAATTTAATTCTCAGTTTAAAAAGAGAAAATAAATAATACAAGAGGAGTTTCTAGATATTTTATGGCTGGAAGGAATTCAAAATTGATTTTTTTTTTCAAATTTGAAAAGATTCTCAAATATTATACATTTCAAACCCAACTAAAAAAAACAATTTTGAATTCAAAGGCTTAAAATTGTGCATATTTCAAACATTTCAAACATTGGAATCATACATAGCAATCTTGTTCTGTATTCCCTTCTTTATTTTCAATTTTCAATTAAATATCTTAAAATTGCCCGATCTTCACTTGTGGATTAAAAAAACTAATCATTTAAAATGCCAAAATATTTTATTAGAGAATTTTAAGAATGAATAATAATTCTAAATGAAGTGTTAGAAGTTGAACGATTCGAAATTAAGAAGTTAAAAATGTTTTTTTTTTTAATCAAAATAGATTAAAATTGATCTATTTAAAATTGATACCTTAGTCATGAAATAATTTCTCTAATCTATAATGATTACATTTTCAGTTTTGAATTTGCATTATGAAAGTTAAATTTCCTATTTTTTCCTTTCAAAAGTTTTAGTTTTGCAATTAAAATAGAAATGATCGAGTTCTGAAAATTATAATTGAAGATTAAAAAATTGTTAACTTTAGAACAATTTAAATGTACCTGAAATAACTGAAATTGTTGAGGATTTATGCATAAAAAAGTTTTAATATCAGATATTTATATGTTTCTCATCAAAAATTACTTCTTATTTTGAAAGTTTTTCAGATTAATTCAATTTTAAAGCTTTATCAGTGCAATTTTTTTCAAATTTCAGGACAGTGAATTCATTATTCGATCTCAGAAAAATTTGTCTAATCAATTTTATTGACAAATTATAATTCTTTTATATGATAGCTTCTAATTAAAAATGATTTGAATTCAACAGTTTACAATATTGAATTATTCAACTTTGAAAACTTTTGAATGGTTTTAAATAAACCAAAATTCTAATACAAAATTATTCAGTTTTGAAGATTTTAAAATTATGCAATTTTCAAAAATTTAGTCTGAAATTTATCAATATTGAGATTTTCTGATTTAATTTTTTTTTCAATTTCAAGCATTTTTAATTCGATTCCATATGGAATATTGTCCTTTTCCAAAATTTCAACTGATCAGTAATCTAAAATTATTTGATTTGGAACGTTTTCAATTCAAAATCGCTCAATACATTTTTTCAAATTTTGGACGCTTCGAAAAATCATTCAAATTTAATAGAACATTTTAATGATAAGCGGAAAATTGTTTGAAAACAATTTTCAAAATGAAAAAATCTTTTATATACGGAGTTGAAGAAAAAAAGATTTTAAAAGAATTTTTCAAATATAATGCTTTTGACAATTTGTATTCTTACTGCAGTGTAAATGTTTTAATCAAATGTTCTTCGATGCACATTTTTTTATAAAATGTTCGAATAATTATTTAACTACAATGTGTTTCATAATTTCGTATTTTTACTACAATGTGATTTCGGTGATTTTTTTTTACTCTCACAGAAACAATTTCTAGTGATAACAGAAAATTCATTACATATTTTAATGCATTCTTCAACTACAACGTTTCTTGTCTACTTTGTATTTTTTTACAAAAGTGTAAATGTTTTTTATCGAATGTACGTTGCTATACAAATATTTTTAAAGAATTGAAGAAATATTTAACAACAATTTTTCAAATGAATTTATATTTTATCTGCAGTGTGATTTTTAAAATAATTTTACCTCCACAGAATTTATTTCTAATGATAACAGAAAACTAAGTAAATTTCAAAATTAAAAAATAAACATTTTTATTTGAATTTCTTGTACATGAAATTGGAGGAATTTTTTTCATAAAATCTTCTTCGCTATACAAAATTGTTGAACTATATTGTTTTTACACCATTTGTATTCTTACTACAGTGTGAATGTTTTCATTAAATGTAAATTTTTCAAAAATAAACTCTACGTCACTAAAAAATATATTTCAAGGGAGCTCTTTGACTGCAATTTTTTTTTACAACTTTGGAATTTTTTACTGCAGTGTTATTGTTTTCATCAAATGTATGTCGCTAAAAAAAGTTTCAAGGAATATTCGAAAAATTATAAATAACTATTAATAAAATAAAATAATAAAAATAAATTCAAATTTAAATGTAAATTTGAAATTGAAGAATTTCATATAATTCTACAACTGTCGAAACGTTAGATTCAATTCAGCTGAACCTAAAGCCAATAACAAACATTAACATTCTCTAAGAAATAAAAAAATGTCTTCAATAATGGACTTTTAAATTGTTTATATTCTTGATGTTAGGAAATAAGAATTCAGAGACGAGAATGCGTGCGTGCATTTAATGTTAGTAAAATTATATTCCTGTAATTAGCCCTATATGTTTCCAAGAAGTGACGCATTTATGAAGGGGTGAACCCTAGGTACTCGACGCACTTTTGTTACATAGAAAAGTAGTCAGGGGCGCCCCTCACTACTTACAAGCAATAAAAACGTTGCCAAGCGACTGCGAATCAATCCCTGCTGACTAAGCCCCAGTTGACTCAACTGTCGATTTTATCTTCCAAAACAAAGAACTTTTCTACTGAATTGTACACAAAAGCCCCTTTTCCACTAAATGAGTTTCATTTTCATTTCTAGTTCAACAAAGCTCAACGAGTCCAAATAAAATCAGCAGGTTTGGTTGTCTGTGAAATTTGAAGTATACAGCTATGAGTGGTTTTTTCATTTCCAGAAACAAATTCGGATCATTTTAATGCTACGCAAATGCTATTTTTTGTGGAAATTTACTTGAAGACATGAGAATGGCAACTGGATAAGGACAATAAATGAAATTTTACAGGATGAACAAAAAAAAGTTCTCGACGATAGGTTTCCAAATATAAATATTGATAAAATTATAGAAGCATCTGTACCCTAAGAACTCTACATTAGAGGTGTGAAAACATTTTTCTTTTTAATTTCTAAGTGGGAAGAGGAGGACATAAATTGGTCCTTATCAATTATCCACCTCAGAAATTTTAAAAGTGATTTTTTACAAAAGCACAATAAATAGAAAGGACTTTTTTAGAACGCTGTGTCTCGTCGTCCTTAAATGACAAGTGCAATATTTTTCATAAGCTTGGCTAGACGTCTAGAATTTTCATGTGAGGGGCTGGAAGGCACCCCTGTGACTGGCCACATAAATAATATTGGTCCAACCCCCATAATTTTTCGGGACGACTAGACACAGCCTTTTCAGAAATTTCAATTCGTAAAAACCAAATGGTCCATATCCAGTTGTTTATCTCATTATTTAAAAATTCATTTTCTTGAGTGAATGAATGAATGATTGTTACATATTCACTCAAAGAAAAAGTTGTCTTGAAACAAAATCATCGTCCTCTTGCCTTTACTTATTTTGAACGACGTGAATATATTTTTGACATAAACAGAATTATTGGGCTGCAAGATTAAGTGAAGTTCGTATAGCATAAGGCAAATTTTTACTGCAAAAGGATTCCTGTTGAGACAAATAAAAAACCTCTCAACATTAAATTTAAGAGTTAATTCCATTTACGTCAAGAAAGTTCCTTTTGTCACAAGAGGACATTTCTCTGAGTGTTCCCAATAATTATCGATAAATAGTATCCTAAAGCAGAATAGAGGCTATTTTCAGAATTACACAGTAGATATGGATGATTTTGGTGAGCCAATCATATCCCTGAAGCGATGAATAATACTATTCATTGAAGATCAATGGCGACAAAATCGAGTCGGCTCGGGGTTCAAAACGTGACTTCCTCATTATATACATATTGAGTGACGAACGTTATTACACGCAACTAGTTGGCACTCAAAATACAATTTCTGGGATATGGGAGACTATCGATCAGACTTTAAAATATACAATAATGCTATAAAATTCATTCTCAATATTTTATAATTTTGTTGACATTTTATGAAAACTTAATTTTAGATGTCATAGATGATATAAAAAAATGTTGTTCTTTGATAAAGTAGGCTTTCTTTGATAAAATAAAAAATTGCAGACTTTCAATATTGTTCAAGCTTATGTGTCTGCCTTAACGAAAATCTTATTTTCAGAAAATCAGAGAGACCATCAAAAGGTTAATTAATATGTTCTGTTATAAAAAAGAACTGTTCAACTCACGGTAGTGTTATATTAAAAAAAAAGTTTTCCTCATTTAAGCAATGTAATCATTTCTTTAATTTTAGAAGTCGCTGTTTATTGATCATTAAAGGTCACAGAAGGTTTGTCAGCAGGTCAATCGACGCGTCTCAAAAACGCGAACAAATCCGTCATCACAGTCCTGTTGTATTTCCAACGTTAGAAAAGTTTTCCTCATATGAACAAGATAAACAATATATTTTGAAAATTTATAAATAGGCATTGCTGAATGATAAGAGATGATGATCAATAGATCATTCGACGCGTCTCGAAAACGCAAAAAAAATTCATACATAGTACTGTAGCATTCTTAATATCAAAAAAGTTTTTCTCATTTGAGCAGGAAACACCATATTCTTGAAACTTCATAAATCGATACTAGTAGGACATAAGAGCTTCAATAAAAGGTCGACTGATGCGTCTCGAATACGCAAACGAATACATAATATACAGTACCATCGTATTTTGAATATAAAAAAAAATCTAATAAATAGGATAAAAAATTTTTCTGCTTTTTTAAATTGCAAGATATTGTAAACAGAAAAAAATTACACACACACACACACACACTAAAGGATATTTAAAAAAAATTGTATTTTCGAGTTCCAGGGGTCGAAAAAAAGTAAGAAGTAAAATTATACTTCGACGCAGAAATCGAATAATGACACAAAAAATAACAACAAATTGTATTCGTGATGAAGACAAAAAATAATACCCTTTTTGCCTAGTAAGAAATATCCTTTCCTTCTTGTAATTTTTGAAGCAATTAATTTTTGAGAAACTATCATTAAATAACTTGTAACAGGAAGTATAAGAAATAAAAAAAACAGCGTTTTGAAAAATTCATCCCAAAAAGTTATTTAAATGAACGATGATATTCAAATTTTTGAAAAAATATACATATCACTTTATTTTTATAATTTGAGACGTTTGAAGATTTGAATTTTTTCGATAGAATGTAATCTTACGTCAAGATTTGACTGATCAAAATTAGGGTTAAGACGTAAATGGCTCAACATAAACATAATCTTAGAACCCCTATAACACTAGAGAAAATATTCTCAAAAAGATCAGGATAAATTTGTGTAATATGGCAGAGTAGAAATGCTCAAATAAGTCGAATCTTTTGGCCGAGTGAACAAAATTTGTGAGTTGGCATCCGAAAAAAGTAAAAGCAAAAATTTGAAATCGGTTGATAGCTTCTGTTCGGCTTTTGGATTTAAAAATTCAAAAATAAGTTGCAATTCGTTCAAAAATTATGGTGAATTTGTTATGTGTTTATTTTTTTCTAGTGCACAAGAATAAAACATTAAGAATTCCAAAGAAATGTTTATTAGTTTATCATTTTTTTTTGTGAAAACATGTTTCTTATTTAGACATACGCATATATTTTGGAAAAAGTTAAATATGTCGAACCAGAAATTTTTCCAGCATGAATTCAAGGAACATGTTAGCTATGATTAAGAAAACATGTCATTGTTTTTTTACCGTGGAATAAAATTGTTTCCCTGCATACAAAATTGCGAATTTAGCCTTATTTGAGCAATTTTCAGATCTTGCAGACCACGAACTTTTTTTTATTATATGAAACATGACATTGAGCACATTTTTCTTCTAATTTTATATTATTATTTGCCATCAAAAACTCTACCCACAAAAAAGTTCAACATAATTAAACTAAATTTTTAAGGGCTGGTTACTGTTGAGAAAATACAACTTTTGTCTAATATTATAATCCGCTACTCGTAAGGAAAATTTTTTGCGGCCTGCTATAATCGACATATTCAACTTTTTGAAGAAAATGTGCATCAATCAAAACGTCGACCCAAAGAAACATGTTTTTTGCACATTCTCAAAAAATTCTAAATGGGACAAAAAATTTGTTTCTTAATTTATAATTTTTTTAAACTATTCACTAGCGAAAACTGTTCATGAAAAAAATTTGACATAATTTTTGAACCAATAGGACATTTTTTAATTTTAAAATCCAAAAACGGAACAGAAGATATTAACCGATTTCCAAAATATTTGTTTCACTTCTTTCGGATGCCAACCTACAATTTTTTTTTCACTGGGTCGAAACGATTCGTTCAAATTAAGCACTTTCACTCCTCCCTATTTTGTAATAAATTGCAACGATTGTATTGAATTGTTGACTCATAAAATTTCTTTCGTTTCTCACAATTCCGTGAGTTAACTTTAATCCAAACGTAATGCGCCCTATCAATCACTCTCCGAAATATATAAAAGTGTTGCGTGACTGATGCTTATTCTGGATAAGAACAGAAACTGACAAGTGTTGAGTAATGGAATTTATACTCCCTTTAGAATAATTAATTTTTCTTCCTTTTTAATTGATAAAATAATCAATATTGTGGCAAGAAATTAAAATATATTAACAGTTCTTATTATATGATCCTTAGTTACAATTTAGTCGCAAAAAAGTGATACGCTCAATTTTTTATTTTATTGTCACTTTACTCTCTTAAAATGAACCAGTGAAATCTCACTAGTTGAAAGAGCCAGAAGAGGGTTACCGAAAATCAGTGAGATTTCACTGGTTCACTCAGTGGAATTCCGTCACTGGTTCAATCAGTGAGGTTCACTGGTTACTCAGTACCAGGAGTCATCTGGTCATACGCGTTGTCGTCCGTCAGTTGGTTAGGTATAACACTTATCATTCATCACTTTTGTGATAACATTCGCGAAATTATCTTTTAAAACCCGCACTTTACTCTCGCAACAATAAATAGGGGCCGCGTTGCAATATAATAGGATATAATATATTGCGCTTAACTATGGGAAGGCCCGTCATTACGTCAACGCGTCGCGTCGCTCAAAGTCAAACCCAAGTAGCCAATTACGTCCCCACTTTCAAGTGAAAGCTTTTATATTTTCTGGTTATTGCCGCCAGGCCCCAAATCTTTCTAATACAAACAAAAAAAAACCCCCGCCCGGAACACACGCGTACCAGACGACTTAAGGTTCACGTTTTGGCCCCGTGGAGTGCTATATCACTGGTTGAATCTATCATTTGGCGTCACTGGTATATTCAGTAACTACTTTTTATTTGAGTTGCTTACTGGTTCGTCCAGTCGTAGTCGTAAAATCACTGGTTCATCAGTGATAATCCAAAATACTCATTTAACCGGTGACAATTTCACCGGTTCAGTTTAAGACAGCATTTTGCACGATTTAATTCATTTTATTTTGAATCCAAAGATCGTAAACGTGGTCTGGAAGTTCGGAATAAACTTCAGGTCTCATGAAGACAGGTATCGTTAAGTAGATATTTTACTTCGCGTGTTGGAGAAGGTTAAAGGATACCCATTTTAGTACACCGCGCCCACAAATGAAACCCGACACTATGAATAGAACCAAGTGACAAGAACTTCAGTAACATGAGGTGACAGAAGCTTTGTAATACTTCCTTTCCAAAATTACAAAGTTTAACACTAATTGCAATTCGTTATACAGAGAAGGTAAAATTTCTAGTTAAAACAGCTAGAATGGAAGGACTACAAATACACCATTTTAAAAACAATGGAAATTTAATACGGGCTGTTCAAAAACTACGATATGCTATTTTGAACAGTTTTTTAAACCATTTCCTTCTTCGTAACATATCACACAAAGCTTGAACCCCCCCTGGTGATGTGGCGATTATGAAATCCAATCCACCTTTTGAATCAAAATTTTTTCTTCGAACAATAATATTCCAATAGACTTCACAGCCCAAAATTCTCTCAGGGATATAGGGTGATTTTTTACGTAAATAGAGAAATAAATTGAACGCTAAGGATTTCAAGTCGAAATATGCATATTTTTCAGAAGACAGTTGAATTTTCAATCCAAAAGGACGAATTTTCTATCACAAAAGACAAATCTTCGACAAAACAGTTAAATTTCCAACATAATAATAATTATATATGAAGATTATTTTCAACAAACAAGTTGAATTTTTATCAAAATATTTCAATTTTCAACAAAATATTCAAATTTACCATAAAAAAAATTAATTCTCAACAAAAAACATAGTAGCTGATATTTTCACACAAAAAATTATAATTTTAAACCGAAAACATTCGAATTCAACTAAAAAGATGAATTCTTAGCATAAAATGTACCAGTTGATAATTTAACCCTGAAAGATTTTAATTTTAAATCACGAACTATTGAATTATACCAAAAAAGACGAATTTACAAAAAAATAGTTAAATCCTTGACCAAAACAGATTAATTTTTGAACAAAAGAGATCAAATTTCTACTGAATGGCATGAATATCCTCAAACCGAAAAGACGAGTTTCCAAAAAAAGAGTTGGATGTTCAACCAGGAAAGATTTTTCGATCAAGAGAGAAAAACATTGTAACCAAATTACTGAATTTTCAAACCAAAAAGGCGAATGCTGTAGAAAAAAGTTAAATTTTCATCCAAGAAGATCATTTTCGACAGAAAAGTTGATTTTCAATCAAGTGATCCAACTTTCTAAGAAAATAATAGAATTTTTCACTCAAAAAGATGAATTATCATTAGCATATATCCGAAAAAGAACGAATTTCCAGCAAAATATTGATGTGAATCTTCAACCACTAAAACGAATGTTTGACAAAACAGTAAAAAATTTTCAGCCAAGTAATTGAATTTCCAGCCAGGAAAAACAAATTCTCAATGAAAAATGTAATAATAATTAAATTTATAACTAAACGCGATGAATTTTTTAACAAAAATGGAAGGGTTAAATTTGCAGCAAAGAAAATTTGAAAATGAAATATTTTCAACAAAATAGGTAAATATTCAACCAATATGTTAAATGTTGAACAAAGTACTTCAAATTTCGACCAAGCAGTTTAATTTTCCACCAAGAAAGGTGGATTCTCAAAAAATGTAATAATAGTTAAATTAACAACTAAACACTGTCAATTTTCCACTAGTAATGGGATAGGTCAATTTTAAGTTGAAAAAAAACTAATTTTCAACCAAAAAAGAACAAATTTTCAGCAAAACAGTTATGTAAATCTTCAAACAATAAAATAAATGTTTAACAAAGCAGTTTAACTCTTAACCAAGTAATTGAATTTCCAACCAAGAAAAATGATTTCTAAATGAAAAATGTAATAATAGTTAAATCTTCAACTAAAAACGATCAAGTTTCAGCCAAAAACTGATTCGTTAAATCTTTGGTGGAAAAAGTTAATTTTCAACTCAAAAGGCATGCATTTTCAATAAAATGTTAAATCTTCAACCAATAAATTAAATTTTTAAGAAATTAGGTCAAGTTTTAACCTAATAGTTGAATTTTCAACCAGACAGGATGAATTCTGAATGCAAAATTTAATAATTTTTCGTTAACCCCTCCGTAACATGTCACAAATCATCACAAAATCTGTCCCCCCCCCCCCCCCCCATAGCAGTGTAACATAATTTTAGAACAGCCTTTACAATATAAAAAAATGATCATGAGTAATTTTGGTTTTACAATTATGAGTAATGTGGAATAAAAATGTATTACATCTTTTATTTAAAAAACATCGTTATTTTACTCGATTGTGGTTATAAAACTCAATTAGTTGCTGTAGAAAAGTGGTGCTTAATTTTCAAGTGTTATTAGCTAGGCGAAAGCTGGGAGTAATTACCCAATTTAAAACGTCATCTCATTCATTTCACGAGAAAATCTTTTTAAACTAGAAAATAGCTATTTAAAAAAAATGGTTATATATACTTACGTGAATATATCATCCTTCAAAAGTTTACATTTTTCACAAAGTCCTTTTTTTCAAATATACGTAAAAAATACAAAACCTAGTTTCTTTTTCCACTTATGCTTGAACAAGAACCATATGGCAAGATGCATCGCTTATAAAAACAGAACCATATGCAAAATATCACTAAAGCTTAGGCGTCGCCCATAAATTACGTTACCAATATGAGAAGTGAAGGGGATCGCACAAAAAACTATTAATTATTTAATGAATTTGAATTTTATTTTATTTTAATTCTATTAATTAACTAATTTACAGTTCAAAAATAATTTAATAAGTTATAAATTATTTTCTTCTAACTGATTATTAGACAACAATAAATTGGAGGCATCTACCAGTAGAGACTTTGGCTTATTAATAATAACAAAATATCGACAAATTTCGAACTAGATCAAGTTCCTTATCAAGATTCAAAAATAGAATGAGTGGAGTTTAAATATCTGAGAAAATAATAAATATTCTACTATTATATAAATTAATTTTTTAATGCTAACATGATATAAATGTTGAGTTTTGATCTCCAATTTTTCATTATAACTTTACAAGTTTCAAAATCACTGTTATATTTCAGACTTCACACCCCTTCCCCTATTTCCCTCTTTTCCTATTTTTCTCTGTTTCCGTTTTTTAAAGAATTCTTTTTCCGCTGTTTCAAGATATTTTTCATCTCGTCCTCGCTTTTTTTGTCTTAAATGCGAACAGAATTAATAGAATCCATTAAAAAATGTCAACTACTTTTGGTCGAAAAGTCTACTATTATATTTTTGATTCAGAAATCATCTCGTTTAATTAGAAATTCAACTACTTAGTTCTAAGTTTAAATTCTCCGTTGAAAATTGATTTTTTCAATTAAAAATATACCTCTTTTGTTGAACATCTATTTTGTTGAAAATTCGTTTCATTTTTGGTTGGAAAATGATTGATCTTTTTTAATTAAAATTTCAAATATTTGGTTGAAAATTTATAATTTCCATTTAAAAATTCATCTCTTTCATTGAAAATTCATGTACTTTACTGAAAAGTCATATTTTTTGTGAAAAATTCAACGAATTGGTTGAGAGTTGAACTACTTTCTTAAAAATTGATCTTTTATTTGAAAATTTACTTCTTTTGTCGTAAAGATAACTGTTTTATTAAAAATTGTTTTTTTTTTTGGTTGAAAGTTAATTTTTCAACTGTAAATTTAACTATTTCATTGTTGGAGAAATTTTTTTTTAAATTAAAATTTCAACTAAAAAACTTATCCTTTTTATTTGAAAATTCAACTATTTGTTTCAAAATTTTTCTTCTTTATTCAAAAATCCAACTATTTGGCTGAAAATTCATGTATTTTACTAAGAAAAAATTCTTTTTGGTCAAAAATTCAACTACTTTGTCGAAAGTTTAACTACTTTGTTGAATATTAATTTTTCGTTTGAAAATTTAATTCTTTGGTTGCAAAGATAAATATTTTATTGAAAATTTGTCTCATTTTTGGTTGAAATTAATTTTACAATTGTGAATTTAACTACTCCATTGTTGGAGAAGGATTTATCTTTTTTAACTAAAAATGCAACTATTTGCAAAATCCGTCCTTTTTGGTCGAAAATTAAACTGTTTGGTTGGAAATTAAAGGGGTATGACTAAGGATTCAACTATTTTTCTGACAATTCCTCTTTTGTGGTTCAACTCATGTGTTTTTGATTTAAAAACAAAATCGTTGTTGACTGATAATTCATTATTTTAGTTGAAACGTCAACTGTTTTATAGAATATTTGTCCTTTTGACTTGAAAATTCAAGAATTTGGTAGAAAATTAAACTATTTAGCTGAAAATTAACTTTGTTTTAATTTATATTTTTTGTTAAAAATTTAAATATTTTGGTTGACAATTCAACCATTTGGTTAAAAATTGAACAATATTTATCTAATAATCTAACTATTTGTTAACTTTTTTGTCGAAAAATCAAATTTTTTGGTTGAAAATTCAACTGCTTTGTAGATAATTTGTCTTCTCGGCTTCAAAAGTTAACAATTTTGTTAAAAATTTTTGCAAAATTTAATCATTCCTTTTTTTTCTTTTGAAATTCGTATTTTTTTTAATTCAACTGGCTGAAAAATCATTTTTGTTATTGTTGAAAATTAATATTTTGAACTTAAAAATTAACTATTCAATTTTTGGTTGAAAACTCAACTTTTTTTATTTGGAGATCTAAATAATTGGTTGAAAATTCATCTTCATTGTTGAAAATTTCTCTTTTCTGGTTTAAAAGTCAACAATTTTTTTTAATTCGATTTTTGAGCTTAGAGACTTCACTCTTTTGTTGAAAATTCTTTTTTTTCGGTAGAAAATTATACTTTTTTGTAGAAAATTCATCTACTAGGTTGACGATTCAACTATTTCGTTAAAAGTTTGTCTTTTATTGTTGAATTAAACTAGTTGTAAATTCTTTTTTTTCTAGTTGAAAAGTAATTTTTTAAATTGCAAATTTAAATATTTAATTCTTGATTGAAAACTTATCTTTTTCAGTTGAAAATTCAAGTTTTTGGTTGAAAATTCATGTATTTTGTTGAAAATCCGTCTCTTGGTAGAAAGTTAATCTTCTTAATTCAATCTTCTTGGTAATATTCTAGCTTGAAAATTTAACTGTTCGGTTAAAATTTAACTCTCTGGTTAAAAATGTAATCATTTTGTTGAAAATTTAACTATTTTATTAAAATCGTCTTTTTTGTGGAAACTTCAATTGCTTGATTGTGAAAAATGGTTAGTTGGCCGATTATTTAATTTGATAAATATGGCACTGCTATTTTATTAGTTGAAACTGCTATATTATTAGTTGGCACCGCTATTTTATCGATTGCTAACCATTGTTCTTAGGTTTTGTTAAAATTCGCCCTTTAGAATTAAAATTCATCTTTCTTGCTTAAAAATCAACTTTTTTTAATGAAAATTAAACTATCTAAGAAAAAATTCGTCTTCTTGACTTGAATGTTGGACTATATGGTTAAGAGTTCAACTATTTTGTTGATAATTTGTCTCTTTTGCTTGAAAGTTTGACCATTTGGTGGTTAATGCAACTGTTTTTTGAAAAAACATCTTTTTTCCTTGAAAATTTGCCCCCTTGGATTGTAAATACATCTATTTTGGTACCTATACATTAATTATATCTAAAAGAATTCATTCCCCTATTATTTCGTTATCTTAGTAAAAAATTACCCTATTTTTCTTCTTTTGAGCGCATTTTTGGCTGTGAAGTCAGATATCAACAATTTTTAAATATTCTTTATTAATTACCGAAGTTTAAATTATAGGTCACCAGACGTTTGCGTAGGCATGTTGGCAACTGAACTCGCTAGAAACGCGAAAAAACGCAGAATAAAGGGAGGGGGTAAAATAGCCAAAAAATTGGTAAAATAGTTTAAAGACGGCCGCTGATATGAAAGTATGTAATTATAAACTTGTTAGTTTTTTATGTACTTAATCTATATATAAATTGCTTTCCTAGGAAAATTTATATTTTGTTTAATTAGCAATCAGATTCAAATTAACAAAAACTGTTCGATTTTGTAATTTATGAAAAAGAACTTGTTGACTTTAGGTGAGAATGAGTAAGAAAATGTAAATAGCGAATAACCGCTGCTTTAATGCATCTAAATTTGTGTAGTGGAAAGCACTGGCTCAAATTGATCGGAAGCCCTGAGGGTGATTCAAGAGAAGCCGTTGCAGGGGTTGCGACTTTAATGCTCGTCCACCCTCCCCCGTTTTGCTTCCGATATCCACCGATACATAATATTACTACAGCAATGCCAAAAATATTCCCTTACAAAGCCGATATACCTTTTTTATAAGGCCATAAACGTAGCTCCCCTCAGAATATTGTCTGCACTCTAAATATATTGCTCACTTATGGTATGTTTCTTCAATGAAACATCAATCATGACGAAAAAGAGAGAATAAAAACTAGCAGTGGTATTTATTTCTAAATTTAAGAAAAACAGAGCCGAAAAATCTCGCAAGCCGAAAAAAGCTGTTCGAGAATCGAAAAAAAAACCTCACACATATTGCAAAATAAATGAGGAATATTAACAAAATTAATATTAACAGGAATTTATACTTCAAAAATAATTGAGCCTTTCAATTTCCATAAATTTGAGAAAGCTTTTCAGGGTTTCGTAGGAAAGCCTTATGCAGTCGGTAAAATGGCTGTCCGTGCGTTACCACTTTTTAGTGAAAATTACTGAGAACCCTGAGAAAGATACTAATCATAGCGTTGTGATGCAAGAACATAAAAACTTAGCCATTTTTACACTGCTAGCAAACCTTGTTATCACTTCTAGTGCAAAAACTATTAGGTGTAAAAGTTTGATTTTTCGTATTAAAATTTGTTTCAAGTGCACTGTTAGAAAATTCTCTACTAAATTTATTATACATGTAATGGAAGCAAGAATGCATAACCTGAAATTAAATTTAGTATACCAGCGTACAGTAAATTTAGTATATTCTTACTGAATTTAGTATACACGTATATGTAATTTAGTATACGCGTGTACTAAATTCAGTATAAATATACTAAATTTACTGTACGCTGGTATACTAAATTTAATTTCATGTTGTGCATTTTTGCTTCCATTACATGTATGCTAAATTTAGTAGAGATTTTTCTAACAGTGTGTCTAATGCTAGAAAAATTTTGAGATCCCTAACGAAGATACTCATCATAGCGTTGTGATGCAAATGCATGAAAATTTAGCTATTTTTACTCAAAAGGACCATGTTAGCACGCGCCTAGCGCAAAAACTATTAGGGCTTACGACTTCATTTTCTACATGAGGATGTCTTTCAAGTGTTCAATGCAAGGAAAAGTACTGAAAACCCTTGACAACCTTAAGCATCATAGCGTTGCTAACCAAGAACATGACAATTTGGGCCTTTTGATTCAAAAATGCTCAAAATTGACTCAAATTAGGCTCAAAACCATCATACAGACAAAGTTAACTGAAACCCAACATACGAAATTAGGAAATTTGAAAAGAAAAAAAGAAAAATCTTAACCGTACTCGTTCCTGCGAGACCCTTAAGTAAGGGCGCTTACGGCCCGCTGCATGAACTTATATTTAAAACTTGAAATACCAAAGTTGCAGAGAATGATTTCCCTCAAAAAAGCCATGATCTATTAAAATTCAACTTTTTGTTTGAATTTGTTGAAAAGCAAAGAAAAATTCAGTCACGAATACTATTGTTGAAATAACAATTTTTTAAAAGTTTCAAACTTTTTCACGAAAAATTTTTGTTTTCTTCAATAATATATAACTGTTTATATTATTTCAATTCTCAAGATCATAGAAAATTTTTTTCCTAGAGACCTATTTTTTGGCAAGAAAACTACATCAAGTGTACCACTTGGACTAAAAAGTTTTTTATGAACTCCCTCCTTTTATGATCATGTAATTATAATATATTATGAAGTTTTTCATACTTACAAACTCCTATGCAAAAATAAACGGAATATGGACTCACCTAAAACAAATGAAAACATTTTTGTTATTCACAATTAATATATACAATAAATTAAATCACCATTTCATGGTTTATTTTTGATTTGATGAAGAAGGGAATGAAGAGAAGCCCATCCCCTTTTTAATTACGTAATCCCTTTTCCCCTTTTCCCCCTTTCTTCTCTTTTTCCCCATTAAATTTGAAAAATCACCTGAAACACCTAAAATCGAGAATTTTCACCCAATTTGTCCCTTTCCGACATTTCTTACAAGATTTCTATTAATTTTTTAAGAATTATAGACAGAAATTTAAAAAATAAGAAAAAAGACGCTTTTGAAGAAAATCTTTTTCATAGTTAAAAAGCATACTCAAAATTGTTACACATTAAATTCAGAAGTATACTTAAATTCATAAATGAACTAAAATTCAGAAAAAAATTGTCAGATTGTATAACATCAACGTATATGATCATATCCAAATTTGAAAAAGCAATACAATACAATTACATTTAAAAGAACAGTTTATCCTTAAACCCAAACTTGTTTCTATTGCAAGGAAAATTCTGTCTATTTTTTATCATAATTTATTATGCAGAAAGAATGGTGGATGCAACATTTTGATGAATCTTTTCTTTAGAAAGTTGAAATTTTCTCTGAAAAGAAATGGATGGTGACAGTGTATGACTATGTAGGTCAGCGTATTTTTTTCCAAAAATAGGCTGATTGCATCAAAAATGCCTAAAACGTCAAATGCACATCGTGACCAAAGGTTTTGTTCGAATTCTCATTTTCTAATATAGAAATATCACAGTGTGGTAACATCGCACTGCATTTTGTTTTTCTCAGAAGATAATCATGTTTTTGTATCAAAAATATATCATTCTCAATCAGCATCCTCATACTTCAGGAGCAAGTTTTAGTTTTTGAAAAAAGTAGAAAATTCGATTTTTTTGTGGTACAGAAGGACGATTATTAAGAGTGGCAGTACAGAACCGAATAATCGACATTTTTTGAAAATGGGTTCATAGCCTAAGAAACAGTTAAGAATGCAAATACACCTTGTTGTTCAGCATCTTCATACTTTGGGAACAAGTATTTATTTCTATAAAAAATAGAAACTTCGATTTTGAATCGATACCGTAAGCCGACTTTCAAAAACTGTAAAACCGTTCTTCCACGATTTACTCAGAATGTGCTAACTTTTTTTATTAATTAGTTAAACTGAAAATTACTCTCTCTGCCTCAACTCTGCAATAATTCACCTCGGAAGTAAACTTTTGTCTTATCTTTAAATTATGATTTCGTTTTCACAGAAAGTTTATTTGCTATTCTAAAAAATGCTACATTGCAAATGTTGAGATTTTAGAACATAGTTCCCTTAAATTTAAAAAAAATATTGTCTCATAAGGTTCGGTTTAAATGATCAAATTTATGATTAATAGTAACCATATCTAACACAGTTCATAAAGTGAAAGCAAAAAGACAAGTAGACTTCCTTTGAGTTTATGTTTTTAAAGACCTTTTAAATAAAATTGCTCATTATAAGCACATTTAATTTAAACAGTTTACATTGACAATTCCTTATTCTAGAAACAAAAAACTTTTCTGTTTCATATTTGAACAAAAAAATTGTTATTGAATTTTCCCATTATTCGACAGCCTTTACAAAAAAAAATCGAATTGTATGACACTTGCATATTATTGAAAAATATTGTTTTTCAATTTTTTGTCTTCAAAAAAAGGCTGTCTCTTCTAATAAACTCATAATATAGTATATTATTATCTAATATGTTATTTTATATATATTTTATATATATTATTATGAAATATAATACATATATATATATATATATAATATATAGTTCACAATACCTAAAGAGAGGAAAGTAAAAAATAAAAACAATTTTCACAATATAAATCTCGATTGAAGCGAAGCTCGTAACAAAATAAGAACTGGTACAGTAATTAAACTTGATAACTAAGACTAGTCCACGCATAACGAATTATATGAAACCGGGTAATTTTAATTTAACTTCACAAAACTGGCACGTTTTTCCGTTAATTGCTATGCCAATTAGCTGAATTAATTACTGTCCGTTATTTTACAAACTTCGATCAAAAACAACCAACAATCCTATACATTTTTTTTCACTAAATTACATCGTGAAAAATTGAGTGGTAAAATATTGTTTTTTAAGACACTCATATAGCTGTGTACTTCATTTATTTCTTTTATTATATTTCATTTATTATATTATTTTTCTTCATACAGCTTACAGTTAATTTCTTCTCTATTATAGTATTGACGAGAAATAAAAAAGCTTTCTTTCTGAAACTCTGTATGTCTCAAGAAAAGTTTTTGATTAAATATCTACAAATGCATGAATATTGGCTTTCTCAAGTTAATACACTTTTTTATAAAAACAAAGTATTTTTGCCGATAAGATGTTTGTTCTCTCAATCCCGTACTTCTATCAAAACACGAGAAACCTTTTCCTCTATACAAGTTTTGCAAGTATAACATGAAAATTGTTTCGCGGTCTGGGTAAACCAGGGAATTGCTTTTCTATCTATTCTTCTGTGCTTTCGGTATCTCTTACATTGTGTCCTTTTTGATTTTTTTGGAAATATTAATGAAACGTGAATCTTCTGAAAAATGTATAAATATTCTTCAGAACATTTTCTGAATCTTCTTCATTATCTATTAATACTTAAAAATTCATTAAGTTACTTTATAATAGCACCATTTTTTCAATTGATAAAATCTTTTCTCATATCTGTTAACATGAAGAGATTTAAAAAAATTGCAATATAGGTTCCAAACATTTTCAAAGATTACAGAAGATTTAACAAATTTGTGAATACTAAATATTATTTGCAGGCTTTGAAGTTCCTCAAAAAATTCTAAAAGATTGAAAGTCATTTTGAAGAAATTCAATTCAATTTCTAGCAATTTCAGAATTTGAGCTGCTGGATTTGAAATTTTATTTTTTCATATTAGAATTCGAAAGAAAAACAATTTTGAGTTTTGTATTGGTTATGACACGGAAAATATATATGTGCATAAAGCTGAATCCGTGTTGAAGGAAATGCATCGATTCCTATGCGCTAGTGGATGTCAGCAATATTCTATATTAAGCATAATTACATTTTCATACAATTTCTCATTCCTCGTACCACAGTGAAACAGCATTTGGGAATGTTGCCTACATCTTGTCCCAGATTATTTGAATTCTTCACTTTAGGTAAAATAGGATGTCTTTCCATGAAAATAGGGAAAATCATAGTGGAACAAATTCTTTTGAATAAGATTAATGTACAGGTATTGACTTTTAATAAAAACGTTGCATTAACAGTCAATTAGTTGGACTTTCAAGCGGAAGAGACAATTTCTCAACAAAATATTTCAATTTTTAAGCAGATAGTTAAAGTTTCAAGCAACAAAAAATTTTGTTGAAGACAGTTGACTTTTCAACAGAAAAGTTATTTTTCAACTAAGAAAGATGATTTTTTTACAATAAAAAATAAATTTTTAATCCAAAAGTACGAATTTTAAGCAAAAGAGTTGAGTTATTGGCAGATTAACTACATTTTTAACAGAATAATTGAATTTTTTAAATTATGCTCATTATAGTTGATTTTTGCACCTACAAAGATTTATTTTCAACCAACTGGTCCAGTTTTCAAACAAAAAAGGAGACAGTTGAATTTTCAACCCGAAAAAAGAGAATTTTCAACCAAACAGTTTGAATTAGAAAAGATCAATTTTCTATTAAAAATATAAATTTTCAACCAATAATGGAATAGATACATTTACAGGATAAAAAATTAATCATCAACCCGGGAAAAAAAATTTTCATCCAAATTGTTAAATTTTCAATCAAAGAGATGAATTTCCATCTAAAATAACGAAGAAAAAAATCAATTTCAACAAAAGATTTCAACATTCAATCGAGTAGTGGAATTTTCAACCAAAAATGATTTATCAACTAGAAAGATCAATTTTCTACTGAAAAAAGACGAATTTTTAACGGAAAAAGTGAATTTTCAACTCAAAATGACATAGTTAAATTTTCGGAAAAAATGAAACGCATTTCCAACAACATAGTTAATTTAAAACCAAATAATTGAATGTTCAACTAAAGAAGAAAAATTTCCAACCAATAAAAACAAAATGAGTTTTCAACAAAAGATTTCAATATTCAAACAGTGGAATTTTTAACCAAAGAAATGATTTATTAACTGAGGAGAAGAATTTTCACCTAAAAAAGACGAATTTTCAACTATAGAAGGTACATCTTCAATCAAAGAGATAAGTATTCAACCAAAAAATAAATTTTTAGCAAATTGATTCAACTTTCAACCAATTTAAAAATGTCTAATATAATGATCTAAGCAATTGTCCGGATGTGTGCATGTGTGTGTGTCTGTGTATCACACTTTTTTGTGAACACGATAAGTAGAAAACGGTTGGAGATAAATTGATAAAATTTGGATGGCTCATTTTCCTCACTAATATCTTGAAACTGGCGAAAGGATTTTCAAAAATATTTATTGTATTTTTTTAACAATCAATAATATTTTAAAAATCGGGTTTTTTGCAGTAAAACTTTTTCCATTAGCATAATTCAAAGTTGATGCAAAAATATAAAATATTCCTTGGTTCGAGACGAATCGATTGATTTTTGATATTAATACATTTGATTAAAGAGTCGGGAAGTTATGGTAATTTATATATTTTGAAAATCTGTTTTTTATAGTCAAACTTTTTTCATAAACATAATTCAGAGTTGATGCAAGAATAGGATAGATGTGTTGATTCGAGTCGAATCGATTGACCTATAAAATTAATAAAATTTATTGAAGAGTAAGGAAGCTATGCTTATGCATATTATTTGGAAATACGGTATTTTATAGTAAAACTTTTTTCTTCAACATAATTCAAAGTTGATCCAACAATATAAAAGAATCCTTGATTCAAGGCAAATCGATTGATATATAATATTACGAAGTGTCTCGTCGTCCCGAAATTCGGGATGACTAGCCCGTTTTCAATATTTGGCTAGTCGTCCCGAAATTCGGGACGACTAGCCCATTTTCAGCATTTGGCTAGTCGTCCCGAAAATTATGTATTCTTTTTTATTTCTCTCCTTTTGAGTAAGCCGAAGATTAAAAAAACTGCTATTCATCCCTAATTGAAAATAAATGTTAAAAAACGGATAAAACTAAAAGTTAGGTTATATTGTATAAAGTGTAGTCTTTTAAGCTTTAACGTATCCAAATTATGTATTTGCACTGTGTCACGGCAGGCTCAAGGTCGTTCGAAACTTTCCCATGATTTCCGTGCTCTGATTGGACCTTCCTTTGAAGTGATCTATAGACTCTTGACTAGATACACTTCTTGCCTTTGTATTTAGAATCAATAATTCATTTGTAAAGAGTAAAATTCAATCATTATTCGCTCTCGCACTCTAAAACACTTTTTTGTGATCCAAAAATTAATTTAATTAATTCTACAATGATGATTTATCATGAAAAATTTATTTAAACATTTAATAATTCCCAAAAAGCAAGTTCTTTACGGCCAATGAGACTGCCGATGCGACGCATGCGCAGTACAGTTGGGGAGCCGAATTGAGAGCACTGCATCTTTATTCGGTTTTTCGTTCGATTTTGCGTGTTATTGCGCGTTGGTTAACGATCACGTGACATATAGATCAGCTGTTCTGTGTGCCGGCCTATACTGGCCGTAACACCCCTACCCCTTTTCCAACGCCTCGTGGGGGCGGAAAGGCACCCCTGTGACAGGTCACAAAAATAATGTAAGGTAACACCCCTACCCCTTTTCCAACGCCTCGTGGGGGCGGAAAGGCACTCCTGTGACAGGTCACAAAAATAATGTAAGGTAACACCCATACCCTTTTTCCAACGTCTCGTGGGGACGGGAAGGTACCCCTGTGACTAGTCACAGAAATAATGTAAGGTAACACCCCTACCCCTTTTCCAACGCCTCGTGGGGGCGGAAAGGCACCCCTGTGACATGTCACAAAACATTTTTTGTGATTTTTGTCTAGTTAAAACGAGAAATTTCCTAAAATGCATTATTTTTGGGACGACTAGCCGAATGGAGAAAATAGGATTGTCAATTTTGGTAATTTTGGTCTAGTTAAAAACAGTAGAATTAATAAAGTGCATTATTTTCGGGATGACGAGCCAAATGCTAGAAATAGGCTAGTCGTCCCGAATTTCGGGATGGCTAGCCAAATGGTAGAAATAGGCTAGTCGTCCCGAATTTCGGGATGACTAGCATTTTTCTTGATTGCCGGCTAGTCGTCCCGAAATTCGGGACGACTAGACGCAGCCATAATATTAATAAACTTTATTGAAGATTAAGGAAGTTATGCTCATTTATAATATTTGAGTCATGTGTTTCAAACAGAAAAACATGTTTCATCGACATAATTCAAAGTTGACGCATGAATAGAAGAGGCTTTTTGATTATAAATTTTCAAATAGAGTAATTCTGAGAATTTTTGTAAAGAAATCATAAGGCTGGGAAATGGATAGGGTGTAACAGAACTCTTCCCTTCCCTTTTCCAGCTCGAAAAATTATTATTCCGAATACAAAGTTTGATTTGTCTCTGTATTTACAAATTTGTTGTATTATTTCAAAATGTTGTATTTTTTGTAAATTTCTTTTTTTTTTTTTAAATTGAGCAAAATGAAGACTTTGGTTTTTCTATTATTGAAAAAAAACTAATACTTCCTCTATGAGGAAGCAAATACATTTTCTAACAGGAAACAAAGCGATCGTAAAAAATGAGCACCATATAATTATAAATACAAACAAAGTGGAAACACTCGTAATCGAATTCACAGCTAGTTTAACTACGTAGTTGCATTTTCAACAAAACGGTACAATTTCCAACCAAACGAGGTGAATTCCGAACCAAAAGTCTGATATTAGACTTTTGAGCAAAATAAATTAACTTTCCATAACAAATAATCTGATTTTCTTATTGGAGAGAAGGGGAAAGTTCCTGAAAAACATGTGAGGAAAGGAGAATTTAAAAAAAAGGGGGAAATAGGGGAATAGGGGAATGAGTGTTAAATCTGAAAAATGAAAGTTATTTTGAAACTTATCCAGTGATTATTATTGATACATATTAGATATTATTGAATTTGCAAAGTTCTTCAAAATTTATCATTGATGATCAATTTTAAAGACGTTTTCGAATTTACGCACATTTCCTGAACAGGAAACGTACTAAACATTATCTACCGTATTTTTTGGCGCGACCCCCTCCTTCCCCCTTAAATCGGTAACGTAGTTTATGGACGGACCCTTACGATATTCGGATATATAAACAGAATTATTATTATTGTCTTGTGAGGCTGGTACATTTATGTCCCGTAGCACTGTTGTTACAACCTATTATTATATGCCTTTTATTTTAAAATCCCAGTGAAACAGAAATCTATACAAGGATCATTCTCACTGCTAAAGTATCATTTAAGTCCCTTAGCACAAGTGCATATACCGCCAGACGACTCCACTTCACTGAGTATGGGCCTGTGCAAATTTTTTTTACTAAGGTGGGCTTAGAATTACTGTGTGAATTCAATCATAACCAATAATAACCGCGGCTGCATCGGACTTTATTAGAAGTACTCGCATTTGCCTGAACGTTTGTCCAGGGGAGAGGGAAACTGCAGAAAACCACCTGCAAAATTCAGCCGGGATTTCGACAGTCGAGTTTGAAGGCAGACATTCGACCCTACCCATCAAATTCACACAATCATCATCGGCGTCAAACCTCCCGCTCGACATCAGTTAAAAAGCAGAGAGTACACAACCCGTTCGTACGTCGCAGATGGTCACCCATCCAAGTGCCATTCGCGCTCAAAATCCAAACAGGGTAAAAGTATATATATTTTTTTCAGTCGGCAAAAATCGTAGATGTTTCTGCCTGTGTGTTTAGGGATGTGTTGACTCTTGTTACGTGACATAAACGATTTTGACAGACGATATACTGCTGTCACATAAGAGTGTCAAAATAGGAGAAAGCCGGTTAAAATATAGTACCGTTTTAATATACAATGCGAGGTCTATACATGCTGTTGCTAATAATAGAATTAGAATCGAACACATG
This sequence comes from Andricus quercusramuli, assembly GCA_932178445.1. Classification (NCBI taxonomy): domain Eukaryota; kingdom Metazoa; phylum Arthropoda; class Insecta; order Hymenoptera; family Cynipidae; genus Andricus; species Andricus quercusramuli. Next base: position 72,829 of record CAKNXH010001760.1, read on the forward strand.
GTAAGTTTGAATCCTGCGGCTAAATATACTCGGAGAAGTAAGAACAAGAACGACTTTCTGTATGTCCTGCCTGTCTATACATCCCCCTAACGAAACTTGGCTAATTCGCATTTCTCGGTCCAAGTTCCTCCGCATCAGCGGATGCAGAGAAATCTGGGTTTGCCCCAACTATGTTTAGACATCTCTCCATTTTTTCCATGCTACGTACTTAGGCCTTTATTCGTGCGCACTAAATATGTACATGTACTGCCGGAAAAGGAGGAAATACCACAATTATCAAGCTTTCAGACAAATTAATTAAAAAAATATATAGCCTTAAATGAGCCTACTGAAAAATTATTAAATAATGAGGACAAAATCTTGAAGATCCTCCAGCTTTTGGATAAATTAAGTTTAACAAATATAGAGTACTGGCCTCGGATGGAAACAATTGACACGCCTATTTTTTGAGCTGCTGCTAAAGTGTGTTAGTTTTTATAATGTTAATATAAATTTTCTTTTCTTACAATAGCACGTAAGTTAATCAAATTTTGCGTCGAATACGCCCAACTTGAAGGCAAAATGTAAATTCTAGTTTTTGAAAAGTGGTGAAGGAAACCTTATTGGTAGCGAGACTGCGTGAATACTACTTTTAGTGGCTGCTTAAGTTTATCCATCAATAAATATTACAAATTTCCCACACCATCATTTTTGTAACATAAAATTTCAAAATAAATGATTTTATTTCATGATAAAATTCATTTTCAAATTTTTCTAAACATTCTTAATAAAAGAGAAGATTTTTGGTAGTGAAATTTCAGTGAAATTAAAAATTATCTGTAGATGTAGAGATTTGCAAGCCAATTATTAGATTTTCAGTTAAAAATATGTCTCGTCTTGCAAAAATGAATATTGTCAATTTTAAAACTGATCTCTCGTACAAATTTTAAAACTCCGTTAATTATATCAATAATTTCAAGTCTTCACGATTTTAATCATTTTTTCAACTAGAATTTCTTTAATTCTGAATAGTTCTCAATTCAGATTGTTCAACTGGTTACTTCAACTAACGCTGCATTGAAAATTTTTAATTTTAATAGTTGAGTTTCCAACTCTCTTGACATTTTAAATTGTGTGCATTATTATTCCAATTAATTAAATTTATATTGACAACTTTTTTTTCAAATCTTGTATCCAGAGAAGATTTCAATTCTGTAAATAATTTGAATTTTGAGAGCGGTACTGTGGCTAATCTTAATTATACTACAAAATCAATAGCTTTTAAAACAACTATCTCGATCGGTTACATTCTAAATGCAACGGAAAAGCTTTTATAAGCACTGGCGATATATAAAAGCTATTGTTTCAGAAGAAGGTCAAAAACATCCTTTTAACAATGCTGACAGACCTTATTGTTCAATATTCACACTATACATAGAAACGATTCGATACAACCACGTGATATATTTGATCCTATCATTAATTAATTTCCTTTTTGGTATTGAAATCATTACTGACGTCATTGTCATTTCCCGAGACCGATGCGAAAATAGATTTCAATAGTTTCAGAGGAACTTCTCATAAATAATCACTGAAATTTGATTAAAATTTTAAAGCCAAAACGCGTGCGATTATCTTTCTTGTCTCACGTGATTTCTAAATTGAAAAATAAAACTAATATTGATGCAGGATGTTTTTACTTCATAGTACGTATCTATTATCTAGCACAATAGAAAAGAAAAGCAAGAGCAATATTTTTAATAATTGATGAAAATTAATATCCTAACTTTAAAGTTATTATATTTAAGGTTTTTATATCATACATAAACAATCAAACCGTTGCATTTTTTATAAAAAATATTAATTCCCGATGAAAAATACTAACAAAATATATTATCATTCAGTTATCATACTACATAGCAATAGCAATTGTAGATGGAAAACACTGGCATACCATATAACAAAAAATTGCTTCAGATGGTAAATCTTCCAAAATTGCTCAAAAATAGTATATATGGTATATATGGTATAAAACGTGAAAAAATTATGAATTCAATGATTGAATGACAATCTGCAAAATCTTTTAATAATTCTGAATGAAAATATCAAATTTCAAAATCAAAATCATTCAAAGCTTTTACATCTTATTTGAATTATAATGATTATTGTTTTTAAATACACATTTTTTGTGTAAAACGCTAGCGTAACCCAAAATTGTTAAAATGTATGAATCTTCTTTACCAAATAATTTTTTTAATTAAATATACCAATTTGCAACGAAAAACACTAGCATAGCCAAAAACTGTTGAAATATTCTAAGTGTCGTTCAAATTATAATGATTTTTGTTTTGAAATAGGGGAACATAGGTCAGAATGGGAAGATTTTGCTTTAGGATTTTTTTTCTCAGACTAAAATACATTTTTTCGCATCCAACACAATAGGTGCCTTGAATAACTAATTATGCAATGAAAAGAAATTTCACGCTGAAAAATGCCATGTTCTACTTTTTTGTATTGATTTTTGAAAAAAATATTCGTCCCGTTTTGCCCCTTGCACGTGGAATAATGAAACGCATTGTCAAATAGAGTGTAAAATGTATTTTGAACCAAATTAATTCAAAAATACGGAACAAGTGAGTAGTACAGTTACAAGAACTTGTTGTAACAAGTTTCATTGTCCATTTTTTATATAAAAATGACCTCAATTAGACTTGACAAAATACGCAGACATCAATTTCATCTCTGGCTCCACTGTCGAAACCTGCGCAAGACTGTATTATTCGATTTCTTGGATTTTTTTCGATTTTTCGATTTCTGAATTCAGCAGAAATCGAAAGCAATGTGTGCGCTTTACTACATTGCTCTTTGATTGCGCGTGGCGTCCCGTTCTGCCCCTGCCCATTTTACCCCCAAAGTACTTTTTCCAATATGACTCCTGAAAATTGCGATAATACTCGCAATGAAAAATGCCTCGACGTAGAAGAAGTCACAACGGAATGGTGCTGAAGCAATTTTAATTAAACAAATATTTGTATTACTTAGGTGTAGTTGAAAATCAGTCAAAATTATAACTGCCATGGAAAATCTCGGGAACGACTCAAAACAAAGTTCCTACAATTTCAAGTGGATCATTTTGCATTTTTGATTGAAATCTAATGATTTTTACTTGAAAACGCTAAAAAAACGAAAAATGTAAATAGTTGAAGAATTTTTAATCTGCGAAATCTAATAATTTCTGATTAAAAATACCCATTTCCTCTGTAAAACGCTAACGTGATCTAAAATTGTCCAAAATTGCGAATCTTGATGCTCATTTTTGTTTTAAAATTTAATTTCCATTGAAAAAGACTAACAACACTATATACCTACAATTTTTAGAAATCTTGAGAAATTGAAAGTTTGAATTTAGCTGCCCAAGATCATTTAAAAAGTACAAGCGTTTCTCAATTCGCATAAGGTTTTCTATATATTTTGTTTACTAAAAAGGATTATTCGTAGATTTAATTGACAAAATTTCAAATGTAAGATATAAAACAACTCCAAGTAATGAAAAGCCAATCAAGTTTTCAACAAGAATTACTGCGAGATTTTCGAGACATATCGTTAACACTTTTTATTAGATAGGATCAAACACTTGTGATTATTAATGAATTATTATGAATTATTATTTAATAATTAATTAAACAAATTTTCCTATCGTTATCACTACTAAGGGGGGCTGAAAAAAACTCAAAATGATCAGATACATTGGCACATGGCGAACAAATTCAACAAAAACAATGTCAAAAAATTTATCTTTTTTTTAAATAAAATGTATGGCAGTAAATAACCTCAGAGGGGGAGAGAAGAAAATTTTGTTTTGAAATATAATATTTGAAAAAATTTCGAAATATGCTTATTATAATAAAATAAAAAAACATCCGTGCGGATCCTGAAGCCCCTAAGTCCCAAAAAAAATTGAAACATTTTTTTCCATACACAAAAAATTATAAAAATTATAAATTTTCCAACTTTAAACCGACTTTCCTAATAGTGAGGAATTATCTTTCAAATTTGTTCGTAATGCCGCAAAGAAACTTTTTAGCGATAATATCAAGGAATCTAATCATTTTGAGTTTTTTCAACCCACTATGATCACTACTTTTGAACATTTAAACAAAATTTAGATAGTATAAAGCAACGAACCTTGGTAAAGACCTTGGCAAATAAAAGTTATGAATAATTTTGACCACGTGACTTTCGCTACTTTGATGCCACGATCAACTTAGCAGTGGCATCTATTTATACTTTCTATGCAAGGGCGAAGACCGCAGTGTAGGGCAAAGACCCACCTGAATTGATAGTGACTAATAGTAAAATAAAAGTTAATAATTAGGAATTATTAATTAATAATAAATATGAAAATAATAAAGCCGACCTAACCAAAACTTCCACTATCTTAAACGTCAAAGTATCTAGCACATTGGAGAACACTGTCTCAAAGAACCACTCGAAGACTGGAGCTTTGAGAGTTTTCAAGAACAACTTCTTGACTTTTCCCTCCCGAGTGTTAGAAACGGGACAATATAGACTTTTCCCAAGGTCGTCTGATTTTTAAAGATAATAACTTCAAACGTGACTTCCGATCGTTGGATCGTCTGATAATTTTAGATTATATAGCTGAAACTATAGATATTTTATTCTTCAAATAATGTCATGCATCATAAGTCAAATAAGATATAAAGTGTTCAATTATTCTAATTATGAAAGATCAGTGTGCCGTATAAATTTTAAATAATTTTTCAATTAGACAATTGATTTTATGAACTTCATTATTGATGAAGACAAGATTTACAAGTTCAGTATACTGAATTATTTATTTTTCTAATGTTATGGTTCTGACCAAATAAATGTCGTAATTTTTTTTATGTTATTTTCTTTTCTTTGTCTAATGGTCGAAAATCAATATTTTTTTAATATTGAGTTTTACTTCCAAGTTGTGAAAAAATGACTAGCTCCGCTAGGATCCGAACCCGGGTCACTAAGCTACAGAGGGACGAAATTTTTTCCTTCGCAACCCCTACAAGTTTAATTGAACCAAGTATCATAATTGTAAGGAAAATTTTTTAATTAGTATGAGAGTTTAGAATTTTTTGTTTTGCTTCTAATTTTGTATTTTAATTCTTATAACTGTCAATAGCTTTTCAAATAAAAGCGATTCATACCTGCAAAGTAGTTGAATTTTCATCCCGAAGGTATGATTTTCCAAAAAAAAAGTAATTTTCCAGCAAATAGTTATATTTTCAACCAAATAGTTGAACTTTCCGCCAAAGAGTTGATTTTTCTACCAAAAATATGAATTGTCAACAAAATAGTTGAATTTCTAATTAAAATTATGAAGCATCAACAAAAGGATCTATTTTTTTACAAAGTACTTCAACTTTAAATCAAATAGTTGATTTTTCAACCAAAAAAGATTGATTTTGTAGGAAAAAGTGGAATTATCTAATAGAAAAAATCAATTTTCAATGAAAAATATAAATTTTCAATCCAAAATGGAATAGTTGCATTTTCAGTTAAAAAATTAATTCCTCCTAAAAAAATACATATAGTTAAATGTTCTAACAAACAGTAAAATTTTTAACCAACCGATATTAAATTGGATCGTCTTATTTAGTTTTATTTATTCAGTTCGCATTCAAGAAAAATAACGAGAAAATAGGAAGTTTCTTGAAAACTGGGAAAAAAAAGAATTCTTTAGAAAATGGGAAAAGTGGAGAATAGGGGAAAGTGTGTGAAGGTTTAAATATGATAGGTTTTTGAAATCTTTCAGTTTATTATTATATTTTCTACCAAAAAGTGGATTTTTCGACCAAACAGTTCATTTTCAACTAAATAGTTGAATTTTGAACTAAAATGATGAATCTTCAGCGAAAACAAAATCCATTTTTTCCAAAGTAGTTCAAATTTAAATAAAGTAGTTGATTTTTCAACCAAAAAATACGAATTGTTAACAAAACCTGCAATATTTGATATACTCGACCTAAAAAGATTAATTTTCTATAAAAAAGACAAATTTCCGACAAAATACATGAATTTTTAAGCAAATAGTTGAATTTTCAAATAGAAAAGATGAATTTTCAATCAAAATATAAATTTTAACCATAAAACTCATTCATCCTTCAACCAAATAGTTGAATTTTCAACGTAAAACATGATTTTTCAATCGAGAAGATTAATTTTTTTACCAAAAATGAAACGAATTTTCAATAAAATAGTTGAATTTTTAACCAAGCAGTAGAATTTTCAACCCGAAAAAATGAAGTTGGATTTTCTTATTCAGTTCTATTAACTTAATTTGCGTTAAAGCGAAACAAACGAAAAAAGGGGGAGAAAGCGGAAGTTTCTTTAAAAGTAGGGAAGAATTCCTTAAAAAAGGGAAACAGAGGGAAATAGGGAAGAGTGTGGAAATTCTGAAATATGAAAGTGATTTTAAAACTTATCAAGTTATTATTGAATTGTGCCGTTGCAGGATTATCATTTGAAAAATTGTCAAACTTTAAAAAAATGTATCATTTGTTATATCATTGTTTATGAACAAGCCCAGTGTGTTAACCTGGGACAAAAAGTGTTACGTTTTGTATTTTTCGGAAAGCTATTGACACAAAAATTAAGACAAAATTTAAAAAATTAAAATTAGTTAAATAGGGTTGCGTTTTCCACTAAGACATTATTTAAGTGATTCAAAACACCCCCCCCCCCCCTCCAATTCTTTCCCTCCCCTACTCCCCCTTAATTCCCCTAATTCCCCTCTCTATACTTCAACCTTCGGTTCCTCTCACTTCCTAAACTTCTTCATCATCTGCTTGCCCCTCATCCGATTTCCCCCCACATTCCCCTCACTTCCTCTACCCCCCCCCCACCCTTGAGAATTGCCCGAAAATGCGAAACCTTATGCAAATTAAAAAATCTTTTTCAAAATCATACTAAGTTATATTGTTAAAATTAAAAATTTTAGTTAAAACAAGACCTAATAATACAGATATATACATATGTTATATGAGACTTGATATATATGTGATATATGATATATAAGAGTCTTTTCGTGCATGAAGAAGAGGGTAGTCCAACGACACTTGTAAATTAAGCTTCCTCTTCTGTTAATAAAATCAAAATGTACATTTATAAGGCTGCAGATCCCTCTATCTCTCAGTGGTACTTAATACTTATTCTTCCTGCTTTTTGTTCTGAACCCTAAGCTCTTCAAAAAGTCCTGCGTGGTATGCTCTAGATTAAACATCAAAGGGCATAGTGAGACAAACGATTTCAGGTCACGTTCGCTCAATTTAAGCCTCTTTTTCTCAGGTGAAGTGCATTGATAGATTATACATTTTTCTAAAAAACCTTTAAAAAATGTAAAGTGAAAAAAGTTTTGAAGAAAACCATCTAATGATATAAAATGAGGGTTCAACCCATATATTTGGACGATTTTACATGAGAGATAGAAAATGTTCTCAAAAATCGAATTTTCAGTCAAAAGAACAAATGAGCAAGTACTTTTGAGATAATTTAGTGCTCATTGATTCCTGCAAAGTTTGATTCAAAAATTTCATTAGATTCCGAGTAAATTTGAGGATAATTTTTTTTTTCATTTCAGGCAAACGTTTTCTCAACTTTGGACGGTAATGAAAAATCCAGTTTTGGATTTTAAAAAAAAGTGAGAATTGAATTTCTAGCTATTGAGATGCTGAAGCGATAAAAAAAAATTTGCTCAACAAATAGTTTGAAGGAAATGAAGGGAGAAATTTTTTATTCGTTCCAGGGGCACGTTTTTGTAAGTTTCGACGTTGATGAAAAATCAAATTTTCGTTATAAAAAAGTCACAATTTAGTTTCCGTTGAAAAAAAATGTCAGCCATCATCAGTAGTTCAGCTTGATGCGACTGTGCGTGCGCACATAGGCCTGTACGCAAATTCACGATTAGGCCCTCATAGCATTCTTAAAAAAAATTATAAAAAATCCTTTCTTTAGGATGTGTATTCAAATTTCGTTGATTCGTCGAGCCAATAGTCTCATTTTCAAAAAATGTATGAAATTGCATGTGATTGAAAATAATTTCCTTATTTCAATAATGACGCAAATTTAAATTTAAACAATTCAGGCTATTCTTTGGCCCAGAACCAGGAAATAAATTTTGTGTGGAAATCAAAGCTCAAAATATTTGAACCAGTTATTTTTTATGTGAAATCCATTCAAACTAAGCGATTGATGCTTTAATTAGAATAGTTCGATCGTTTAATTTGAATGGGTTTTGCGTCAGGAAATTCGGGTTTAATTTGCCCAAATGCTAGCAAACTAGTTTTGAGTGTTTGTTTTTGAAAAAATTTAATTTTTTTCAGCCCAAAAACAGCCCTTATTTCAAGATCTATAGCATTTTAATTTCAACCACTAAAATTACAAATCAAATTATTTAAAATGAAACAATGCTACATTTTACATTGAATGAAAAATCTTTGAAAAAAGGCTTATAGACTTTCAAAATTGAAGAAATTTAGAAGAAGCCCAGTAAAATGGAACATTGTAATTAATTGAAGACTTCAAGATTGTGATTTTTTCCTTTGAGAACATTTAAAATTGAAAAATGCTGAATATAAAAACTTTAAAAATTGTTCGTTTTTAAGGTCCCTTCAAAATTGACTAAATTTAAACTCAATGTGCTTAAAATTTGTTCTAGTACTTTATTTTATACTCTAAAAAACAATCCGAATGGCTATGATCTAAGAGAGAGAGAGCCTTTCAAGATTTAAGATTGATTAAATTCAAATTATGTTTAAAATTAATTAAAGCTTCAAAAACTATTCGATTTTAGTTAGGAGAATTCAAAATAATTGACAAAACTTATATTCGTTTCATTTCAAAATTCTTTCATTAGTAACCTTGAAAACTAAACCATTAAAATTTATAAGATAACAAATAAACAGTTTAACACTTTAATACGACTTTCGAAACTCAATAATTTCAAAATAGGAGCCCTCAAGAATGAAGAATTTTAAAAAGCAAGCCTCCAAGGATCATGATATGAGCCTAAAATTGAGAAAAATGTTTTATTCAAGCTTTTAAAATTGCTCGATTTCAAATAGATACTAATTAGAATCCAAATTTAAATTACTATCACCAAAATTAGATAAGTATAAATTAAAAAAATATAATTCTATGATTAAAAGCACAGCCTCTACATTTTTTGCTAAAAAAAGAATGTATCCTATACAGAACTGCAGAACCAACGGTGAGCCACTTTACCCCACAAGCACCGCTTAGCTCTAGTTTACGGTATGTCGATAATTTATTCATTTAAAAATAGAAGAGTTCAAATGTAGAGTAATTTTGTGATAGTTCTCGTGGACATATTCAAGGAATTAAATTTTGAGATGAATTTAGATGAATTTAGATGAATGTGAATTATGATTTAAAATTCTCTAATACTGCAAAGAGATTTCAAAAATATTGCATAATATCTTATGTAGCGACAATAATTGGAAAAGATGCGTTCTCTCGAGGATAAAGCAACGAGGAACATTTGCAAATTTTTCCAATTTCACAAAAATTATTTAATTAAAGCTAAACTGCACATAAACTTACACTCTTTTTGCAATTTCTTATACGACCGAATTTATTTCAAATCATGAAGGCAGTGTAATTTTAAGTCACAGAATCATTTCCCTCTTATGTAAATATATTGTTTTTCAACGGAAATTAGACGAAATATATTTTACTGTTTGAAGAAAAAAATAATTTTTTCGAAGGGTTGTTTCTCAAAAAAATATACCAATTTTTTCCAACCCTTTATAACTTTTGACTTTTTGTATAAAAACAGAATATTCGCATATTTCACAAACAAGAACAGATTCGACATAATAATTAGAAAAAAATTTGCTCATTTTTAAAAGTTGTACAAAACATACTCCTAACTCTTTCATGATATCTTGTATCGTACTTGAAAGAAATGAAAAATTCTCGTGGCCACAAAAATGATTTTGTCTGCATGAAACTTACAAAATATCTTTTTTATAGGAACAAGATTTGAGCAAATGTATTGGATGAAATAAAGAAACTGGAGTTCTCTATTAAATTCGACTTTATCTTCGCGGCTTAATTTTGAAAACATCGAAAGTGGATTTCATGGAAAACCTGATTTGTTTATTTAATTCAATATCTTTTACAAATTCTTTCTCATATAATAAAGATAGTCTGTGAATTTCATGCAAGCCAAATAATTTTTGTGGACACGAGAATTTTTGAAACAATCGTCACAATCGGCAAAATTCGTAGTTTTGCACACGATTGAAACCCGAAACACTTCTTTTTTATTACTGTGCATCACAATTACAGAAATTTTTTATTGTAAAACCTAAAACTTGCATAATTTTTAATTTCAGAAATTAAAAACTCTTTTATTTTAAAGATATAGAATTCAAAGGCATAGAGTAATTTTGAAGAGTTACTATTGAATTTCAAAGATGTATAAATAATAATTATGAATTAGGATGACGTTAATGCTTTGGAAGATCAGAAGTCCAGTTTTCAATTCCGAATCTTCCAAAATGAAGAAAATTTGAATGTAAAGCATCAAAATGGGTAATTCCATATACGGACAACCCGCTTTTCTATGAAATTTTCCGCGTCTAGGGGGAAACCCTGTGGAGCTGGGGAAAACTAATGTCAGATTCGTATTCAGCGCACCAATATACATATTGGTATCATGGTGACCTGTATTCAGAGGGCTTCAATACCAAGGGTTATTTCATACCCGACAAAGTTGATTTTCTAGAGAATTGTCCGCGTCTAGGGGGACACCCTGAGGTGCTGGGGAAATATATACTTATGTCGCATTCGTATTCAGCGTACTAAATTACATAAAGATATCATGCCTGACCTGTTTTCAGGCAAATTCAATTCCAAGGATAATTTCATACCCGGAAAAGCTGATTTTCTAGAAAATTTATCTGCGTCTAGGGGAAATTTAACTTGCTGGGGGAAAATTATTGTCAGGTTCGTATTCAGCGTACCAAAATACACAAGTATATTGTGCTCTGACATGTTTGCAGATTATTTCGGTACCAAACGGTACATCATATTCAGAAAAGCTGATGTTTTAGCGGATTTTCCGCGTCTAGGGGAAAACCCTGAGTTGCTGGGGGAATATGTATGTACTTATGTCGGATACGTATTCAACGTACTAAAATACGCAAATATATGATTCTTGACCTGTTTTCAGGCGATTTCCATAACAAGGGTAATTTTATACACGGAAAAGCTGATTTTCTAGGAAATTTATCAGCGTCTAGAGAGAAAACCTGACGCACTGAGGGAAAATTAATGTCAGATTCGTATTCAGCGCCCCATAATACGTATATAAACACGCATACTCTGACCTCTCACTCGAGACAACTTTTTTTATGGACCTATGTTATTTAACGTGTAATTGAACGGATTGAACGCAATTTTTTGATTAAAACATAAAATTATTAATAACACAAATCTTTTGTATATCTGTTATGTAAAATAATAGAGAAGGAAAGTAAGGACAATATTTTTAATAATGAATGAAAATTGTGTTTTAACTTCAAAATTAATATATAATATTGTTGTGCAATAAATGCAAAATCCAACGGTTGCATTTTTGTTCAGAAATATCAATTTCCGACGAAAAACACTAATATAACCTAAAGTTATTCAAAATTGAAAGTTTAATTTTTGAAGTTGAAGTCAAATAATTTTTGTGTAAAATAACCACCTTTCGGTAAAAAATGCTAATATACCCTATTTTGTGCGAATATTGTAAATATTCTTTGAAATCTAATATATTTCTTCAAAAATAGCCATTTTAGACGAAAAACACTAGCATAACGAAATTATTTTCTGATTATTATATTATACATTTTCGAAAAATCTATTTTTGTCACATTTCCTTTTATGGATTGCTATGGTTATTTATTGAATTCTCTTATAAAATCATGTAAACATTATAATAATATATATTTGAGTTTCCTTTTCGAAGGCTGGATTTTAAACTGTTGAAAATTAAAGAATATTAAAAGTTATATTTACAAAAGTGAATAATTAAATGTACAATTTTCTCCCATTTCAAAGTTTCTTCCATTCTTAACTGTTAGAAATATAACTTTCATCAATTGTCAATATTCTTCCATTTAATTTTTGTTTTTAAATATATGATGTAAAACGCCAACGTGACTCAAAATTATTTAAAAATTATGAATTTTCTAGCAAATTTAAAGATTTTCGTATAACAATATGAATTTCTGATGAAAAACGATAATATTTCTCAAGTCGCATAAGGGATTCTACGAATTTTTTAATTAAAAGAGATTATTCGTGGATTTAATTTTTAAAATTTCAAGATCAGGTTTCCAACAACAATAATTGCGAGATTTTCGAGATATTTCCTTACACCGATTTTTTAGATATATTGGGACAACTGAAAAATCCCGAAAAATAAAATTGCCGACCCTGTAAAATTCCCGAAATGAAAAACAACCAAATAATAAAATTTCCTAATAATAATAAAATTCAAGAATAATAAAATTGCCGAATAATAAACTCCCCGAATTGGAAAATTCACGAACAGTCTATAATATTACCGATTTGGAAAATTCCAGAATGTAAACAATTTTAAAATTTTCTTGTATAGATATTATTTATTTATTAAAAATACAATGATCAAATAAATTTTTTTTTATTATTGTGTTTCAGCAATATTCTGTTGAGAATTTCATTATTTAGGCACTTTTAAATTCGATAATAATATAAAATGGTCGAGAATTTTATTATTCAGGAATTTTATTATTCGGGAATTTTTCAATTTAGGAATTTTATTTTTCGGGATTTCTCAGTCGTCCCGATAGGATCTGTAATAAAATTTGAGAATTCTGGTAAGAACTTCCATATAATATTTACAAAAATATATATTGTTGACACATTTTTTATGATTGAAAGCAAGATTGAATGGATTTTATAGAATCAATCTGTAATAAAATTGGACTGAATGTGAAATTTGTCCAGTTAATTCACAATTCACTCTAAGTTCATCTCTGGTAGTGTTAAGTACCTTGAGGTCAGGTTCAAGAACAGAACAACTTACAGCCCGAAGTGCACGATGAGAGGCGTAAGCGAATGCCATGATAAAATTAGCTCTGCCGTTTTCGTTTAATCTCGCGAAACGACACGAGGTGTGCAGAGAATCGCTCAACTTATAATCGCCAGTCGTTTCAAAGAACCATACTTTCCTAATCAAACGATAATCAAGTAGGTTGGCCAGACGTCCTGATTCATCAGGAAATGTCCTAATTTTTTATCGCTGTCCAGATTTTCTGATTTTTTATGCTATATCCTAATTTGTCATGCCCGAAAACGAAAAATCGTGATTTTTATTGAGAGGGCCTAAGCTTTGTTCACAATTTCAAAAACTTGACATTTGTGAAATTTTGCTATAATACTTAAAAGGAAAGTAAAACATCAAATTGCCTAAAAGAATTGCAAGTTCTGAAAAGTATTTAAAATAATTAACATTGCGCAGATTGTACTGTATTATTCAAATCAAAATGTTGTCTGCGAAAAAGATATTTTTATCATTTTTAATCATAAAGAATGAACAAAATTTTTCATTATTTTTTTCATAATTCAAAAATTTCGTTAAAAACAAAAGTCAAACTTTTTGGTTAAATTCAACTATTTGATTGAAAACTCGTCTTTTGGGTTGAAAATTGAACTATTTGATTGAATATTAACTTTTTTGTTGAAAATTCATATTTTCGATATCAAAATTCGGTTGTTTTCTAGAAAATTCCTTTTAGCATGAAAATTTCACATTTTGGATGAGATTTTTTTTTCTTTATTGATTGAAAAATCTTTCTTGATTGAAAATTTATTTTTCTGGTTTAGAAAAATCCTCCGTTGCCGTAGAAGTTTCTTTTTTTCGGAAATGCAACTGCTTGTTTAAATATCAACTATCACATTTTTCGTTGAAAATTCATCTTCTTTGTTAAAAGTGGCACTACTGTGTTAAAAATTCATTTTTTATTGAGCATTCATCATTTTAATTCAAAAACCTTTTCTTGGACTGAAAATCAAAGTGTTTTGTTGAAATTTCGTTCTTAATTGGTTGAAAATTAATTCCTGGAATAAAAATGATTTTTTTTTTACTGGAAATATAACTATTCTATTTTTGGTTGGAAATTGATTTTTTTTTAATTTCAAAATACCTAATTTTATTGAAAATTAATTTTTTAACTGAAATTATAAAAACTCCATATTTGGTTAAAATTTGATCTTTCCTACTTGAAAATTAAACTACTATGTAACTATTATATCATATTTAGTTTCTTAATTGATGATTCGCCATTGCAGTAGAAAATTAATTTTTTTGGTTAAAAATGTATCTTCTTTTGTTGAGAATTTATTTTTTTAGTTGAAAATTGAACTGCTTTGTTAAAAATTTGTTTTTAGGGATAAAAATTAGAATTTTAAACTAGATATAACTACTCCATTCTGGGTTGAAAAATTATATTTTTTATTTGAAAATTCCTGTATTTTTTGGAGAATCGTTTTTTTTTTTTTTTTGTTAGAAATTTATTCTTCTCGGTTGAAAATTCATTTTTTCTCACATTAACAGATCCTTTACAAGCATCACAATACAAATTTGATTATTTATAATATAAAAAATTAATTTAAAATCTAAGTACCCTTCTTGATCTCGTTTATCATTATTTCTATCATAATTAGGGTCAGCACTTCAGGAAAAAAATGTTTTACCTTATTACGAAATACTTTTTAAAAAAAAAGTTTCTAAGCTAATTGTATTGATTTTTCAATTTTCATGCATATAAATTATTACCCATAAAGATTCATCCATTCATTATGCCCGCATTGAAGCTTCTATCCGCTTACTTATCGCGTGTGCTATTGTCTCTTGATTTTTTTCTACCTCCCAGTTTGACAGTTTATTAGTAGGGGAGTGGAGTATAGTGCCACGCTTCGACTTGAATGCCCTATAAATTATAATTAAAATGTGATTTTGGTGTATGTATTTTTTAAGTTGAAGCTTCCAATATCAGGGAAAATGTGTTATTACTCCGAGCCACTTTTTAATTTTACATTATTAAATGACATTTAATCAATTGATGGATGCTGAATTTCAACTAGCGTACCCCATACACTGAGTTACGGTGAACGTTATTTTACTGCCGTTTATTTAAACAATATGAATACTGTGAAATAAAAATTATATAATATAATAATTTTGGAAAATGTAATGTAACGAAGGAAAATTACTTCAGACATTTTCAACACTAATTTAATGTTTTCTTATCAATCCAAGTAAAGCATGTGGTAAAAGCAGTTACAACCACTTACTCCCTGCTAAAATACAAAAGGCGCACTGCGGCGCGGGCGTCATGCCCCATATGTGGCGGCGCAAGATTTGATTAATTTTCATATATTGAAAACGTTTACAGAAACAAATTATGATACCAGAAGTAAATAAAATGCTCTAAGTATTTCAAAAGCAAGTGTTTAATTTCTGCCGAAGAATTTTCCATTTATTTTCGCCAAAACTGTTTTTTATAATACTTAATCTTCTAAAGCGTGTTTCAAAACCGAAATTGCATCCAATCACTATTTTACCAAACAAAGAAAGCTATTTTATGTGGAAAACTAAGATGAAAATGAAAAAAGACAAGCGTTATTTGTAATTATCTCCGTGCTCAGCACCGGCACCATACCCTACTCTCCCCTATACGCCAGTTTGACATTTTGTAAAAAAAATTTCGCGCTTCAACTTGTTTCAATCGAATAGAGATTCTTTAGCTAAATGAGAATATCAAATTCTGATCATGTTAGTACACCAATGACCAGACTCTCAGTTCATGAACAGTGTCGGGGGTTGTCTGCAAATAGCCTTGTTCATAAATCGCGAGTATCGAAACGTAAACAGTCAGGGCTGCCTGAAACGTTTGCATAATATTGCGCAATATACTCGACTGAGCACTCGTGCACAGCATCCCTTCCGAGGCGCGCGCGTTCATGAACTGAGAGTTTGGTGTGCCTTGGAATTCAGGTAAAGTTCCTTTTTTTACATGCGGAAACATATGTTCAATGGCAAATATTCAAAATTGAAGAATTTTAAATTTCAAATCGTTGAAATTGAAAAATTTTTAATTGTCAATCTTGACAATTGAACTATTCCAAAAAAATACATACCTTTGAAACATAAATCTTGAAAATGGAACATTTTGCAATGGTGTATTTTCAAAATTGAAACATTTTCCACTGTGACTCTTAAACATTGAAGAGTTTTTAATTTTTTAAATTAACAATTAAAAATTATGCAAGTTTTAAGTTCTATAATTTAGAATTCTATCTTTTTTATGATTTACATTGAAAGCGTATTCAATTCTGAAGACTTAGAATTTAAAACTTGGCTTTTCTTCTTAAAAATTATCAACATTTAAGAATTTTTATTTATATGTACATCTTCAAAATTTACCAGTTTTTAATTGTAACTGTTGAAAATTAAAGAACATTGAATGTTGAATAATTGAAGAGCTTTTGATTTGAAAAATTCTCAATTAAGTAATTTTGATGATTTACATTCGATATTTTTCGAATTAGAAAGATTTAAAATAAAAAGCTTGACTTTTGATTTCCGAAATCATAAAAATTTTAGAATGTTTATTTATGCATCTCTAAAGTGCAAGAGTTTTTAATCATTACTCTGTAAAATTGTAGAAATTCGAATTGTAAATCGTTAAAATTGAAGGGCTTATTATTTTTTAGATTTATAATTTAAAAAGCTGTAATTTTGATGATTTACATTTGAAATTTCTTCAGTTTGGAAGACTTAGAATTTAAAACTTAACTTTCGATTTCCAAAATCATTAAAATTTATTAATTTTTGTTCAGACCTCTCTAGAATTCAAGAATTTCAACTGTAACTCTTTTAAATTGTTGAACATTGAATTGGATCTTTAACATTGAGGAGTTTTTAATTTTGACAATCCAAAATTTAGAATTACGCAAGTTTTAATAATTCGAATGTTTTACATTCCAAATATCTTCCATTTTGACGTTTGGGAATTGAAAACTTGACTTTTGATCTTCAAAATCATCCAAATTTAAGATTTTTTTATTTATACATCTTTAAAATTGAAGAGTATTCAATTGTAAATATTCAAAATTGAACTATTTGAAAAAACGTTCAAAACTTAATTATTTTATATTATACACATAGTATTAAAAACTAAAGGATCCTCAAGATAGATCTATTTTAAAAAGATGTTCAAAATTTCATTGTTTTGAACTGTAAACACTCAAAATTAAACAAGCTGGCGATTTTTCCATTGGAAACATCTTCAAAATGGACCAGAAAAGAGATAATGAAAGATAAGAAATCCTACATCAACTTATTGATTTTTTAATTAAAGATATTTTCTGCTGGGATACAATCTTATACTTAAATAAAAATTAAAAATTACAGAAAGCTGATTAAAATTAAAATCAAAAATATAATTGAAAAATAAAATTGAAATTAAAATTGTCTGGTAACGGATTTACCTATTTGAATATTTATTTTAATCCATCATTATTAATTATATTTTAAAGTACTTCAAATTGAAGCATGTATTTCAACATTTTCCTAATATTATATTTTCCTTTATATTCACAAAGTTTCGCCATAAACGTTTCTTCTTATTAGTATAACACTTATCCAAAAACTCACCTATAAAATTTGTTAGAAATAAATAATTATCGAGCGTTAAATTTGTCAAAGACTAGGTCTTTTGATAGAGGTAATGGTCAATTAAATGAAATAACTGTAATTAAAATGATGTACGAAATTGCTTGGAGCGCACTCAAGTTTCAAACAGTACCCTACAAAGAGATAATAGCCAGAGACTGACACGCTAAAGTTATCAGTGAATCTTGCACCATCGTCTTTTGTGAAATGAAATGCTTATTCGAGAGGAAAACGAGTAGCAATGCATTAATTACAAACAGGATTCTGATCGGGAAATGAGGAATAATTTCTACCACTATAATGTTTCCGAAACTCTGAAATTTCGTTACTCCACAGAAGAACATCGATACGAGCAAAAAATATACAACAAAATCATATAAAATACCAAGGTGGCCGCAGGTCAGAAAAAATCCGGAAATGAGGGAAAGTCAGGGACTTTTTTTTTATCAGGGAAAGTCAGGGATTTCGAGGGGAAAAAATGGCAAAAGTTGGGGAATTTGATCAGGGCACACAGTCACTGTAGCCACTTTCTTAAGATAAAGTCACTTTAGTCACTTTTCTAAATGAAAATATCACTTGTCACTTTTCTTTCGATAAATTAACCCAAGTATTCAGTCTTGTACCTATTTTAGAATTTTCTTAATTTTTTTTTGAATATTGGAAAGTAATTTGAAAGATTCCTACAGTTTTTCACATATTTAAATAACTTGAAGGGATTTCTAAGGATGTTTAGGATTTTAGAGTATTTTCAAATATCCCAAGGGTTTTAAAAACTGTCAAGGGTTGTCAAAAGATTTCTAAGGATTTTAAATATTTTAGGATGTTTTGAAAGATTCCGAAGAATTTTGAATAGATTTCAATAAGTTTAAGGTTTGAAAGATAAGGGTTACAATATTTTAAAGATTTTAGAGCATTTAAAAATTTGTCTAAGATATTTTCAAGAGCTTCAAAAACTTTTGAAGGATTACAAGAAATTTCGATGGAGCTGAAATATTTTCGGGTATTGTAGAAGATTCCAAGAAATTTTGAATTAATTTCAATAATTTTAAGAGATTCCAAAGAATTGTAAAGACATTAGGGTATTTTTAATAGTTGCCAAAAAAATTCCACAGAGTTAAAACAATTTGAATAGATTCCAAAAGATTTGAGAAAATTTGAAATATCTTGGGGTATTTTGGAAAATTACAAGTAATTTTTAGGTTCTCAAAGAAATTGCAAGGGATTTTATGAGTTTTTAAAAGATTTAAAAATGTTAGGGTATTTTAGAAGGTTTTAGGGAATTTTAGATAGATTTAAATTATTTTAAGGAATCCCAAGGATTTTGAAGATTTCAGGGTATTTTTCAAATTTTCCAGGACTTTTTAAGATCTTTAAGAAGTTTCAAGGGACTTCTAAGTTTTCAAGTGATTTTATTAGATTACTGAGGATTTCAATGATTGCAAGGGATTTTAGAAGCTCTCAAGAGATTTTGTAATATTTTAATCGATTTGAGAAAAAAAAACCTATTCACAAGAATTGTGGGCTTTCGAAATATTTCAAAGATTTTCAAAGATTTAAAGGTATTTCAACAGATTTCAAAGAATCTTAAAGATTTTAGGTTATTTTTTCAAAAGTTCCGAAGATTTTTCAAAATTTCTAGGGATTTCAAAAGATTTAACAAGATTTGAAATATTTCTGCGCATTTTGAAAAATTATAAGTAATTTTCAAGAGCTTTACAAAATTGTAAGGGATATCAAAAGATTTTAAATGACTTGAACTTTTTTAGGCAATTTTAAAAGATTCCAAGAAATTTTTTATTGATTTTTATAATTTGAACAGAGTTCAAAGGATTTTTGTTATTCAAATAGGTCCAAGAGATTTTCTAGGGCTTCAAAATATTTCAACAAATTTCAAAAAATTTCAAAGGATTTTAAATATTTTAGAACTTTTTAAAAAGAATCCAAGAAATTTGTGATGAATTTTAATAACTTTAAGAGAGTATTTTGATAAATTTCCCAGGATTTCACGAAATATCAGATTTCATGTAGTTACACGAGATTTCATAATATTTTAATGGATTTCAAAGAATTTATTCACAAGAATTGAGGGATTTTGTAAGATTTCAAATATGTTTAAATATTTCAACGTATTTGGAAAAGTTCCAAAAAATTTCCAAGAGTTTTCAAAATTTTTCAAGGGATTTAGAAAGATTTACCAAGATTTGAAATGTCTTAACATATTTCGAAAAATTGCAAATAATATTCCAGAGCCTTAAAATTGTAATTTGATATCAAAAGATTTTGAAGGATTTGAAAAACGTGAGAACTTTAAATGATTCTAAGGAATTTTTTATTGATTTGTATCATTTGAATATATTTCAAAAGTACTTAGGGTATTTTTAATGCAGCATTGCACGGGATTTTATAAGGTTTTGATGGATTTCAAAGAATTTATTCACAAGAATTGAGAGATTTCGAAAAATTTAAAAGATTTTCAAATATTGTAAGGTATTTCAAAACTTTTAAAAGATTTTACGATACTTTAAAAGAGTCCAAGACATTCTAAAGAGCTTTAAGAAGTTGCAAGGAATTTCAAAAGATTTCGAAGAATTTGAAAAAATCTAGGGAATTGGAAAAGATTCCAGTGAATTTTTAATTGATTCAAATAATTTGAAGAAACTTCATAGAGTTTTAAATATTTTGGGGCATTTAGGATTTTAGAATTCACCCTGAATTCTTATCAATTTATCCTGAATTCTTATAAATTCATCAGAATTCTTTTGGAATTCTGTTGAATTTTTTTAATTTACTTGAATCATTCTAATTTACTTGAATCATTCTAATTTCATCGAATTCTTTTGAATTGCCTGACAAAATTTCAACTCACTTCAAACTTTACTAAACAGAATGAATTTTTAAATATTTTTTAATTGTTTTCAATTCACTTGAATTTTTTTTATTTACCATGTGAATTTTTATAAATTTTATCGAATTCTCCTCATTTCCCTTAAATTCCTTTGAATCAATTCCAATTTCAATGGAATCACTGGAATTTGTTAAAATTGCAAACAAATCTTCTTTTAAATTAAAAATAACATTAGTCACATTATTAATATACGTTAGACACTTTTGATCACTTTTGCGGTATACTTTTTTTAGGCAAATTAGGCTGTGTCAATCCTGATATTTATAAATTGAACATTTACGAATTAATTAAATTGTTTATTTCATTTATAAGATATTCCATATTAAAAATGCTACAAGATTAGAATTTTGATCTTTCAATATTAACGGTGATGAAAAATGAAAAATTAGTTAGAAGTTAGGGTATTTTGAAAATGGAGTTTTTCGGCCACCCTGAATACACAAAAAAAATAATTTGGAATTTTTAATAACATGAATTAAATCAGAACCACAAAATAAGAAAGAAAATATATACAGGATTTGTAAAATCTCGCACTCATTAACTATGGTATCCAGAAATCCTTTCATAACTTCCAACCGAGTTATTTCAGAAATGAATTTAAAAAGTGTTCTATTTAACATATTCTGACTTCACGCTCAACGCATAAAAGAATTTAACGACCTTAAAAATTTAACGAAGATATTCCGCACGCTATTCTCAATTTTATGACAAGCTAAATTTATAGAATATAAAATAACTAAGGTACATTTTTAATTAGGGATTTATATACCCAGAAAAAGTAAAAAACATAAAAGCATAAAAGAAGAATTGAAAAATATTTCGATCTGACAAATGTGAAATGAAATGAATTTTACTTCCCGAGTTACCGTGCCGAATCTAACAGTAATATCGTATATGATGAAATGTAGATATTGCAATGCTTTTCACGTCCTCGATCATGATTCACACAAGTGCGCCGCCCTATGTCATTTTATACATGATGTATATTTGTATGAGGCATACGTGAAGTATGTATGGATCAATTCTGATTATATATTGCAATTGAAAAGTGGAGAAATTCAATTTCAGCCCATATTCAAGGCCCAATTAAATTTCATTACATTATTTTTAATTAGATTCAATCAAGTTTATTGACAGAATCAGACATTTGTGCGAAACGAATATGATCCATTGATATAGGGTTTCATTTACATAATGAGACTCATTGCGATATTTTTGATTTAATTATTCCTTGGCTAAAAAGCATGTCCTTGAATAAATATGGAGTGTAATCCATTGATGAGAAAAAAATAATCTCGTGCTATGTAAACTTCATTCAATATTAAGAAATTATACTTGCAAATAACAGGTTAGCGGAAAAACTTTTTTTTTCACAATTCACTGGCTTTCCGCTGATTTTTTCTGAACAATTTTTTATTTTCCCTGTTCATTAATACACGAATACCAGCATACATACAATCTTTTATAAATGAAATAAAACAATTTCCGATTATAATTTAGAAATTCCAAATTTATTTATTGCAAACAAAAAATATGACTTTTCTACCATGAAAGATGAATTTTCAATAAAACAGTGGAATTTTCAATCAAAAAAGATCAATTTAACAAAATAGTTAAATGTTCAACAAAATAATTAAATTCACAACAAAGTAGTTGAATCTTTGACCAAGTCGTTGAATAATCAACCTATGAAGATGACTATTCAACCAAATGGTCGAAACAGTTGCATTTTCAGAAAAGTAGTTGAATTTTCGAGCTAAGTAATATTCCGATCAGGAAGAAAACAATTTCAACAAAATAGTTACATTTTTATCCGAAGAGTTGAATTTTCAACAAAATAATTAAATTTTCAACATATAGTTGAATTTTTGACTGAATAGTTGAATTTTCAACCTTCAAAAAGATAAATGCTCAACAAAAAATGTAATGGTTGCTATTTCAAACAAATAGATGAATTTTCATTAAAAACGATTAAATTTCCAACCAAAAAGCTCGAATTTTCAATAACTAAAGCTATTTTAGTTAAAAACAAAAAAAGTTTATTCAAATTATTGAACTCTTAAACCAAAAGACATGTAAAAAGTGACTTTTGACTGTGAAACAGTTGAATTTTCAAACCGAAATATGAATTTTCAACTCGAAGTATGAATTTTCAACAAAAAAGGTGATTCTCAACCACACAGTTGTATTTTTAACCAAAAAAGATAAAATTTTAAACAAAGAGGATTAGTTTTCCACCAAAAAGATGAATTTTCAAATAAAAAAGATCAATTTTGTACTTAAAAGCGGGAAAGTTATATTTCCATTTTAAATAATTAATTTTATACCCAAAAAGTATGAATTTCCAACAAAATAGTTAATTTTGTAACCAAAATGTTGAATATACAATAAAGTAATTGAATTTTTAACTAAACAGTTAAACTATCAACCTACAAAAAGATAAATCATTAACCAAAATTTAACAGTTGATATTTCAACCAAAGAGATAGATTTTCATCAAAAATGATGAAATTCCCAACCAAAGGGACGAATTTTCAATAAATAAAGCTTTTTCAGTCGAAAAGGAAGACAAAGTTATCCAAATTATTCACCTTTCAAGCCAAAAGACGAATGTTCTGCAAAACGTTTGAATTTCCAACAAAACTAAAATATGAATTTTCAACAAAAAAGTTCATTTTCAACAAAACAGTTGCATTTTTAGCCAAAAGTAGGAAAATTCAAGCGAAGGAGACTAGTAGTCCACCAAGAAAGACGAATTTTCAAAATAAAAAGTGTAATTTTCAACCAAAAAGTGGAAAAGTTATATTATCAGTTAAAACAATCAGGTGTGAACCAACAAATAATGCGAATGTTCAAGGAAATAGTTACATTTTTAACCAAAGGGATGGACCTACAACAACAAAAATTAATTAAGTAGATCAATTTTCAACCGAAGAATTGAATTTTTAATTTAAAAATATCAATTTTCGACAAAGTAGTTAAATTTTCAGCCAAGGATATGAATTTTCAAGTAAAATGATGTATTTTCAAATGGAATGTTTAAATTTTCTGTTAAAAAAGTTGTTTCATAAAATTTAAGACTCATTCCTCAATAAATAATAAATACTCTCAACAGGTGAATGAAATTCTTAGCCTAAAATTTGTATTAAACAAATCGCAAAGTAAAAAGACTTAGTTTCAGACCTAAAACCTCCTAGCGGAACCTTTAAACGATTTGTTAAAAAGTATAATGTGTGGCAGTACCTTTTTACCAAAATGAAAAAATTTAGAGGGTAGCACTTGCATTATTTGGAAATTAAAATTTTTGTTGGGTACCATAATCATTATAAAGGTTTGATAAATTTCAAGATTGACTCTAGAGTACAATGATAAAGCCTTACAATTGTTCTTAAATCTAGAACATTTCTGAAAATAAGTAAAATCTATATGATCTTGAGTAGAATTTGTCTGAAATCAAGACTCCGTGCTAAAGTCTATGAGGACTTAAATTGAGATCAATTTTTCTTAAATCCAGTCAAACTTGGCTGGCTTCAATGAGAATTAATTTTAAGGTCTCGTTTAAATATTCTTTTTTTACTGCTTCTTTTTATCATCGGCAATTTTTTCTAATTTTACAACCCAAAACCCATAAAAACTGATTATTCTTCAGAATAAATGCATGAATGAATTCATGAACATTTTTTCTACTGCCCAACGACCTAACGTAATGTAGGTTTCCTCTGAGTCATTTCGAACCTGCCGACTTGCACGTTAGAGCACTGCTCACGGAATACGAAAAGTTTTATGCTAACAAGCAAGACAAACAAATAAGCTGTGACACACGCACTCGCCTACTTGCGAAAAAAAAACACACAAAATATTTCCCCTCATGTACCACACTCAACTTTGCTATTTATAAAATCAGAGCCAGATGGTCTGATTTGGCCCTGGCAAAAAGTGCAACTTTTTTCTGGCTAGCCCCAGGCGAGGCAGTATGGTCAGCCATTACGTATTGGCCGGTCACTGGTCAGCCGCTAGGTATGGGCTGGTCACTGGTCAGCTGTTAGGTATTGGTTGGTCACCGGTCAGCCGCTAGGTATTGGCTTGTCACTGGTCAGCTGCTGGGTATTGGCTGGTCACTGGTCAGCCGCTAGGTATTGGTTGGTCACCGGTCAGCCGCTAGATAGCTTGTCACTGGTCAGCCCCTAGGTATCGGCTGGTCACTCCTCAGCCTCTGGCTGGACTCCCTTTATTTTTTAAATTACATGGAAACGATCATTTTCTTATTATACGTATATTTAGCTAATCCGCCCCAAACCTGGACCAGAACAGACTGTCAAGTTGATAAGAAAAATAGTCTTGTTTTTATAGCGTGAAGTTCTTATTTTATATCATATTAAACACCCTGCAACATTTTATTTTTAAAAATTTAGAAAGCCAATTAGATATTATGGAAATTGGTGGGATTGAATGTTTCAAGTAAAATGATTTTTTCTGGATTCAAGAAAAACTTATTTTTTCTTAAGTAATATTCTGTTTAAATTTAGGACGATTGTGAAGCTTAGATGAGGTCTTAGGGGCCATCCTTAAATTGCGTAACGCAATTTTCCGAAAATGTTGACCTTTCACCCATGTAACGCTTTTTCTGACTTTTTTCCCTGTCGTTTTTCGCCATTATGTAATATTAGGCTAGACCCCCTCCCCCTCTCCCCACAAAAAAGTGGTACGTAATTTATGGATAGCACCTTACAAGGGAATCCTACACCTTTCAGAATTTTGTTTAGATTCATACTCTTCCCAGTAATAGACCATTACCAAACTTGTAATATGCTGAAGTGATATGGTGCGCTTTTCACCAATTCTCGATAAAAAAAGTTTTTTCCAAATCAAAGCACGTTACATGGACCCGCTGCTTGAGTCTTTTAACTCCCAGTTTCATCCGGCGGTAGCGCTTCGAGTTTGTAACTAGAAAGTCCGGGCTCGATTTCTACTACCGGAACTTGTTGCAAATTTTTTGTTTTCATTTTTTAAGAATTGTAATTGACAATATCTATTTATCTAATGCTTACAATGTTGTAATATTGTTCATCAATGTAAAATAAGTTGTAATACTTGCATTCACTTGAAATCTCTTGTACATAAGGAGGTGAGAGCAAAAGGGGTTAGAAAATCGTCGAAGCAAAAATGAGTTTGCAAACTTGTGAACAAAAGCGAGTTAAAAACGAACAGAAAAATAAGGATTGTATCGTATATTATAATATAAAGTAAAATATGTATAAATTTAACGCATGAAAACCCTGAAATTTAACGTATGTAAATTTATCAAAAATTTATGCAGGCTTGTATATTAAAAGTCGATCAATCATAATGTATCAAACACATACGAGGATAAAGAAGGACATAAAAACTGTTCTAATATCTGCGCACTTTTGACAGATAGGCTAGATAATGACACATGTTTGGCGTATTCTATTTCTTTAATAAATAATTATACTCCATAGCTCGCTCAGTAGTTATTGAGAAAAAATGTTTTCTGTGTAAAATACATCATAGCTAGATATTGTTTTAATCCCCAACTGTCGAAGCATTTTTTCTAGGTATAGCTTGCATAACAGTTCGGTTTTTATAAGCTCCGTTGATCTTTAATGTCACGTATTCTATTGATCATCAGTTTTCAAAATTTGAAAGAAAAATTCAACTAAAAAAAAGGAAACAAATATTGCGGACTTCAGTTTCAAACCCTACATATTAGGTTATATTTTTTAAATTAAAAGCTTTATCAATTGCTCAAAATCTCAATTAGAAATAAATTCTATTCTCCAATTCTGAATTAGTAAAAATTTCACTAATTAAATCAGTACTAAGGATTTCAATTGATAAATATTTTTTTTATTGATTAAAATAACAAAATACATGGTAAAAGTCTCACTTGAAAAAAAACAACATTTTTTTCGCATTACTGATAACAGTCTACAGTCTACATGCTCTAGAACAGAGGAAAAAGGTGATTTTTTAAGAAAATAGGGGAATGAATTATTTTAAATGGAATAAATGTGGGTACTATATTGTATTCAAATACATTACAAAGGCTCTAGATTCCTAAGATTTTAAAGAAAAATATTGCAGTTTCAACAAAAGATATGAATTTTTAACCAAATAGTTGAATTTTCATCCGAAAGGATGATTTTTTAGCTCAAATTATAAATCTTGTACCAAACATATGAATTTTCAACTAAAATTATAAATCTTCAACAAAAAATGAATTTGTATCAAAATATCAACAACAGCAGCAATATCAACTTTTCATCAATTAGTTAAATTTTCAAACAAAAAGATTAATTTTCTACAACGAAAAAAAACGATTTTTCCATATAATTCATGAATTTTTAACTAAATTGTTGAATTTACAACTAACAAGAAAAATTTCCAACCAAAAATATAATAGCTGAATTTTTAGTTAAAAAAGTTACTTTTCACAAAAAAATTTTCAACAAAATATTTTAATTTTTAACAAAAAACATGAATTTTCAACCAAAATTACGAATTTTCAAAAAAAAAAAAAGTAATTTCAACAAAATAGTTTAATTTTCAACCAAAAGAAGGGAATCTCCAAACCAACCTGAAAATATGAACTTTCAACACAAAAGTTAATTTTCAGTCAAATGGTTGAATTTTAAAACGAAGAAGGATTGCTACTTTACATCATTGTTTCAATTTTCAAGCCAAAGAGACGAATTTTCTTTAAAATACATGAAATTTCAACTAAAAAATATCAGTATCAAGCCAAACTGGAATTTTGTTAAATTTTCAGTTAAAAATGTTAATATTCAATTCAAAAAACGAATTTTCAGCAAAGTGCTAAATTTTGCAAATACAAATTATGCTTAAAAAATAGTATAGTTAAATTTGCGGTTAAAGAAAGAGATTTTTCAAGCAAAAAAAATGAATTTTCAACAAAAAAGTTATGTTTATAAACAGAGTTATGAATTTTTAAATAAAATGATCAATGCTGAACTGAAATAGTTAAATTTCAAACTAAACAGATGAATTTTCAACAGAAGAATTAATTGTCTACCAAAAAATGGGAATTTCAACTAAAAAAACATCAATTTTTAACAAAAAATGGAATATTAAAATTTTTAGTTAAAAAAATTATTTTTCAGATAGAAAAAAAAAGAATTTTCCACAATGTGGTTGAATTGACAAGCAAAACAAATTAGGTTTCATTCAAATAGTTGTAATTCTAACCAAAGAAATTACTTTTAAATAAATGAGGGGAATTTTTTAACAAGAAAGATTTTTCAGTCAAAAAGAAAAAACATTTCAACCAAGTTGTTGAATTTTTAAGTCTTTTGATCATGAAAGATGAATTCTCAACTAAGAATATAGAACCAAAAATATTTCGATTTTCTTATTATGTTCTATTAATTCAGTTCGCATTTGAGTGAAAAAACGTAAAAAAGGGTTAAAGAGGGGGATAGGGAAAACATTGTAAGCCTGCGATAAAAAAATGGAAATTTTGATGATATATAGACTAAAGAATAATGGTTCAAACAAGAGTTAAAGTTCATTCGTAATACTTTAAAAATATTAGCATTGAGAAATGGAAATTTAGCTTAGAGAATAAAGTTAATGTTGCACCCTGTTTCGTGTCAGTTGTTTTTTCATATTCTCATTCTTCAAATAATTATAAAGTTTCACTTTCCACAAAGAATATAAATAAATACAATAATTCTTGCATTGAATTCGTTCATGTAGGATCGTTTTTAATTAATAAGATTTAAGAAATATATTATTAATAATTCCGATAGTGGGCGTACGCATAGCAATAATTACTTACTGAAAATCAGTTATCTTTTACTGGTTTAAATCTAAATTAAAGATCATAAATCGAAGATTGATACTACCTATTTGGTAGTATGATGTAATTTAATAATTAGGTAACATAACTTATTTTCATTTTCAGGTATTTAATATCATGAAATATTGCTGTGGCATAATGCACTTACTGAACATTATTTAATAAGGAATCAGTTTCAGGCGAAGTAATTTATCTTCCCCTCGTATTACCTTCTAACGTTACCAACCTGTGCTAAAATAAATTCTTGCCATCATTCGCATACAACATCTGCAGAACACTCTCCAACATATGCCTTTTATTCAAACAAAAACAAATAATGTAAACACACATGCAAAAAATTGCACTTGCATTTATCATCTCCTCGTATTCAACAGATATTCTGTACGAATCTACGATCCATCATTTTTAACAAATCTGTGAAGAAAGATTTGTTTTCCCGTCGGTTTTCCGCATCTTTGCACTGATGGGTAAGTTACATTTTAAAAAGCCGCAAAACTTTATTTTCAAAAGTCCCTGAGTTTTCCCTGACCAATTTTTCGTTTTCCACCAACATTAATATTCAAAGACCAGCATTTTAATTTTTATAACATTTGTAACATTCAATCCTTTATAAACAGAATAAAACGATTCAAGATTCAAATACCGCATTTCAAATTTATTTATTTATTACAACCAAAAAAGATGACTTTCTTAGCATAAAAGATTAATTTTCAATCCAAAAGGACAAATTTTCTATGCAAATAAACGAATATTCAACAAAACACTTGCATTTTCGATTAAAGTGTGATTTTTCAACAAAATACTTGAAATTTCAACAAAATAATTAAATTTTCAACAGAATAATCAATTTTCGAACAATAAGGATTAAACTTTAACCAAGAACAGTTACAATTTCAACAAAATAATTAAATTTTCGAACCGAAAAGGCCTGTCACTGACAGGACACTTGGATAGGAAACTAATATTTGAATAATTTAAAAGTAGTTATGATCTATACTTTAAAAATTAATTTGCGAAAATTTAAATCCTTAGAAGCATTCATATTTAAGATAGAACCTTTTTAGTAGTAGTGAAATACTTTTCTGATTACCCAAGCATCCAAAGTATTTATAATGTTAAAGTGAATAATTATTCTAAGCATTCAAATAGATACACAATTATCATGGAAAATGTATAGAGTATCTAGTGAAAATCAAGCATGAATGGCCACAAAGAGTTGTAGGAAGTGAAATGATTCCGCGATCTTGAAATTGATCATGAAATGTAATATACCGTGGATCCATCATGTTTATTCTATTCCAGAACAAGGGACTAAGGCTTCATTACAGACCTGTCATGTGTCAGTCAATTCTTATATTCACTGAAAAGATTTTTAAACCATGTATAGTAATAATTACCTTATAATCAGATTTGAGATTATCAAAAAAAAATAAGTGGGTAGGCCCAGAGTTTTTAACTAGGGGGGGGGGGGTGCCTCTGAAAAAGATCATATATGTATATATATAAAAACCGCTATTTTTTTCAAGACAGATAATGTATTATTATTAATTATTAACATTCATGCAAAATTACAAACTACCCCTTACGAAGAAATATTATAGAAAAATCAATACATAGAAGCCTATAATAATAATCCTAGAATTTTTTCGTAATTATAGGAAATTCCTTAAATAGAAAACGATCATAGGTATTGAAATAAATTGGATCATAGAATTGGAATGAATAATACAAAAATATTGAAGAAATTAGTATAAAAAGTAGATAAATTGCAAAAGGGCAATTTATTTTACACCACACACAATTTCATATAGAAGTACCCAAAAATACCAAATACCTCTTCTGCACAAATAAACTTCACACAATAGAAATCTGTGAATTCCCATCAATATATTTAAGTCCCTTCACACCTTTAAAAATATTATTCAATCAATTAAAATATTTGAAATCTTTTAAAATCCTTTAAAACCTTGAAACCCCTTTTGAATTCTTTGAAAGTCTTTGAAATAATTAGAAATCCACATAAATTATTTATAGTCCCTTAAAAATAAAATGAATTTAATGTATTCCCTGAAGCTCTCTAGAAATGCCTTGAAATTGGTAAAATCCTCTAAAATCATGAAAATACTTGGAGGTCCTATCAAATCCCTTACATCTTGTTAAACTCTTTTAATTTCCTTGATATCTTTGGAAACTCTACAAAAATTCTTCAACACCGCCAACATTTTTGTAATCTCTTGAAATTCTTTGGTATCTTTTAAAATAACTTGAAAACTCAAAAATGCTTTCAAAGTTTTTTAATTCGTTCATATCCTTCAAAATCGTTAACATCCGTACAAATTCCTTGAAATAAAGTTTATTTTATTCCCTGAAGTTCTCTAGAAAATTTTTGAAATCACTTACAATTCATTGAAATCTCCGAAAATTAAATTAAAATAAAGAAAAAACTTTTCGATTCCCTAGAAATCTTTGAAATACGTTGAAATTTAAATTATTTTCAATTTTTTTCCAAACTTCTCTAGAAATCCCTTCAAATTGAACTCAAAATCTTTGGAAATCGTACAAAACTCTTTGCAATCCCTTGAAGCTTTTATATATTAACAATTGAACAGCATTCTAAAAAAAATCGTATTTTTAGCTGGAAAATTCAACTATTTGGTTTAAAATTCAAATTTTGTTTGAAAATGCGTCTCGTTGGTTTGAAAGTGCAACTATTTGGTTTTCAATGCAATTTTTTGGTTCTGTTAATTTTGTTTCTTCGTTGAATATTGATCTTTTGGGGATCTTTTTTTTTTTAGAAATAATCTCCTTTCTGATAAAAATGTAATATTTTTGGTTGAAAATGCAACTTTGACTTTCAAATATGTTTTGGTTGAGAATTCAAATATTTTGTTGAACATTCTTTTTTTTTGTGAAAAATTAGTTTTTTTAACTGAAAATTTAACAATTCTATTTTTGATGAAAAATTTATCTTTTTTTTTCTGGTAGGAACTTTAAATATTTAGTTGAAAACGTATGTATCCTGCTCAAAATTCGTATTTTTTGGTAGAGAATTCATCTTTTTGGTTGAAAAAATTCAACTATTTGGTTAAAAATGCATGCTTTTTTTATTCTTTTTTTTTTATTAGAAAATTTAACTTCTTGCTTGAAAATTGATGTTTTTGGTTAAAAATGAATCTATTTTGTTAAAAATCCATCTCTTTTGGTAAAAATATAATCTTTTTGGTTAAAAATGCAGCTCTTTAGTTGAAATTCTATATCTGTTTTGGTTGAGGATTCAACTATTTTGTTGAATATTCGTCTTTTTTGGTTGAAATGTTAATTATTATATTTCTCGTCGAGAATTCATCTTTTTTAGTTGGAAATGCAACTGCTTGGTTCAAAGTTGAACTATTTTGTTAAAAACTAGTTTTTTCGATTAAAGATTTATAATTTGAATTGAAAACTCATTTTTTCACATTAGAATTAATGTTTTCGAATGAAATTTGAACTATTCCATTTTCTGTTCAAAATTTATCTTTTTTAGTACGAAATTCAATTTTTCGATTGAGAATTCATGTACTCTGTCGAGTTTTCTTAAAAAATCAGCCTATTTGATCTTTTTTGAGAGCATTTTATTCTGTGAAGCCTGCGATATTAAAATTTGAATTATTTTAGTTTATGATTTTCTGGTTTTTGATTCCTCTTGCCAAACGCCACAATATAAATTGGATTCTTCAGCTTCTATAAAATAAATTACAATTTGTTTGAACATTACTAGTGAAATTTATTCTAGTAATTGTGACCTTTTCTTGTGTAAAAAGTTGTGACACTCAGTCACATTTTAGCTTAAATTACTCACTTTAGACATTTTTTTTAAGTACATTAGTATGTGACAACCCTTCTTATCAGAAAACCAATCGATTCATACATCCATCTATGTGTCGATGAAACTAAACCCCATTTTAATCATCGAGCGTTTTCTAAAGCTCTGATAATCTAATGGATTTGTATTAACTTTTAGTGCGCCCCATCTGCAGGCGGAATTTTCGATTACTGGGGACATAAATTCACGGGATTCTCAATTGCAGAAAAACGGTTAAGGGTTTTCCAATTTTTTTCCAATATATTGAACCATGGACGATCTTTACTGTATAATGAATTTAAAATTGATGTGACTACGTCAAGTACTGTGATTAATTGCATTGATCGAAAATGTTAAAATTTCATATTTCTGACTGTGCAATTTTCTCAAATTATAATGGAAGAGAATTCAGGATTTCGACAAATGATGCTAGCTCAGACTTGTCAAATGCTTCCTCGCAGTACCGGAAATTTCACAGCATGCTTGAAACTTTGGGAGAAACCTTGCATAATTAATTATGAAGGATTTTGGCTCCTTGTTGGGAAAAGCAATTTTAAGATATCTATAAGAGGAAAATTAGAATACCTTCAAATAAATATTTTATGTGGGTCAATTTAATCAATTCAATCGTTAGGAATGAACAGAATCTATTTTTTAGGCAACATTTACTCGATCCAAAGAACATCTTCATTCATCTAGGTTCAAAGCCAAAATAAAAACGGTCAACTTGAAGAATTTTAATTTGATTCAAAGTTAATTTAAATTTAATTAAAATTTAATTGTGAAGTTTTTTACCTCTGTCTGGGCTAGAATAACGTTCCTCAACCAGAAACAAATCTCAATTATAATTACAAAGAAGTGAACTTCAACCCACCTATTTATATCAATTTGTAACCAAAAAACCAATTTCAATTCTTTAATTTATAACCACTTCTTTCGGTTCAAGCTTGAAAAACGTTTCTCGAACTAGAATCTAATCTCAATTGAAAATGCAAGTAGGTCAACTTCACCCACTCAATTTTCACACAAAAACTAATTACGAGACTTCACTGAATTACAAACCCCACAACAAGATTTATTACAGTCCCTTATATATGGGTGGTTGTTTCCCTCTATTGGATAAAGTACAAAGTCTTTTTAAAGCTGGCTCAACAGCATTTTTGTATAATCTCCAGGGCTTCTCAAATTTATTCTCATTTCGTGAGATTCACAAAAATGAGATTTTCCGCTATAAGATAAACTAAAATTAAAAAATTAAAATCCATCGTAATTTTTAATGTTAATTTTTGCAAAAATTCAGAATAAACAATTTTTTTAAAATTATTTTGTAAAATTAAACTTTCCCGTGCTAGGCTTATTATTATTTCTACACAAAAATTTCAACCCACCCTAGCCGACAGACACAGTAGTAGCTAATGACCATATCAATCGATGCAAAGACAATTAGACAACGGTAAACCTTCAAATGAAAAATGAAAAGATGAAGATGCGCACTTCAATGTTTGAATTCCGTGATGTGAAGGTGAAAATCAAGCAGTTGGAATTATTCAATTTTTAATTGAATGGAAAGAAAATATTTCAGATCAACAAAATCATCTTTTTCCATTCATGTTAATTACAATAAGTGTGAGATAATCATTCGCCAGAAATATATATATATATATATAAGATTTGAAGAGATTTTCAAATATTTCAAGGGATTTCATAGGATTTCAAAAATTAAATGCGGTTTTGAAGAATTCCTTCGAATTTCAGAAGATTTGGAAACTTTTTAAATATGAATTATCATATTATAGAATATTTTTACGATTTAAAGGGATTTCAGAAAATTTCAAACATTTCCAAATATTTTAAAGAATTTTTAAGGAATTTCAAGGGATTTCATAAGATTTCCGAGGATTTCAATCATTTTAAGGGATTTTAAAGGCTCGCAATAAGTTATAAAATGAATTTAAATCAATTACAAGGATTACAAAGGATCTGAAATATTATATCGTGCTTCAAAAGATTCCACGTAATTTTCAATATTGCAATAAATCTAAAGGATTTCAAAGGATTTAAAAGATTTCAGGCTTTTAAAAAGATTCTAAAAATTTTCAATATTTCAATAAATTGAAAGGATTTTGAAGGATTCCAAACATTTTAGCACATTTTTCAAAATTTCAAGAACTCTTCAATAGATTTCAATAAATTGAAGGGATTTCAAAGGATTTAAAAAATTTTAGAGTATTTCTGTAAAGATTCCAAGAAATTTTCATTATTTAAACAAATTGAAAGGATTTCAAAGTATTGGAAATATTTTAAGGAATCAGTTACATGTTCACCAAAGAAGTTAAGTTTCAACAAAGAAAGATGAATTTGCGACGAAAAAGATGACTTTTTAACGAAATATTTTAATTTTCTACCGAATAATTAAATCTCCAACCAGCTAGTCGAATTTTTAACCAAAAAGAATAAGCTTTCAACCAAAAGTAGCTGAATTTTCCTATAAGGTTCTATTAATTCAAAAACGAGACAATAGGGAAAGGGGAAGTTTCTTAAAAACGGAACAAAAGGAATTCTTCAAACAAGGGGAATAAAGGGGAATGGGAAAGAGTTCGAAAAAAGCTTGAAAAAACGAACACTTCGAATAAAAATTTTAAAGTATAAAGCTTGAATAAAAAATTATTCCATTTTCAATGTTCTCAGCTAAAATAGTACAATTTTTTCTATTTTTGAATTCAAATTGCAAGAGTTTCATTGTGATTAAAATTGAAACTTTAAGTACAGCGAACTTCTGAGAAAAACGGAAAAAAAGTTGATTAGTCGTACTGTTCTTCAAAAAATCGTGACAATCAAAAAGACTTTTTTGCATTTTAGACTATAATACACAAATTCTATATCTTACATGAGTTGAAAATATAATTTTGTAATACATCACACGCGTCCTTATTTTTCGATTTTTCTCAAATTTCGTCATATAGAAGAGAAAAATCCGTTTTTAAAATTTAGGAATATGCCACATGCATGTATCGCATTCCATTGCACTATCTCTAGCCTCTCGATTTGCATGTCAAAGAGGTAGACGACCGGAAAAATTCAGACATGTACCTTCGTGACGTATTTGTGATAACGCGATACGCCATCACGGAAAAGATATTAAAAAAATAAAATAAATCATTATTTCAGTTTAACTACAATTTTGTTTCAACGAGTGGATGGGGTATTGATCGAATTCTGGGACTGCAGGGATGTAGCTGTAGGCAGGTACCAATGTGCGCATGCCGCATAAAGCTACAGCTACACGGTCTCCCTCTTTTCCCCTCTTTTTCCCTCTTTTTCCAAATTAATCACCTTTCCCCTTTACTCTTTCTCTTTTTACCTCCCTCCTATTTTCTTTCAATCTTCTCCTTTACTTCACACTTTTTCTTTCTTTCTCATTTTCCACATTCTCTTATTCCTCCAGGCTCTTTTCCTTCCTTGTCCTATCGGTCTCGCCAGACCGGAGTGGCCTCCAGACTTGATCAGGTGCGAAAACGTGTCACTGATTTCCATAAATAACCAATTTGTAATTGATAATTTATTTACAATTTACTCTAGCGAAATTCCGTTTTCTATTTCGCGGATCTGTATTAACGTTTTTCCTGGTTTTCTTCACTGACTCCTAAAAATGCGGTCCAGCGGAGGTGCATTACGTCGGATTACATCTATACACAGAATTACATCGAGTCACCTAAGATTATTCCGCATTGCATAGGATTACTCTGGATTATATAAAATTATTTTGAATTACTCCGTCTAAACTAGATTCACACGAATTTCCAACCCAAAGGATTGCTTTTTAAGAAAATTGTTGAATTTTCAACAAAAGAGTTGACCTTTAAACTAAATAGTTATATTTTCAGCGAAGAAGATTATTTTCTACAGAAAAAATACGAGTTTTAAATAAAATATTCTAATATAAAGCAAGAAGTTGAATTTTCAACAGAAAAATAATAATAAATGAAATAGCTATAAATTTTCATTTAATGAAAATTAATTCTGAACCAGAAAAGAATTTTAAGCCGAGAAGATGAATTTTCCAGCAAAAATTTCAATTTTTCATTTAAAAATTGAAATGTCAATAAAACACAAGAATTTTCAACCAAGGGAGACAAATTTTCACCAACATGAAATGGTTGAATTTTTAGCTATAAAAATTCATTTCTAGCAACAAAAAAAAACGAATTTTGAAAAAGAAATAGTTGAATTTTTAACCCAACGATTTTCAACTAAAATCAAGAATCTTCAACCAGAAGACTCAATTTCTAAGAAGTAGTTCAACCTTTAACCAAGTAGTTGAATTTTGAACTAAAAAAATATATATTTTCAACAAAAAAATAGATTTGGTTAATTTTCAGTTTGAAAAATTTAATTTTAAGCAAAAAAAGTATACAACAATATAGTTCAATTTTCTACAAAATTAGTTGAATTTTTAACCAAAAATTATTAATTTTCAATGATAACATAAAATTATGTTGGATTACTCCGCCTAAACTAAACTTACCCGAATTTTCGACCAAATAGGATTACTTTTTAACAAAATTGTTGAATTTTCAAGAGAATAGAAAAACTTTGAACTAAATAGTTGTATTTTCAACCAGGAAGATTAATTTTTCACAGAAAAAGTCAAGTTTTAAATAAAATACATGAATTTTCAACCAAATAGTTTAATTTTCAACAAAAAAGGCAAATAAACAATAATAAATAGAATAGGTTTTCATGAGAAAAAATTCTTACAACTAAAAAAAAAAAGAATTTTAAACCAAAAAGATGAATTTTCAAGCAAAAATCTTAGTTTTCTACAAGAATAAAAAAAGAAATTGCAAGAAAGAGAAACAAAAATGTTGTCCAAATGTTAAGGTAGAAACGATTATTTTATTTCTTTCAGCATCAATATAATTTTTTAATTATTATCGTTTAATGTACAAAAAAATAATTTTCATATTTTTATCGACATATCAGCAAAAAAATTATCCTGTTTCTAGCAAATATTTTCTCGGAACAAAATAATTTTGTAATATCAAACATTTTTTATTCTCATTCAGCATCCCCATACCTCGGGAACAAGTTTTATTTTTGTAAAAAATTGAAAATTCAATTGTGAATCGCGTATGCCGAAAGACTATTTTAAAAACTTTGGAAATTCTAAGCTTAAAATTTCTGGACAATTTACTCGGGATTGGCTACCTTTTTTAAATATAATCTTTTTTAGCCGCATTCGGAAACTCAATATCTCGTGTTTTATTTTTTATTCTTTAATTAAACTGAAGATTACATTTTTCATCGGAATTTGCAGCCGGAATCATTTTTTGCCAACCAGTGTGGAAGTGTACTTCTGTTTTTATCTTTAAATGGAAATTTAGATTTTGTAGAACGTTTTTTGCCTAATCTAAAAAATTTCTATTTTGTTGGTTATCTAGTTACGTAATGCCACCCTTCAGTTTACCTGTTTTTTGTAGAATGTAGCGCTGATAATTCCTCAATTATTAAGTTGTGTGTGCTCGTATCATGATAACTAGTTGTAAAATTTTTGCTTAAAAAGAATGTTTTAAATTTCAATTTCATGGAATTAAAATTGTGTTTCTCTTTCAGGTGCTCTTATTTTATTAGAATATACTAGAAATATTATTTTGTTACATAAAAGGATATTTTAATCAAATTTTAATTATGAATGTTTTCACTTAAAAATAATGTTTCAAGCATCTGTTATTCCACAAAATGTAATGCTTTCTTTGAGGAAAAAGCCAACAGAATTAATTACTCTGGGCTTTTTCAAAAAGAGAAATTTATTAAACGAACGGTCTACCATAATCTACTTGAACATTTTCTTTTTTTTAATACAATATTTTTATTATGCAACAAACCGAAACATTTCTGCGGCAATAAAATTCGAAATCAAACAGTAAAAGTTTTGTATACAAGAATAAAGTTATCTAAATTATTTCTTTTGTCAAAATGAATAAAGGGAGCGTCCACATATTACGTGACCCTATTTTTAGTAATGTTTTACTCACCCCTTCATCTTGCCACAAGTTGTGACAATTCGGTGACCAACCCCCCTCAATATGTCACGTGACGCTGAAACTGACGCCCCTGCTATTTTGAAATACGAAATATAAATGTAATTTTGTCAATCGAACACTGACACCCTCCCACCCCGTTAAAGAATTCTTATTTTTCCCTGTTTTCATGAAATTTCCTATTTTTATCGATTTTTGATTAAATTTGAAGTGAGTTAATAGAATCCAGTGAGTAAATCCAATTATTCTTGGTTGAAGGTTTATTTGTTTTGGTTGAAAAGTCTACCATTATGTTCGTGGTTTGGAATTCACGTCATTTGCCTAGAAATTCCACTTTTTAGCTGAAAGTTGAACTACTTTGTTAAAAATTCAATCTTCTTTTTTGTTGAAGATTCATCTCTTTGGTTAGAAATTTAACTATTTTATCGCAAATTTTGTTTAATTTTCTAATGATAATTAATTTTTTGAACTGAAAATTCAACCACTTTGTTGAAAATTCATCTTTTTTAGTTCAAAGTTCAAAAACTTGGTTAAAAATTTATGTATTTTGTTGATAATTCATCTTTTATGTAGAAAATTAATTTTCTTGGTTACAAAATTAAATTTTTGGTTGAAAATTCAACTTTTTGGTTGAATGTTGAACTCTTTTCTTGAAAATTTATTTTTTCTGAAAGTTCATCATTTTAGTTCCGAATTTATGTCTTTGCTTGAAAATTTAAATATTACTCTTAAATTTTTATTCAAAAATTAATTTTCTTTACTGAAAAATAACTATTGCATTTTTGGTTTGATATTTTTATTTGAAAATATTCGATCGTAAATTAACTTTTTTTGTTGAAAATTCAGCTTTTTTGTAGAAAATTCGTCTTTTTGACTTGCCAATTCAACAATTTGATAGAAAATTAAACTATTTGGCTAAAAATTACCATTTCTGTTAAAAATTCATATTTTCGGTGAAAAATTAACATATTTGTTTAAAAATTGAACTGCTAATTTGAAAATGTAACTATTCTGTCGAAAATTCGTTTTTTTTGTCAGAAATACAAATTATTATCCGAAAATGTAGCTATTCCATTTTTAGCTGAAAATTTAATTTTTATGAGTTGAAAATTTTACTTTTTTGTAGAAAATTCATGCATTTGGTTGAAAATTCGTCTATGTGGATAGAAAATTAATATTTTTAATTTAGACTTGATCTTTTCTAGTTGAAAATGCATGCCTTTTCTTGAAACTTCATCTTTTTTGGCAGAAAATTATTATTCTTGGTTGAAAATTAATCCTTCTCGATTGATAATGGAACTACTTGGCTTCAAGTTGAACTACTTTTTTAAAAAATTTACCTTTATGGTTGAAAATTCATCATTTTTAGATAAAGATTTATCGTTTTAGTTGAACACTTAAAATTTTAAACTACAAAGTTGATAAATTCAGCTGGTTGAAATTTTGTTTTTTTTGCTGTTGAAAATGAGCTTCTTTAATTGCTAATTTTAATTGACCATTTTTGGTTGAAAACTCATCTTTTTTAGTTCAACATTAAATTATTTGGTTGAAAATTCATCTTTGGTGAAAATTTTTCTTCTAGTTTGAAAATTATGCTATTCAATAAAAACTCAACTATTTTGTTGAAAGTTTAATTATTTGGTTCACAATTCAAATATTTTGTTAATCTTATATTTGTTGATCGAAAATTTAACTATTTTCTTAAAAATTCGTCCTTCTGGATTGGAAATTGATCTTTTATGTTAAAAAAAGTAATTTTTCTTGGTATGAAATTGATTAATTTTGGCTAAAAATTACATTGTTCGGCAAAAATTCAACTCTCAAAAGTTACGTAACAGCCTCAACAATATCCTTCTTCTTTGAACGTGAGAAAATATATAAAACTCGGTTTATTCCTTTTTAATTTAACATGATACTTGAACTGCAACTAACGGCGAATGTTTAACAGAAAATTCAATTACCAAAATTCAAGAGACCTCACATTTATGATGATGGCAAATTTAATTTAGTAAAATCAATATTATGGTTACGAGTTTAGTGTAGCATACACCAACACATTAATTACTTTATCAATACAATCTCATTTAATAATTATTAAACTAGTTTCGAATTTCCAATAGCATATTCTCCTAATTTCTCTTGAATTTGACTTGACAATTCATGCCCGCGAAATTTCAATTATAGGGAACATCAAGTAAGCATGGAAATGCCACTAGGGACTTTTATGCTTCAGAAACGAGAGGACTTGTAATAATATTTTCCCACGGCTATATTCAAAGAGACATACAATCTCGAGTCTAATCATCGTTCCCCGAGAATGGATTAACGAAATAAGCCGAGAAATTGTCAAGAAGATTTACTAATGTCAACAGAAGCTGCCCCTAGAGTTTTAACCCAGTTGAAATTTATTGAGAGAGGCATGCCATCCGGATTCTGAAACGTCTGCATTTAACTCTCGCACTTTAATTCACTTGCCACACTCATGAGCTCGCGGTTCCATTTCGCGAGAAAGATTTCAAATAGAAATTAGAATAAGGCATTTCGCACTTTATTTAAATTCATTGGACAGATCTTGTATTTCAATTAGAAAGAGTTTAATTAAAGAACCTTGTGCCTATGAAGTATACGAAGTTTGATTTGAAAGGAAATCTGAGTGACACTTTTAATTAAATATTTCACCATTTTTCAAACATTATTCATTGAAATACTGACATCATCAATCACGTGCTCAGCGAGCGTGTTGTTTTTCGGTTTGAGGGGAAAATCCATTTTTAATACAAAAAAAATTCAAATAACTATTTATTTTGTAAGTTGGTTTATATTTTAAGATTATATCAATATAATTCTTCTACAATTCTCTCGAAGCTTAAAAAATGTTTTTAAACATTTCAGATATCCATGCTAGCGCCGACATGACATGCTAAAGATTTGTGGAACTGGTCAGAGACCCTTATAGTAGAAATCCCATGTTGATTTCGAAATTCCCAACGGACATGTCCTAATATTAACCGATTTGAAAAAATGGCATATATAGTCCGCAAATTAAGGTATTTTCCGTTTTCTGAATACTTTTTAGAGATATTTAGAAATCAATTTTATCATGAAATAAACTTACTTGAAAATTTTGATTCACAAAATTGATTGTACAGAAAATCCGCGTGATTTTGATTAATAAATAAACGAAAATCTCGCGACTACAACTTTTTAAGCAGAGAAAATACTGTCCTTTACTGAAATTCTTCATTCATATCCATGTTATTCTTTCATTTTATATTTTGAAAGCTGAAAGAAAATAGGATAGAAGATATCCCATAAAGCAAAATCAGCTTAAGATTCTCGAGATTTTGCTGAAGATTTCTTTTCCTGCACGCGTGCACAAACATTAATATAGCATATTACATACCTCGAAGCAATGAAATTTTCAAAGTATTGAGAGGATGGAAAATCTTGATCGGATTTGATATGTAAGCCCTCTGATCTTCCAACGTACCGTTATTTCGATGGATTTCTGATATAGCGAACTGTACCATGAATTTCCATTAAGCAACTGATATAGTGAATTCGATAACGCCTTCATTGGAAAAGTGAAGTTTCGAACTTTTCCCTGAACTAAATCTTCTCTGAAGGTCGCGATTTATTACTTGATTAAATTTTGTCTTCAAAATTTTCACTCGTGAAAAATAATCGCTAGGAATGCTAAAATATTAAATTTGGCAGAAAATTGTTTTTCAGTCAAGCATACAGTATTAACTTGAATACCATTTAGCAAATGTTGTAATAAGCTACTTAGAAATTGGTAACATTTAGTATAAGCTCAAGTATAAGTATAAAAATTCTTGAGAGAGCAGCTGAAATTGATGAAAGAAATTTGTCTTCCATTTTTCACTTTTCTGCAGTAGGATTCGAACTCACGAAGCTTTTTGGATTATCGGAATAGAACCCAAGCACGTTAGTTAGCCTTTGAGCCACGTTTCCTCTAATACTTTTCTCTAAGCTTGTTAGCTAAATCCACACTTTTATCACAAAAATGTATCGATTTGTTCGCATCCTTGTAAAATTAAATTAAAACCAGAAAACGTGAAGGTGAATTTTCAGGAAAGAAATAATTGTGAACAAATGTTTTAAGTTTCGAGCCAAAACGACGAAGTTTCTATAAAGCAATTGAATTATTGATCAGAAAAAGTGGATTTTCAACGAAAGAGACACATGTTCAAGAAGATAATTGAATTTTAAACAAAAAATTCTATTTCAAATAAAAAAAATGACTTCTCTCCAGTAAAAACTGAATTTTCATTATGTAAGTACAAATTTTCTATAAAAAGACGAATTTTCCACAAAAAAATATGAATTCTCACCCAAATAATTGAACTTTAAACTAAATAGTTGAATTAACAACCAAAATGTCGGATTTTCAAACAAAAATATTGAACTGCAACCAAAAACAGTTGCATTTCCAACCGAATAGTTGAATTTTTAAGCCATAAATACGAATTTCGGTAGAAGACATTTGAATTACCAGCCTGAAAAGGTAAATTTAAAAAAAAATCATTTTTAACGAAGAAGGGTGGATTTTCTACTAAATAGTTGAGTTGAGAAAAAAAAATTCCAAGGAAAAAAACGCATTTACAACCAAATTGTTAAACTTTCAATCAAGAGAGACGCATTTTCAACCATTTAGTTGAATTTGTAACCAAATAGTTCAATTTTGAAGCAAAA
Source organism: Andricus quercusramuli (assembly GCA_932178445.1). Taxonomy (NCBI): domain Eukaryota; kingdom Metazoa; phylum Arthropoda; class Insecta; order Hymenoptera; family Cynipidae; genus Andricus; species Andricus quercusramuli. Next base: position 115,942 of record CAKNXH010001760.1, read on the forward strand.
AGACGATGTTTTTAGAATACTATTGAATTTTAAACAAAAAAGTGATATTCAAATCAAAAAAGACGAATTAAAAAAAAGTAAAAAAAAATGAGTTACATTTCTAACCAAATAGTTGAATTTTTAACAAAAAATATAATTTTGGACGAGGAAAGATGAATTTTTAACCAAATGGTGGAATTTAAAAAAAATAAATTTCAAAGAAACAGTTGCATTTACAACCAAATAGTTAAACTTCCTATCGAAAAAGACGAATTTTCAACCAAACGTATTTGAATATTTGACCAAATAGTTCAATTTTCAAGCGAAAGAAGACAAATTTTTCAAAACACAGATAAACTTCCGACAAAAAAGTTAATTTTTCAACCAAGAAAGATGTATTTTCTCCCAAATAATTTAATTTTTCACCAGACAGTTGCATTTACAATCTAATGGTTGAACTTTCAAGCAGACCAGACGAATTTTCAAGAAAATAGTTGATCTTATAACCAAATAGTGGACTTTCCATGTCAAAAAGACGGATTTTTTGCAGGGCACTTGAATTTGGAACAAAAAAGTTATATTTCAACGAAAAAATATGACTTTTATACAGTAAAAGCTGAATTTTGAATATCAAAAAACATATAGGGTAAATGTACCGGTGATCGGACAACGATTCTAAGGTCGGACACCACTTTCAGAAGGCCATAAATAAAAATATATCAAATTTTGCAAATTGTAAAAAATAGGTTAGACAATAGATGTTAATGTCCTTTATATGACTGAAAAATTATAACACTATAACAATTTGTTTAAGATAAAATAAAAATTTGTCCGACTACTGGTACGTGTCCGAAGACTGGTGCACTTAGCCTATTCTATAAAAAAGACGAATTTTCTAAAAAGCATTCTCGACTCAATAGTTAAATTCTTATTAAAAACAGAGGAAATTTTATCAGATTAGCTGAATTTTTAATCAAATAGTTAAAATTTGAAGCCAAAAAGACAAATTTTGTACCAAAAAAGTTGAATCATCAACCAAAAATAAATCTGTTCCAATTTAAGCGGAAAAAAACGATGAAAAGGGGAAGTTCCCTGAAAACAGGGAAAAAAACAGAAATTTGTTTGAAAAGGGAAAAAATAGGAGAATATGAGAATAGGGGAAAGAGTGTGTGCAGTCTGCATTGAGCATAGACGTTTAAATAGTAATAATTGTCTAAAGCCGGACCTTAAAAAAAATTCTTTTTGGAAACTCGGAATTTGGAGTTTAGTGCCAGGGGCGTGCGACGAGGAAAATAAATAAAGAAATTACTTGTTCCGCGAATCGTTTTAACGTGACGCTCTATAAATACAAAGAGATGCAACTCTCGGCGAAACCCCAAGAACCAAAGAACCAATACTCTCAAAGAAAAATGCTCCCGCATATTCATACACGCACGTTTACTCAAACACAGAAGCTCGACAATACAGAGAGGACTTTTTCTTTTTTTTTTTTTTTCTCTTGTCTCTTGGCCCATACAGTGTGCAGCAAATGGAGCAGCAAATGTTTTGAAAGCTCCAACCCCCGCTAAATTTACGCGACACCAGACGAGTCATAAAGTCTTAGTAAAAGTGTACGAATGATGGTGCAAAAAATAATAAAAAATAAGACGTGTCATTACTTTTACATGCCTATTACGCCCTAGGCCTCCGTAAAGTCTGCCAAGTTCATCAAGACTCACGAAATCTCTATAAAAAATGTTACTTCGTAGAAACATTGATTTCCTTCTTAATACCATAATCAGGAAAGTAATATAACTAATTTTTAATAAAAATTGAGAAAAGATGATATTAATTCAGAATATATTTATTTTTAACTAGCAGAAATTTACCTGGTGTTATCTGGAAGTAGCAAATTTCACAATCAGTAAAAGGTTTTTTTGAACTCACATCGTCATTGAAAGAAACAATTGTTTGCATTCATTAAAAAAGGGTTTATTTAATTTTAAGAAATGGTTTAAGTTCAGGCCATCCGCGAAAAAACCCGAACTAAAAGAAAAGCTTCCAGTGTAGGGGTCTGAGAACCCAAAATTTCTGCATTTTTCTTATTTTTTAAACATTTTTATCAATAATGAAAAATGTGACAGAGCAAATTATACTTTTGATCTTAATTCTACATTCCAAGATCTTCAATTTAAGTCCTCCTTGAAGAAATTTGGACAAAAAGAAAAAAGAATTCAACCAAATAGTTGAATATTTCGCCAAAAAGGTGCATTCACAACCCAATGGTCCAATGGTTTTTCTAACGAAAAACATTTATTTCAATCGAAAAAAATTAGTTTTCATCCAAAAGAACAAATTTTCTATTAAGAAGACGAATTAAAAAAAAATAGTTAAATTTGAGACAAGAAAGATGATTTCGTAACAAAATAATTGAATTTTTAACCAAATAGTTGAATTTTCAGCCAAATAAGATTAAACTTCAATCAAAAGCAGTTGCGTTTTCGATCAAATATGTAGTTGAATTTTCCAGCCAGAAAGATGAATTTCTCAAACAAAATTTGAATTATCAACCTGAAAAGGTGAATTTTCAATAAAAAAGACACATTTTCAAACAAATAGTTAAATTAAAAAAAAATTCTAACAAAATAGTTGCATTTATAACCAAATAGTAGAACATTCAATCGAAAGATTAATTTCCAACAAAAAAGTTTATTTTCAACCAAGAAAGATGAATTTTTAACTAAATATTTTAATTTTCCACTACAAAGTTCAATTTGCAACCCAGTAGATGAATCACTGATATAAAAAAATTCAACACATAAAATTTTATTTTTGAACTTACTTTTGCATGTCAAGAGCTTCATTTTGAGCAATCCCCGTAGAAAGTCGGTATAAAAAAAGCTTCCAGCATAAGGGTCTAAATAACAAAATTTTCCTCATTTTTCTTATGCTTCTTATTTTGCGTATTTTTAACCACTGACATAAATAAAAGAAAAATGTAATATAGCAAATTGGATTTTTTATCTCAACTCTACATGCCAAGATCTTCCATTTGAGCCATCCTCAAAGAAAATCGGACTGAAAGAAGAGCTTCCAGCATAGGGGCTTCTCATCCCGCAATTTCCCAATCCTTTCCCATTTTCCCGTAAATGATTTTCTTGCTCAAAATGTAGAATTTATATAAAAAGCAGATTTTTTCCAAGGTTTCGAGTATTTTTCTACGCTCCGTAGTGGGCGAAAAAAAAATCTCAGGGTCGTGGCTTGATTAATTTTTTTGGTTGAGGTAAGAAACAGTCCTGGCATAGGACCATAAGGGTTTCTTACTAAACCCTAAAAAAAGTTAAAAGAATACAGAAGCGCCTTCAAAGTATAACAAAAAACTTCGCAGGACCAATTTATGACACCCTGCAAAATTTAGATCCAACGTACAAGGGTGAGGACGCCTATTCAGAACACACTCACACACATGCATGCATACATACATTTGGTTTCCTATGTATATATATAGATAAAATACTCATTTCAAAGTACACTCAGAGAAATGTGCTCTCCGAAATGAAATTTCCTCTTACACTGAGAAAAGTGAGTCTGCTAAAGTTACAGAATTTTAATTTAAATTAGAGAAAACATAGCTTTTCTGTAAAGCTCATCAAATTTTCCGCAGAGTTTGCAGAATTTTCAATATTTTAAACAATTTAAAGCGATACTTCCTGTAAAATTTACATACTTTTTTTGTTTGTTTGCAGTTTGCAGGTGTCAACTTGACAGAAAAGTTTAATAAATCTTACAGAACATATACGTAAATTTCTAAAATTACTGAAAATTATCCTTATGTGACAAACTTCACGTAATTTTTTAGCAAAATAATTATGTTTTGTGTATAAAAGATATTCACGCGATTTGAAATAAAACAGGCAAGAGGATGATTCTTTTTTTAAAAGACTAAAAATAATTAATGAATCATATAATTTCTTGAAAAATGGCATACGAGCTTCATCTAATCAATTTATCTTGAAATTTTTAGACAGATTCTTTTAAAATTGTATGCTACATATAGGTCAACTCAACTAGTAAAACATCGAATTTCAAGCATAAAATGTAAAATATCTCTGGAAATAATTTATAAATCAACATTTTCTAGAAAAATGGCATTGTAGCTTCATCTAATCAATTTATCCTAAAATTTTTGGACGAATCGGTTGATAATGCCAAACTATTGAATGGATTGATACCACAATTTCAGAACAATTCTGTTGGATGATATTCTCGAAACAAATTGCAGAAAATGTTGACTCATCAATTATTTTTTGATATTTTGAATACTTTATATAAAAAACTTGATTTCTTGGTGATTACCCACCCCATCAGTTTATTTTTTAGAATCGATCGGTACCAAATTTTCAGCACAATTTTTTAAAATGAAATTCTCGATGCATTTCTCATTTACTTTTGAGTCATCAAATAATTTTTAATATTTTTTACATATTATGCACACAACAAAATTGTTAGTGATTAGCCAGAACGAAAGCTTATACTGTGTAACCGATTGGTACCACATTTTCAGCATAAGTTTTGTTCTCAATGTATTTCAGGAAAATTCAGTTCATCAATGTTATTTTTCGATATTTTGTACATGTCATGCAAAAACATAGATTTCTGGATTAAGCCACACGCATAATATGAATACAAATTATATGCATTATAGTGTATTGGGTATTCAATGTTTTTACCACTTTGAAACGAGTGTTTTATTTAATACAAATTTTTATTGAAAAGATAGTGAAATGTCGCTAAAAACATCTGCAATGCAAAAATTTCCGCAAAGTAAAAAGTTTTCAGTATAATCAATATAGTATTTGTGAAATTAAAGTGTGTCAAGTAATTATAAAAAATATTAAATTCGAAGGTTTTGAGTTCAAAAAATACAGAAATTTAGATAATTTATTAAAAGGAGAAAAAAAGAAGACATGGCGAGATTTTCTCTTTTTTATAATAATAATCTCGCTGAGTTATTTTTTTCTCTCTAATACATTCTAAAAGTTACTCTAATTTTTTAGTTATTATAATTTTTCAATTTGAAACTTTAAAATTACACATCTTTTATAATTACAGGACAAACTTTGATTGTACTGATAGATTGTACTGATCACTTTTTACTTGGTGGAATTTTTTCTATCGTAGATGATTTTGGTGAGATATTGAATATATTTTGAAATATGTTCACCCGTATTCTATACATTAAAAAAATGTTTATGAAGAGTCTAAAATTCTCATGATTTCTTTTTCAAGTTGCTTACTAAACTGAAGAAAAATGAGCTATAGTTTGAATTAGCAATGTTTAGCAATTGTAATGTACAAGTTAATTAATTTATTTTAAAGCGGAAAGAGTAATTTCTAAATCAGAGCTAATTTTGCATATGAGAAAAAAAGCGTCAGTTAAAAAGAGCTGCAATTAGGCTCTGGTTGCTATAATGTAAGCGTAACGCTGACCTCCTCGTGACGCAATGCCATTACAAAAATGGAAAAGAAGTCTCGCCTCACGCTTAGCTTTCCCTTATTTTCTTCATTTCGAAAAAATGTAATTTTGTCTAATTTCTTTTTCCATTATTATTATTATTATAATTTCATTATATTTTGATGATGACATCTTTCTAAAAAAAAGTTGAGTGTATTCGGTAAAAGCATGTAAGCTGGTATTTCGTCCTGATTAATATCTAAAATCATAAAGTGAGCTCGTTATCAAACTTTCATAATCATTGGAATAAAATTATAGCCTGCAGATGACTTTTTTCATGCGTTTTTTTTAAATTCGATTATAGCGCATTTCTTCAATTCTCAATTAATATCTCATAAACTTACATACTTACTATAAATATAAACTCACACTTACTTTCACTTCGAGTGTTCAAAATCATTCATGTTGCAGATAATTCTGGTAGGGATTTTTTTACGACCCAGAAGTTAGCTATGCATATATGTACATCTGAAATTTGTACCTTGAATTAAAAATAAAGTAATAGCCCTAGCGAAAAACTAGAAACAGCCCTAGATTCGTCTCAGCCATATCTCTAGGATTTTTTTTTATTTTTCTAACAAAATAATTTTTCAAACAATTACATTGTTATACAAAATTTCAAATTTATCAAAACATACTAAACAAAGGTAAATCATTATGCAAGCTTCCAGAACCTTCACATATCAATAATCAATCAACTATACAATATTGTATTTATCCCCTCCACGTTCACTCCTTGATGCTGTACCACGCAGCATATAGATTAGAGAATTGTGCCTTTATTATAAATAAAACTAGAAGTCCTATCGGCAAAGTGAAGATACCCCTAGATTCATCTTCGTAAGTCACTTTCAATTGTCTTCCATTATTGTTGAATAAATTCCTAAAAATTATAAGCACTATAATTGTTTAAAAAATGACTTTAAAAAATGAAAAAAACGCCTAGAGATATTGCCCAGATAAATCTAGGAGTATCCTCACTTTGCCGATAGGACTTCTAGTTTTATTTATAATAAAGGCACAATTTCAAAATCTGTATGCTGCATGGCGTAATGTGAAGGACTGAAAGTGGAGGGGATAAAAAGAATGTTGAAAATAACTTTTTTACATTATTGGAATTTTTTTCAATTATGATACTTTCGGGTACGTCATGTTTCAGTAAGTTACTTTTTATTGTTTTCCATGATTATTAAATAAATTCCTAAGAATTATCAACAATATAATTGTTTAAAAAATGATTTTCAAAAAATGAAAAAATCACCTGGAGATATTCTCGAGATGAATCTAGGGGTATCTTCACTTTTCCGATGGGACTTATACTTTTATTTATAATGAAGGAAAAATTTTCTAATCTATATGGTGCATGGGACAGCATCAAAGAATGAACGTAAAGGGAATAAATACAATAGATAGTTTATTAATTGTTGATAAGTGAAGGTTCTGGACGCTTGCATAATGATTTACCTTTATATTAGTATGTTTCGCTAATATTTTTGTCGCTTTTTTCAATTTTTTGACGACTATTACTTATGTTTCTTATAAAGTTACAATGTTTAATAACAATGTAATTGTTTGGAAAATAATTTATTCAGAGAAATCAAAGAAACAGCTGAGACGAATCCAGGGCTGTTTTCCGTTTTTCACTAGGACTATCACTTTATTTTTAATTCAAGGTACAAGTTTCAGATGTATGCATAGCTAACTTCTGGGTCGTATTTTTTGCGCATTTCGTTATTGCTGGCAGATTTTTTTAATATATTATGTATTCCAAATTGTTATCTTCCAAAATAAGTGTTGAAGTGAAAAAATAATTCGTTGAAATAATGAATAGTAAAATTTGAACCGTTAATTTCGTATTATCAATTTAGTTACTTTTGACTAAAAACCGCCACAAAAATTGTAGAAGCTGATGACTGAATTCAGAATATTATTAGAATTGAACTTATGGGAATTTAACAAATTCTTCTCTAAATTTATAGATTCATATACAAGAACTAAGAATGTTCAAAATGTATCAGATTTGTAAGAATCCTAAATTCTTAATAAGAATTTAACACATTTCGCAGGTAAAAAAGAACATCGCAATAAATTTCCGATAAAAATAAGAAGAACTTCCGAGAGAAGAAACAATTAATGTCAACTCGATTTAACACGAATCTTGCATTCAACTCATTATCAGTATCAAGCCCAATCGGATATCCATTAGCACTTTTTTTCCTCTCGTAACATCCTCGTTCCATTCAAAGACTCGAGCTTCTTATCCCAAACTGCCACTATTATCGAACGACAAAAAGCCCCTTTTCTATCTGGCTATTAAAGAATAATCTCACGAGTCAAATCTGTCCTTCGTAACTTATACCAATCTCAATCTCAAAGAAATAAGATATTTACATCTACATTTTTTTTAACACCTGATCTAAAAAATCCCTATCACTGAATCATTTTCATAATTCAAGGTCGTCAAGACTGACGTGAATTATTGCAAAAGCAGGAAGTAAATTGCAGGTGCGATTCCGAAACGGCATTGGCGCATTGCGGAAAACCTGGACGTCAGGTAGACGTATTTGCAGGACTCTCGACACGCGCTTAATAAACGAAACCGGGAATTCTGTTGTCGAGGTTGTCGAAAAAATTCCCTCCTTATAGGCGAGCCCCATGTAGAAATAGCCTAATTTGTCCCTACTTCAAGTAGTGTGTGCTTCACAAACTACGTTACTAATTTGGTGGGAAGGGGGGGGGGGGGCTAAAACTACAGTTGATGACAGAGGGTCGGGGGGGGGGGGGGTCCAGTGGAAGTAATGTTACAAACTTAGATAATATTTAGCACGTTTCCTGATGGTGCATTTAAAAGAATTATTTTTTCCCTGTTTTTTAAGAAACTTATCTTTTTTCCACTTTTTCTCGTTTTTCGCTTAAATTCGAACTAAATTAATAAAACCCAACAAGAAAAATAAACTACTTCTGGTTCAAAAGTCTACTATTATATTATGGGTTCGGAATTCATCTTGTTTGGTTAAAAATTGTAGTATTTAATTGAAAATTTTATTTTTTTGTTGAAAATACAAGTATTTTGTTAAATAATCAGCTTTGTGGTCTAAAATTCAGTTAATTGGTTGAAATTTTAACTACTTTGTTAAGAATTCATTTTTTGATTGAAGATTACTCTTTTTGGTTGAAAGTGTAAGTATTTTGTTGAAAATTCGTTTTTTTCTGTTAGGAATTAAGTTTTTTAACTGATAATGTAACTATTTCATTTTCAATTGAAGATTGATATTTTCTATTGACAATTATTGATCTTTTCTAGTTGAAAATTCATGTATTTTTTTCGAAATTCGTCTTTTTTGGTGGAACGTCAATCTTCTCGCTGGAAAATTCATATTTTTGGTTTAAAATGTAACTATTTGGTTAAAAATTATCTTCTATAACTTGTTAAAGAGTCGTTTTTTTAAGATACACCCCTTGGATTTAAAGTTTAACTTTTTGGTTGAAAATTCAGATTTTTGTTAAAAAATAATTTTTTATCCAAAAATTGGAGCATGCCATTTTTTATTAGAAATTTTTTCTTCATAAATTAACATTTCAACTATTTGTTAAAGACATTCATGTATTTTGTTTAAAATATCTTCTTTTTAGTTCGAAAATTAATCTCGTTCATTGAAAATTCGATATATATTTCGACTTGAAGTCTCAGGGATTTAAGGTATTCAATATTGTATTCAGAATGATATTTACATTAATTTTTTTTGAAAGAATTTATTCCTCCATTATTACCCTATTTTCGTGAAAAATCACTTTCTTTCCTATGTTTTCATGGAATTTTGGGCAAAGTTACTTTTCGGAGGGAGGGGGGAGGGTGTCAGACAAACCTACGGTTGTCAACGAGGAGGTGGTCGGGTGTGGTCAAAAATATCATAAAATGGTAACGTAGTTTATGGACGGTCCCTCAGGGCAGTGGTCAGAATCTCACTAGAACAACTGGTCTAGTAAGTTCTAGTCAGGGCCATTTAAGGCACTCTTCAGATTTTTCATTCTCTTTTCTTTGGATTTTTCAAAACACTGTGTTATATATTATTGACATTTTTTTTTTTTGTGAAACAATTTTTCTTTTCTCATTCTCCAATTAGTAATGCACGTCGAGCACATTCGAGAAAAAAATTAATTTCCTTAAAACATTTTATTTTTTTTATTTTCAAGTATGAATTCTTCTTCTTGAAATTTTGAACTCATTTAAACATGTTTCTTCTAAGTCTCGATTTAGTCTCGAATGTGCTCGACGTGCATCACTATATCCAATCCGTGAACAAATATTTTCGTCCAGTAAAGTTTTACAGGAAATAATGTGTTTTTTGGCAATAATTGCCAATAGCTATATTATTACGTCGTTTATAACAATTTGTTAGAGGGGGAAAAAATATTGCCTTAGTTGTTTATATATTATTGCACTAAAAATAAATTTAAAAATCGGCCACCGTTATTCTTAACCGATTTTGAATTCTTTCTTAGAAATGCTCAGCATTGAGTATACAACAATATTCATACATTACTTTTTCAAATTTAATTTCATGTTATTCATTATCTAAATAAAAAAATGGAAAGATGAGACATTTTGAATATATTTTTTTTATCGCTGAGAAAAAGACTTGAATAAAGTTTCTGTGAATCAAAATTAATATTGGTGTACTTAAGAAACATACTTAATTAATTTAGGATTGAAACTAATTATTATGAGCATTTTAATAAACAAATAGTATATTTTTGCATCTTTATCGTAGGTATATATTGATGTTCTCATAAAACCAGTTCCAAGTATATTTTCGATTGATTGCTAATGGAACACATTTAAAAATTTTAAATATTTCTTATTGTTAATAACAATATTTATAGAAAATTCCATAATAGGCACTTCTACATAAAAAAAAAATATTTTCCCACCTAAAAAATATTCCGTACAAGCAAATAGTCATATTTTGTTAAGAAACTGTTAATAAACACAGAACAAGTTCCAAAACTAGTCACTTTCATGCATAAAATAATTATTTTTCCTACTAAATGATATTATATACGCCTAAAAATTAATATTCCATTCAAATAAAATACAAATATACGTATTTTTCCTCATGGAAATGAATTTTCGAGGAAAAATTAAGCTGCAGACTGCAATTTTCAGCTGATTCACTTCTTTTAAATTACTCAGCCTAAAATTCATAACAAACGTTAGGTTGCCAATTTTTTATTCTGTTTACTTCAACCCTATTATATTAAGAAAGAAATCAGAAAAAAGGAAAAACCAAAACATTATATTTTTAAAGGATTGAAAACAATTAGAATGAACTTGGAATTTAAAAAAATTCCTTCAAAAATACTAATTGAATCTGAATAATTGGTCTAGTAATCAAAATGATTAGTATTATAAATATTCATTAACAAATCAACAGCTTTAATTCTGTTCAATAGTTAATTCTTTATAATTTTTATAAATAAATTTCGTTAAAAAATCTCAAGATCATTATTTTTCCTCGCAAAAACTTTGATATTAATAATAATATAACATTATTCACGATTAGGAAATTTTACAAGTATAATAAATTTGTACTCTTAGTTATCAATTGTTATTATTAATAATAAAATACATTAATAAAAGTTTATGTTTATCAGAATCAATATGGGTACACTCACGGAGCATGAATAATTAGTTTAGGAATAAATTTAATTGTTATAAACAAATTATATTAACAAATACTTGGAAAAGGAGCTCAACAACAGAAAAAAAGTGTTCACAATTACTATTGTAATAAACATTTTAATAAACAATTAGTAATTTTTTGCTTCTTTTTTGTAGTATTATTTTTCTCATCAAAGCAGTTCCAAATATATTTCAAATTGATTAATAACCGCACACATTCATAAATATTTCATATTTACTATTGTTAACAATAAAAATTGTAACAAAATTTAAAAATTAGTAACTGTGAAATAGAAAAATTTCTTTTTCTGATAAATAATATTCCAGACAATTGAATAAAAATATGCAAGTATCTGAGATCACCGAAAATATTTGTGCTACATTCACCAAATTTCGGTGAAGCTAGACATAGCCTAAAAATATTCGACTAAAAATGTGTCATTGACTCTTCATTGTTATTGTTATTAACAAATTATCAAATACAATTTGATTCTTAAATTTTTCGTAGACAAAAATTGGTTTTCTCATAACAAAGTTTAAAATATGTTTTCAATTTATTATCAATAACATACATTTGTAAATATTAAATATTTGTTATTTTTACTCATAAAAATTATAATAAAATTTTCAAAATTAGGCACTACCGCAAATAGAGAAAAATTTTATTTCTACTGAAAAAATTCCTGACAACCGGGTAATATTCCGCAAGAAAATGTATCGTTGACTTTTAATTGTTATTTCTATTGAAAAATTATGACATATATAATTATTTTTGAATATCTTGAACAGGTAAACATTGTATTTTTCATAAAACCATTCAAAAATATGTTATGAAGAGATTGATAATCGCAGAACATTATAAGAATTAAATACTTCTTATTATTATTAACATAAATTATGAAAATATTTCATAACTAGTCACTTTCAGTCTTCTTTTATGAATAACTACCCATTAACAATAACATTTTTTCATTACGAATTCTTTTATTGTTACATTTACTCCGTAATGAATCCGATACATTCGTATAAGGGAAAACCCGCTTATTTTCTGTGAAAACAGAAAAGAATATTTATTTAATAATTTGTGAGCAAAAATAACAAATCATAATCGGAGAAATATTTTATCTGAAAGGAAAATTATCATTCAGGTGCATAGAATATGATATAGTAAACAAACTAATTTTTTTCTACATGAAAGTGACTAAACTAAAACATATTCTTAATTGTTTCTATGAGAAGAACAATGTTGAAACATGAAAGAGATGCAAAAATGAATACGTACTCAATAATTTTAAATAATACAAAGAATGAAACTCGGTTGAAAAAATATGATTTTTAAATCCTTAAAATTTTCCACCATTGTGTGTTCCCACCTATTATCAACGTGACGCAATAAAAGATAAGTGACTTCTGAAACAGGGGTGGACTGCTATGTAATTTTAAGTCGTCGACTTTATTCTGGATATTTTTGGCAATATCGCCCTTGCGATTTGCCTAGCAACAAAAATACAAAGTTAATGGTTTGACCGGTGCGAGAATAATTTACAGCAAGAACACGCAAAGCAAAGAGCCGTTAGATTTCCGTATGCATGCGGAAGTCACGTGACCCTGGAGCCGAAATATCGATACTCTTTTGGTGTAACAATAAAGATGCTTCTAATTTAATTCGAATGGAACAAACTATTATAAACTCCATTAAAAATTTACTTATTTCCTACATTTTTCTCCCACATCTCACGAAAAATAGGAATCACCTATTTTAATTATAAATAATTTATAAGGGTTGGATTTTGCATGAAATACACAATAAGATATTTCACGCGAATGTCAATTAATTCTAATTTATTGATTAATTTCAAAAATTACGTAAATAATGGCTAATACGAATACAGAATATACAATTTAAAATATATAATGTAGTAACGTAAAACGGGGTAAAGTGGCTCATGTAGGGTAAAGTTGCTCACTAATAAATGTGGACAATATGAATTTGAAAATAAATTTTGACAGCACTACGAATTCTAACAATCGATAATCTCTCATTTTTTGCCCTAGGAAATTTGATATTGAATTTTTAAATATAAATTAGGAAGTGAGCAATTTTACCCTACGTGAGCAACTTTATCCAGTTTTACAGAGAATGAAATTTAGAAAAATTTGTGCAAAAATCATTCATAACTCGAACTATAATTCGAATTTTTTTTGCATTTAACCGTTTCAACGTTTAAACAATTCGAATAATTTTTACGTTTAACCGTTTAGACATTTAACCTATGGAAAAATTCACTTGGTTAAACTTTTCATCATCTTCAAATTATTATTTTTTTATTTAAACTTTGTGTAGTCCGGACTTTGAAGTTTTCAGTCCAAACTGAAAAAGTGCAGTGGAAAATCATCTTTATTTTCTAAGCAAAATTTTCAGTTTTCAGACCTAATATTTTTAAAATATTGAAGTTAAACTTAAGTGTTCACTCAAACTATTATTGTATAGTCTACAAATCATCAAAAATTTCATTTTGTTATCCAGCCCAACTAGAAAATCCAACTTTTTTTTGAGCTAATTCATTTTGGTTGAATAGTGTACTATTTTATTTTTGGTCGAAAAGTCATATTTTGTGAATAAATGTTTATTATCTAGTTCAAAATTTCCTTATTTTGATCAAAATTCATCCTCCTTGGTTAAAAATGCAACTGTTTGCTTGAAAATAATTCTTTTTTGTTTGAGGATCCAACTGGATCCAACTATGTTACTGAAAATTATTTTCTTTTGGGTTGAATTCAACTGTATAAAAATAATCTTTTTGTTTTATAAATTCATCTCTTTTGGTATAAATTTCCTTATTTTTGGTAAAGATGCAGCTCTTCGATTAAAATTATTATTTTTTTGTTCAAGTATTTTACTATGTTGATGAATTTGTTCTTCTTTGGTTGAAAATGAATTTTTTCAACTGCACATTTAACTATTTGATTTTTGTTCTAAATATGAGACTGGAAAAATGAACTATCTGAAATTATTTTTTTTTAAAAAGAAGTTGAAACACGTCAAACACGGAGCACTAATTGTAACAAATTAAAATTTGTTTGAATTTTTTCAGATAAACCGAATAATTATTAGGTTCATTTAATTTCAAGTGTTTTATTATCTAGAAAGAACAGTTTTACTTCAAAAGAAGGCAATAAAAGTAATGCTGCATTCCAACTTTAAAAAAGATGCTAAAAGACAGAGCACTCTGAGGAGACACGTAGTCTAGAATTTTACTAAAAACTTTTTCTCGTCATGTTCCTATATGAAGAATTTTATTACTACCTACTAAACATGTCACATAAAGATGCCGTCTTTTATTTTTGCAGAGAAGAACAATTTTCAAAGTTTCATATTTTCTCGACGAACGACGATAACTATGATTTTATCATACATTATTATTCAATGATTTATCCTTGGAGAAAAAATTATACATATGTGAAGTTTATACATTTTACATATTGGAAGAAATTATATATAATATTTTCGACAAGGGAGAAATGATTCAAAAAAAAATGCGGTCCAGCGTAGGTGGATTACTCCTTATTATATCGGATTACCCTGGATTACCTCTATATACAGAATTACTCTGGGTTACCTAAGATTCCTCACGATTTCATAGGATTACTCCGGATGTTGAATTTTCGACAAAATAGAATAACTTTTAACCAAATAGTGGAATTTTCAACGAAAGAGATTAATCTTCTAACCAATGAAGCTGAATTTTCAACAAAATACCTGAATTTTCAACTGCAAATTGAATGGTTAAATTTTTAGTTGAAAAAATTATTTTTCAACCAAAAGAAATTAATTTTCAATGAACTAGATGAATTTTCAACCAAAAAACAACGATTTTTTAACGGAATAATCAAATTTTTAGCCAAAGGGATAAACTTTCAAAAAAAATGAAGAATCTTCAACTACAAAAATTATTTTTTAACAAAACTGTTGCATTTTCTATGAAGTGGATCAATTTTTAAACAAAAGATATAAATTCTCAGCAAAAAATGTAATAGTTGATATGTTTCATACAAAACCTGAAATGATGAATTTTCAACAAAACAGTTGACTTTTCAACCAAAAAGGGTACTTCTTAACAAAATTTTTCAGTTCTCAACAAAGAAAAATAATTCTCACCCATGTAGCTGATTTTTTAATCAAAATATTTATTTTCTACCGAAAAGACAAGTTCTCAATTAAAAAAAGGTAAATTTTTACCAAAAATAGAATGGTTAAATTTTCGATAAAAAAATTAATTAAAAAAACAAATTTTTCTACAAAACACTTCAATTTCTAATCAAAATATTCAATTTTCAACCAAAAAAATTCATTTTCAAGCAAGAAAATTCAATTTCTACCAGAAAAGATGAATTTTGAACAAAATATTAGAATTTTCAACCAAATAGTTGTATTTTCAACTCAAAAAGATCAATTTTCCAATTAAAAATGACAAGCTAAATTTTCGGTGAACAAATTATTTTTCAAACAAACAAAAAACGAATTTTTAAGAAAAATGGTTCAATTTTTCACCAATATAGTTAAATTTTCGAACAAAAAGTTAAATTTTCAAGCAAGAAAATTAATTTTTATAAGAAATGAAATAGTTAGATTTTCAACTTAAACCATTAATTTTTAATCAAAAATCAAATTACCAAGAAAATCGTTGAATGTTCAACCAAACTATTTTCAACTAAAATTAAACGTCTTCAACCAGAATACTGAATTTTTAATAAAGTATTTCAAACTTTCAGCCACGTATTTGAATTTTTAACTAAAATTTCCTAGAAAGTAGATTAACTTTTCACAAACAAGTTGAATTTTCAACCAATCTAATAAATTTTCAACGAAGAAGATTAATTTTGTATCGAAAAAGACGACGGACGCACGGACGGATGGTCACCTGACCGAAACACAGTAGGCCAGAATCCAATAAAAGTGGCCAAAATGGTAATATTTTTACAAATTCGTCTGGAACTTGGTCCAAGGAGGTTTTTGGGATCTCTGATTTTGAATTTGACGTCGAAAGTTAAAAATTCAAAATGGCGCATCCAATATGGCGGCCAAAATTGTTGAATTTTCATGGGTTTAACTGAAACTTGGTATAACGGGGATTTGGGGGTTGCTGATTTTGAATTTAACGTCGAAAGTTACAAATTCAAATTGACGGATTCAGTATGGTGGATATTTGTTTTTAAAAACGCTCAAACTGAGTACTACAATGAATTATTCTGATTTTTTTTAGTAATTTCTCCACATTAATTAAAAATAAGTAGTCAGAATAATGGAATTAAAAAAAAATGTTAATGCGCATATTTTTGGAACAAATACAAAATATTATAGATAAAAGTATATACCTCAAGTTTCTTTTCTTACATTTTATTTCGCATTGGAAGTATGCTTTTTAAAAATGATAAAATATGAGATTTATGCTTCCAAACAGCTGATAAGATTGTCTCGGAATATTATATTTTGTCAACATAGTTGCAATTAGCCTAAAAAGTCTTTAAATGTTATTTCCAGAGTCTAACGCAAGGAGTTTACAGGTAATCAAATGCCCCACTTTGTTTTTGTTTTATTGGCATTTATGTTTTAATCTTTCTTCTTGATTTTTGAATTACTTTTTTATCATTTTCTTAAACTTTACTCTACTTGAAACTTATAAGAATCAACCTAGAAAACTTACAAAACTAAACAAAGAAAAACGCGTTCTTGAACGAAACTACTAAACTATTAGGCTTCTTCGCTTTCAAAGATTAGATTGTCTAATAATGCGAATAGGTTTAAATGCAATATTAAAAATATGATTATGCAAAATATCGACTAAATATATAGATTTACAGTTTCCTTGAATGGATATTTTTCGTTCATTCAATATATGTATATGAAATTGAGTTACAGTGACCTCAAATAAAATAAAAACTTCATGAAAAGTTGCACCGAATAATTTCAGAAAAAGATGATCTTGCAATTTAGAATTATATCACTTATATGTAGATATACTAGTTATATCCTCATTGAGCTCATGGTGTACATTTTATAATTTTTTTTCATGAGACTTTTTCAGTTGACTTTTTACGCATTATAAATTTTGATAAAATAGATTTTTTTTAATCAGTAAAATATGAATGTTTGTTTGAAATTTTAAAAAATTGACTTCAGAAATTAATTAATTTTTCATTCTGGATAATTTTAAAAGAGATAAAAATTTTGAGGAGACTTACCTTTTGCAAGGCGACTCAAGATGAGATCCTTGTGTTGTGCGGTGTGAGGTTCTGGAAGCACCACGAGGAGATAACATCCACTCAAGGGTGAAGGTGGCGGGTGCTGGTGATGAGTTGAAGGCGTACCAACAGCTAAATTTTTGTCAGTACCGGAATCTCCTCCCCCTCCACCATCCCCAGCAGGATCCATGGTGCTCATTTCTGTAAATCAATCAAAATTATTCAAAATTAAATAATTCATTAAATAATTGATAAAACACTTAAAAGTATTAAAATATGATAAAAATGATATCTTTTATCATTTAAATGAATATGCAACAAAATCAATAAACTTTTAACCGAACAGTTGAATTTCAAACCAAAAATATTAATTTTCTACCGAGAAAAAAAATTTCAAAAACAATACATGAGTGTTCAAAAAAGCAATCGAATTTTTAATTGAAAAAGATTAATTTTCAACAAAAAGTTGAATTGTCGACTAGAGAAGATGAACTTCCCACCAAAAATAAAATAATGAAATTTTCAGTTCAAAACATAATTTTCAACAAACGAACAAAAAACGAATTTTCAACAAAGTTGTTAAATTTTGAAATAAGCAGACAAATTTTCAACCTAAATGATGAATCTTCAACTGGAATAGTCAAATTTGTAGTTTAAAAAAAATTGTCAACCAAAAAACAACGATTTTTCAACAAAGTAGTTATATTTTTGACCAAAGAGATGAATTTTCAACTAAAATGAAGAATCTTGAACCAAAAAATTACTATAACATAATTGCTGAATTTTCTACAAGGTAGATTAATTTTTAACCAAAAATGATTAATTACAAACGAAAAATGTAATGGTTTATATGTATATCAACTAAAACAGATTTGAATTTTAAATCAAAAACAGTTACTTTTCAACAAAATTGTTTAATTTTCAACTAAAAAACATACATTTATAATAAGAAATACAAAATTTAAGATTTCAATCGAAAGAATTAATTTTCAGCAAGAAAAAAAGAAATTTTTCACAAAGTAGTTGCATTTTTCACGAAAATAGTTCAATTTTCAACCAGGAGGAAGAATTTTCAAACAAGAAGACTTATTTTCTAGCGAGAAAGACGATTTTTTAACAAAATACTTCAATTTTCAACCAAACATGAAATAGTTTAAATTTTAGTATAAAAAATTATTTCTGACCAAAACAAACCAATTTTTAAGAAAGTAATTGAATTTTCAACCAAAGAAATTTGATCGAAATATCAAGAATCTTCAACCAGAAATCTGAATTTTCAACAAAGTAGTTTGACCTGCCACTAAGTGGTTGATTTTTCAACTAAAAAAGATAATTTTTCAGCTAAAAATAGAATAGTTAAAATTTCAGTAAAAAAATTACCTTTCAGCAAAAAAGAAACGAATTTTAAGCAATGTTGTTAAATTTTCAACCAAGCAAATGAATTTTCTACCAAAATAGTGGAATTTTCAACTTAAGAGATGAATTTTCAAGAAGAAAGTTGAATTTTTAACGAAGAAGATTAATTTCTTACCGATAAAGACGAATTTTCAAAAAATACGTAAATTTTCTACTAAAAAAGATTAATTTTGCACGAAAAACAAAATAGTTACATTTTCAGTTACTTTAATTACACCGCATTACAAGTGGATTATTCAGGATTACAATGGATTAATCGGATTACACTTGATTCCGCGGATGACACCAGATCACTAGTTCAGAAAATTGGGAAGTTCAGCGGATTAACAGGGTTGTCTCCCCTTCTCACTGTCCGATAGATAAAGATTCAGATATTGAATCTTACTCTCCATTTTTCTCCGTGCGAATATAATATTCTTGTTATTAATTTATTTGCCTCGTATTTAAATCTCTATTTCTTTTTTGCAGTTGCTTCCACATGATTATTATATTTTTAGCTAAAAATTGTATTATTTGGTTCAAAATTCAACAACTTTATCGAAATTTACCTTTTTGGTTCAAAAATTCATCTGTTTTAGTAGAAATTTCATTTTTGTTTGTAAAACTGCAACTTTTTGGTTGAAATATCTACTATTACATTATTCGTTGAAAATTCAATTCATCTCCTTTGGTTGGAAATTAAACTGCCCATTTAAAGGTTTAACCGCTTTGTAAAAAAATCATTTTTTTTTTAGATTCACCATTTTAGTTGAAAATGTATCTCTTTGGTTGAAAATTGAACTATTTTATAGAAACTTCGTTTTTTTTGTGTTCACGATTAATTTTTACATTCTCATCATAGAAGGTATTAGATTTGTTTAAAATTTAATCCCCCCCCCCCCCCCGTTTTGGCAAAAGGCCCAGGTTTGGAGACCTTCGGAACCAAAATAAAAGGCTGTCACAAATGTGTCCGTTTGGGGGTATGTATGCATGTATATATGTGAGTATCTATATATGTGTGTATGTATGTATGTATGTAGATTTTTCGCCTGTAGCAAGATAACTTTCGAAAGAATTGACAGATTGAATTGGGCTTAGATATACTCTTCAAGTGTCCTAAATAATGGTCAAATTCGTTAGCCAGCCATGATTTTTAGATAAAACTAAAGCTACTGGAGTTATAGCATTTACAAAATTCCAAAAAACAAACGAAAATGAACATTTTAAGCCAAAAAACGCGCGATATAAAAAAAGTCAGCAGGAGAAAAACGTTGCTTTTTCAACACCCTACAATATTGTCATAAAAACTTTTTCAATTTTTACAAAAATCAAAAATTCAAATTTTGATCACACAAAAAAATAATCAAAAATCAAAAATTCAATTTTGCGGTCAAACTATACAAGATACGAGAAAATATGAATCGAAAAAACTTGTGCACGTAAAAAATATTCACTTTGTTACAAATCACTTTTTGATAGGACGCGTAGTTGTTGTTTCATTCGTAAAAATCGGCATCAAAAATAGAAAAATTAAATTTTTACATAAACGACACAAGATACGAAAAAAATCAATGAACAAAAGTTGTTCACTCAAAAGGGAGCTACAAATTTGTTATGAATCATTTTTCGATAGGATGCGCAGTTTTTTTCTTAATCGTGAAAAATAACATTAACAATACAAAAATTGAATTTTTGGAAAAAACGACACAAACTATGAAAAAATTGAATAGACAAAAGTTGATCAGCCAAAAAAGATCTACAAATTTGTTATAAATTCTTGTTAAAAAAATATATTAAAAATAAAAATATTAACTGTTTGGAAAAAGGACACAAGCTTCAATAAAAGTTTAACAAAATTCTTGTTTAAATTATATCTTCAAATTTGCTTAGAACCACTTAACGCTAGAATGCGTATTTTTAATTCTAAACGTGAAAAATAACATTGAAAATAAACAAATTAAATGTATGTAAAAACGACACAAGTTACAATAAAATGTTTAATAACAAAAAAATTTGTTTTCTTGTAGTATACGCACTTTTTTTCAATCATAAAAAGAAGACAATGAAAATACGTATATTTCAATACTAATGCATATTATGAATTGATATAATATAAATTTATTGAAATGATACATTTTTCAGGATAAAATTCAATGTGAAATAAGAAACAAATATTTAATTAATCATGTTAAATAATACTTGTACTTTATTTTGCAGTATCTGAATAAGCAATTCCAAATTGAAAATTGATCTTTTCTTAGTTGAAAATTCGACTTTTTTGGTAGAAAACTATTCTTCTTAGTTTTAAATTTGTTCTTTTTCAGTTAAAAATTCAGCTGTTTGGTTGAAAATGAACTTTCTCTTGAAGATTCATATTTTGTCATATCTGGCTTTTGGCTAGAAATTTCAACAATTTGACTGAACCTTTCTTTCTTTCTGCACTAAAAAAAGCTTTTTTTGTTGGAAATTCGTCTTATGGTTGAAAAATTTAATTTAAAAACTTAAATTTTGCGGTCACCCGTTCCTGCAAACAGTTTATTATGCATTACACCACACATTTTCCATTTGGAAAAATAAATATATAAATTAACAGGGTAGAAAACCACTGAACCACATTTGGTTCCTCTGACTTACTCCTCATTTAATATGTGTCATTTCATTTCTAATATTATATCATAGCTTTAATATTCAATAAAGTATCTTTAAATGTATCCTAAAATGTACAATATAGAAGAATATTGATTGAATTTATCAATACTCGAGGTATAATCCGTTCCTAAATAAAGTAAAATTTATCTGAACAGTCTGTCTGGCGATGAACGACTGATACTACTGATGCAAACTAATGTGGCATGCCTGTTAGTAATTCTGGCTCCCAGACGTCCTGGAGACATTTAATCGTCTCTAAAATATATATAGGAGTCCTTTACGATCATTTCAGATGGTTTATTAACAATCAGGGAAAACCTTTAATGAACGCATACTATGCTGATAACTGTAATAATCGGTAATGGAGAGAAGTTAGTTGATTAAAAACGCTTATAAATTTAGAACGTATACGTACATATTTCACTTAATCTTATGGGTTTAAAAAAATGTCACGGGATATTGTAAAAATTCTGAAGGTTTCAAGTTATTTCGAAAGATTCCAAGGAATTCCAACACTTTAAAAAATTATGTGGCATTTCAAGGGATTTTAACCAAATGTATGGGAATTTACGGGCTTTCAGAAAATTGTAATTAGTTATGATGGATTTAATACAATTTTGAAAATTTTCAAAGCATCTGAAATTATTTTCAAGGATTTTATGGAATTTTGGGAAAATTTGTAGTATTTAATGAGCTTTCAAAAGAGCTTAAGAAATTTTAAAAGGTTTCAAAAAAATTTTAAAGGTGATCATACCTACATTTAATACTAAGGCATACGTATTTTAGGATGAAAAAATATTAACTTGTATTATTTGTATAGGTTTAGTGACCAGTGAGCCATTGGCAGGCATTTTTCAATAAATCGCCTCATTTTAAGTTTCAGAAATACAAGCAAAGTGCTTCATTAATTGAAGGTACGTATTTTTAACTAATTTAGCCCTTTTCAGGGTAATATAATTAAGTTAAAAAATAAAAAAACTGTCAATACATACGGTAGCATATTATAGTTCTGACTATGTAGAATAATTCTGTAGATGTTAAACGAACAATGCTTCTTATAGTTTATGTATATATTTAATAATTTCAGCGAATTTCCCGCATAATTCAAATGTCGTATAATTACAGAGAAAAGAGTTGTTTTCGAGAAAAGGGGAAAAAAAGGAATTCATAAAAATAGGGGACTCGAAGGGAATTAGGGTCAAGATTGTGATCCCTGTATATTTATTATATTTTGCTGGTGTTCCGAATTAGGGGAGAAGCGGGTAATGCGACGCGGTCATTTTTACAAACATCTGCGTATTATGAACGAGTCAGGTCAGATTCAGTAAATGCATTTGTGAATGCAATTTTAAATAGTAGACAAATAAGGTCATTTAAGATAATTTTTTAATTTTTAATGCGAAAAGTTTGTTTTGGGTTTTTCTTGTCTATTATGACAGTCGTGAAAAAATCCTTGAAGCTTTCATTATTTTTCTCCAAAGTTATCAAAACTTTATTAATACTGATCTTCTGACTTTTTCTAAGAATGTCATGTGTCACAAATGAGTAAAGTTACCCAAAATATATGCGAATAAAAGTCTTATTTTAATACTTCACACAAACGGGTAATGTAGCGCGGATGGTCATTCTAATGGTAAAATGTCGAAACGTTAAATATTGTATGTTCACAGCTTTGGGTGCTAATCACTCCCAAAATATAACCTGAATTTTTCCATTTAATCTGAAAATGAGTCAATACATCCGATTTCACTGAAATTGTGCATTCGATTCTTAGGAAATTATTTTCAATTGGCAAACAGATCAAATTAATATTCCGCACCGCATTACCCAAAAGGTAGGACATTTTTGGAAGACTTAAGAATTAAGAATTTCAATTAATATAGATTTAATTTTTCCCATACATTAAGCAAAGCTATTATATTGGTTCACATGCTACATATTTTGCTATTGCAGGATCGATTATATTTTTCTTTCTCTCGACATATGTTATTTGCACCGCATTACCTGCTTCTCCCCAATCGCAGAATTCTCATTTGGGAACATAAAATATTATAACTGCTTTCGAATTAGCCATTAAGATTCTAATAAATTTCCCAGTTTGTTTTTATTGATCATTATTGACACTACTGTTGCAATAAATAATTATATTGGGCTTTAGTGTAGCATTAAAGCAATTTCCTCCCATTGAAATTGTTTCCGATTGTTAATTGTTTCATATTGGAAAGCAATTATGTTAGACGTAATAACGTGTTAACCAAAACATCAAATAACTACATTGTTGCATTAGGTAATCACTTAACAGCACATACCGGTTAACTTGTCCGGGTATCTGACCTCCAACCGCACAAACCGCTGATCGACCGGCTGAGCGCAAGTGAATATCTGACGTCAAACCTATATCAGTTACCATTCTTATTCCCCTCTCTCACAACGTGAATGAATACTAACCCTCATTGTCTCCCCTTTACAATTCACACCCTCTCATACATAGATATATGAATGGTCACGGATTATAAGGGTGTAAGTGACAAAACTCGAATTTTACAGGAGAAACAAAAAACGATCTAACTTTATTGCATTGAAGTTTGTTTGAAAAACAAACGAATTTAAAGTTATCACCTAGGTCTATCGAACTATGAACGGAACATCCTTAAAGAAGTAACCACTTTGGAGAAAAAATGTTATCAAGGATATGACGCGTCCCAAAAACGCCGATTTTGATTCAGAAAGAGTTGCATAACTTTTTGATTTGGAAGAAAAATTCTTCTGAGCTATAACCGAGCTCTATCGAATCATGAAAAAAACGCTTAAAAGAAGGAACCATCCGCAAAAGAAACCCTTGTCCAAGAACGGTGCGTTCCAAACAAAGCCGGATCTGTTACAGAAAAAGCTGCATAACTGTTTGGTTTTTCAATTTAAAAAAAAAGGAAGTACTTTTAAACGATCACTTAACTCTATAGAACCATGGAAGGAACATCCTTGAATAAGCAACCAAATCCGCGAAAATACCTTATCAATGGTACGGCGCATCCCCAAAAAGAAAATATTGACAAGCAAAGAATTGCATAACTTTTTTTGTTAATAAAAAAAAAAAAGTGCTTTCGATCTATTACTTAGCTTCATTCAATCGTGAAAAAAAAGTCGAGAAGCCGTAATAACTTTTTTTTTTTAATACCCAACATGGATTTTGACCCACTTCTAAACTTGGGCCACCCCTCCAAATGTTTAGATTTAACAAATGAATAAACACGTGTTACTCATTTCTCAAACTCAAAAGTTCCAACCTATTTCTCAAAAAATTTTAATTATATAACCTAACAAATATTTTGTATGGAAAAAAGAAAACATGCATATAATTTATATTTGAAGCAGATTTATTCTCAGGGGTTAGCATTTCAAAAGACATAAAAATGCGACACTTTTTGCACGAAAATACATTTGGTTTTGAGAAATTCAAAAGGCTTACACCCTGAGATTTTACCCCTTGAAAAAAAATTACCAAGTATTCCTTTTCGATAAACTTATTTCTTAAATTCATGTCAAGCTTAAGAAAGGCAGAATTGACGCTTGAAGCATGTAAAATTATTTTGTTCGAAAAAAGAAAAATTATGGGGTAATTTTTTTTTTCATTATATACAATTCGACGAGGTGAGATTTTTAAAATACCTAAATTTATGATTTTTGCAAAATGTAACCTGCCAAATAGCATTATATTCTAAAGGACCATCCCTTAAAGTTATAACTTTTTGACCCAAAGTTATCCACCAGTTGTTCTTTGTTTTTATAAGTTTATTCTTGGCCTCCCCCCAAGCCTTAGAAGAGAAAGAATTGACATTTGAAGCATTAAAAAATTGTGTTTATTAGAAAAGAAAAATTATGAAATAACTTTTTGCAGCAATATATAATTAAGGAAGATGAAGATATAGAATAAATTTAAATTTACGACTTTTGGAAGATCAAATAAATAAATTATTTGTTCAATAAATGAGGTATTATTATTTTGTTTCCTACTACAAGTAGTAGAAGAAGGACAAATGTTCCAATGCAAAAAAGTTGACAATTATTCAGATAATTAAACAAAATCAAATAGGATTCTTAGTTCTCAATAAAAATGATATCTTATAATTGTTAAATATATGAAATGTGTTTTTTTTTTTATAGGTAATAGGTTCTGAAGGTTTTTCAAATTGATTACTAAAAATAGCTCACCCTATAAAATTATATAGCACTTAGGAAAAAATACCCCGTCATTTTTTTCTATAATAAAAATAAATTATTTCTTTTCTAAGGCTTGAGGGGAAGCTCAAAATAATTGTATAAAGATAACAAATGGAGGATAACTTTTTGTCAAAAAGGTATAGTTTTGACGGGTGGAACTTTAGAATATAACAGTATTTAATTGGTTACATTTGATAAAAACCGTGAATTCAGATATTTTAAATACATCACCTAGTAGAATTGTAACTCAAGAAAAAAAATCATCCCCTAATTTTTCTTTTTTTCCAAAAAGAATAATTGTACATTCTTTAAATTTCAATTCTTTCTTTCTCAAGCTTTTGAGCGAATAAGACTTTTGAATACAAAAATACTTTAAAGATTAGGATTTTCTGAAAAACGTTATAAATTAAGGTATTTTAAAAATCTAACCTTGCAGAATTATAGCTTATGCAAAAAAAATGGACACCTAATTCTTCTTCTTCCAAAGAAAATAAGTGTACATGCTTTAAACGTCGATTGTATCTCTCTCAAGCCTTGAACGAATTCTAAAAGTGGTTAATCGAAAAGAGAAAAAATACTAGGTAACTTCTTTTCAAGGGGTATAATCTCAGAAGGTAGGCCTTTTAAATTTCTTAAAATCAGATGTCTTTTGGTATAAGTGTCAGAATTTCATATATTTTAGAATGCCACCCCTGATCATTAATTTGCTTTAACAATAAACAGAAACGTGTTTTTTATTTTTTCGATACAAAATATTTTTTTAAGGTTAGAATTTTTTATTTGAAAAAACACGTGTTAATTTATTTCAAGAGCTGGTTAAAATAAAATATTTAGTTCTTTCATTGTCAACCTTATACATATATTTCATTTCTCCAGAGAAGACTTTTTTTTCAGTTTGAGTTTGCTGAAAATGTATTAAAAGAACCTGCGAAGAATTTTCTTTGACTGCAAAAAAATGGCAACTTTCTATAGTTACAGGAAGGGCGTGTAAGATGCATTCCGAGAATCGAAAGGGCAAGGGTCCCAGACATGTAATATCGATCCTGCGGAGAGACTACTACAGAAAGTTCAAGGGAAATAGAGCTTTTTAAAAATAATTTTACGACAGGGTATTTTTAGGATAATTGGTCTATTTTTATATTCTTCTGGAAGAATTTTGACAATATTATAACACAGAAACTAAGCTTATTAGAATATCGGACTACACAGTTTTATTTATTTTTTCGTCCACTATGTAAACTTAATGTTGCTGGAAATTATAAAATACTAATCTAAGTATTTGGCAGGATTTATTTGAAGTTTTGAAACAAAAGCGTTTTATTATAAACAATAAGTTTAGAGGAAAAAAAAATCTTACACGCATGTGTCATCAAATTCTTTCATTGCATTCAAGAAATTTCGGTTATTTAATAATTTCTAATTTAAGATTTGAAAACTCTTTAATAGATTTCGATAGATTTTAGAATATTTTCAAAGATGAAAAAAAAAGTTGAAGTGAATTTAAAATATAATTCATTCTTCAATCTATTAACAATATTATTTTTTCATAAAATTGTTGTAAAACTAATCTCGCAAGAACTTCTAGATTATTTTCCAAGAAAACAAATTAATTTTTTTATTTTTTATAGAATTTTTATTCAAACAATTCAGTTTGAAATGCGAGATACCATAAAACTGATAAACAATTACATGATGTAGAATTTATATTCATACCATATACATACTTTTTCCATACATCGTATATTTAAACGAGTTTTAAGAATAAAAAATTGTTTTAGCAAATGAAAAATCATTTTTTCACCACAATGTGCAGTTATGTCATGATACCAATTAAAATAATAATTAAAATATATTTTAATTGATATTGAAGTGCATGATATTGAAGTATCAAAAAATATTCCATAATAATATTCAAGGATTTTCAAGTTTTTCGAAAAATAAAAAAGATTTTAAACAATTTTCATTTTGAAGAGTCTGTATAAACTTTTGAACTATCTCAAATATTGACAATAAAGGATTCCAAACATTTTTCCTGACATTAAATTTAAAGCAAATTGATCATTTTAATCCCCTTTCTGATAATAATTATCTTTCGAGCTTATCCTTTCATTTTTAGATCAAATTTCAATTACTTCCACAAAACAAATGACTATAAGGAATAACATCTTTAAATTTGAAGACTTTAATTCAATTTTTCTTTCAAGTTCAAAAGTACCAGAATTCAATCAAACTTTCTACATTTTCATAATTTTAGGAAAATATTTTCTTGAAATAATTCAAAACGAATCTGACAATAAAATCAAATTAGTAACCTCAGCAGTTTGTTCTAATTTAAAAGAATGTGAATTCGTAGTTTTTCCTTCGTTATCACTGAATGAAAGATAAAATTCCAATAAATCCATGAGTGAATAGAAGAAACCTGAGGTAACATTTTAAGCTTGATCTAAAAATGGAACCTTAGTTATTATCTTGGAAGGTTTCATCAGCTGGCTTGCCTTGAAGGAAAATATATCAGATAAGATTTTTAGCAATATTATAATTCGTGTCTGAAAATCAATATCTACAGTGATTTTCAAGAATGAAGAACTCAAAATGCAAAGATTCAAGAAGAATGAAAAAACTGATCCAAAAGAACAAGAAGAGTCAAATAAAAATATGCTTTTAAAATCTACTTTTGACTTAAATTCATTAACCGTTCACTCGCGATAAGAGGAGTCTCTTAAAAATATGGCGCATCTTCCTCGAAACCCTTCCCTTTTTTCTTAAGAGAAATGGATGTCGAAAAAAAAGGTATCGAAATTCCAACCCTCATTTTTTCAAAAAGTAACGATCCTGCAAGTTGGACCAGAAAGAATATGGAAAGTTTATGATAGAAAATATAATAAATCAGATAATCTCTTAAGTTTCTCAAAATTTTGATATTCCAAGTTCGATTTTTGACGTGTCATTCGGTCAATGTGGACACCGGCTTCGAGCATTGCGCATGATCTTGGCAACCGCTTTAACAGGAAAGATTGAGAGGACTCGAATCGCGATTGCGCAAGGATTTAACCGAATCCTAGCAGATGATTGATCCAAATTAATCATCTAATGACCTACCGCATCCAATTTTTTTTCAATTCCAATAGAATTAAATACCAATTAAATGAAAATTTAGAGATGAAAATGGTTTCATCAAGTGAAATTACGCACGAGTCCCTAGCCCTTTTTTTCTTTTTTTATCGTCAATCGATCGAGTCGAGTATTCCAGATAAGGATGATGATGCATCTACATCCTTGTAGAGATATTTTAACACACTAGGGTTCATTTTATAATTAGTAATGGATAGGGGTTGATTGTATTATACTAGATTTTTGCGTAAAATCTGTTTCTTTTTTCTATATATGTAAGTGGACAAGATGACTGAAATCTGTGAGGAATGATGAAACAAGGGGTTATAGAAAAAATGAAAGTTTGAATTAAGGATCTTAGGTGGTCTTAGGTTCTATTCAATACAGGATTAAAGCTTTTTCTAACACAATGAAGAATGATACCAATTGTATCAAACTACTGTACAATAATCCAAAACTGATGACTTCACTTCACGAGATTCACCTTTTAAGCCCGACGCTCCAGTAAACATAATTCACTACTTTTTTAAACAATTAATAAATTCACTTTCACAGAATTAAAAAAAAAAGAATCACAAGGATTACTCTAAATCACCACGTAAGAACCGATCAAACTTTTGGACCTGCCCCACTTCGTTCCCGGCACTGCAGTACTTCCCTTGGCAACAACCCCTCCCAATAGAAACCGCACTATCCACCAACTATAATATTTTTAAAAAATCCCTTAATCTTCACGGTAGAAGGCACAGCAGGAGACACATCACAAGAAATAATCTGCAATCAGCTGATCCGGCGGGCGACACAAAGGGTTTAAAAAAAGGTATGAAAAACTGGACCTTGACGAGTGGCACTCACCTTATCTTTCTTGGCTTTCCAGTGTATCCAAGGTTCCCGGAAAGAAGAGAAAATGAGAATGTCTTAAGTTTTTGGAAAGGCGAGCTTCACGAAACGAGAAGAGAAGAGAGCCAAACCCCACCCCCACTTCTCCCCTTTTCTCCTTCTTCTTTTGAGGGGTTTTCCTGCTTTTCCCGGGAACGATGACGCGGTTTTTTTCTTCCGCCTTCGAAAGAATAGAGGGTGGAGGAGGAAGAGTCGAGGAATTGAGTTTTTCTGGGCCTGTGGACTCGAGTCTCCAAACGAGTAATTCTTATTTCTTGTAGCCCCAATACGGAAATCGAAGACAGCAGCTCGCGTTGCGGGCTGCCGGCTCTCTGACACACAGTCTTAACGGCCCCTCACTCGCTGCGCCGGTTTCGCGCAAGAGGCCCCCCGCCAACCCCTTGGAACCCCTCGCCGGCTCCAGAGTACGATTCCACCCCCACCAGGATAAAGTGTAAAAGGAGGAATTGAGCGCGTGCGCTAGTAGTGGATTCGACCCCCACTTGATGAGAATAAGCGGCGCATGCCAATCACTACCCCGCTGAAAACCACCGAAGCGATGCAGCGGCTGATAGTGACACCAGGACCAACCTGAAATACTCAAGATCACACCGGCCGGTGTGAGAGCCTTGCGGGTGGTTGCATATGGTGGAGGATTTGGGGGTGGTTCTGAATTTGGGAATCCTGCAGAAGAGGAAAGGTCAAAAGAGCAAGGACGCGAAATTCCAAGGGGCTTCAGAATACAGTCGAGGATTCAACGATATGACGACATGATGATGATATGACGATATGACGATATGAGAATATGAGTATTGATAAATGGATGATACGGGGTCAATCCATTTCCTAAATATCAGAGTTGTAAGGGGATCCAGCTTAAACTTTAGTGTTTAATGAGTGAAGTTTATGTTGAAAATGGTCATTCGAAATTTTCAAAATTCAGGGAGTTACAGGATTTTAAATTTTGAGATCCGACTTTTTAAATACATCACATCTCCCAAACTGATGATTGAATCTGATTGATTTTTGAAGATATAGCGTATAATTTATGTGCATTTTTAATGCAATTCAGAAACAACAAAATTTTCAAAAAGGGAATAAAATTTGATTTTTTAATCAATTTTTCGGTCTAAAGCGTACCTTTAATTCTTCGAATATAAATATATCAATCTAATAAAAAAGTTCAAAATAATTTTTAGAACGCAATTCCTAATTGATTCTAGATTTTTTTTTGTGAGAAAATTTTTTTATTAAATTCAGAATTGATATGTGCATGCAATGTTTGAATTGTTATTGTTTGATATTTTATGTTAATGCAAATAGCGAAGAAATGTTGATTCTTTCCTTTTTCTTCTATCTTTTTGTAAAGTACTTCCCTACTCTCAGTACATCTTGGATTTAATGCGCAGGAATGTGTGCTAGCAAAAAAGGATTGACAAGTGATATTATTTCTTATAAACAAATTGTTATCAACAAAAATTGTATACGCAGAGAAATCATTCCTTTTTGATCTTCCTCAAATTATATTGCTAGTAACTTACAGTTGTTTGTTTATTAAATTAACCAAGAATATCAAATAAAAAATGTGTTATACTAAGCTTTATTGGTAGCATCAATTAACAATGATTAAGATAAAAATGATATTTTTCTAATATCGAAATGACAAATTTTTATCATATGAACACTTAGTATTTTTATTTTATGAACAATCGATAATGTTCAATATTTTCTATTATAATTATATATATTATATATATTATATATTGTATAATTATAAAATATAATAAAAAATAGTGAAATAATATTAATTTGATTTCTTATAACAAATTATGATAAAAAATAGTGAACATTATCGATTGTTCCTTCTTAAAGTAAAATTTTGACGATAAAATTACTTACTTTTATCGATAACGTGTAGTAGATCACAAAAATGGGTCATTTGAGATTATCTGTAAGTTTAAAAACAAATTATGTATAAAATACACATTATGAATGTTATAGATAGACATTTTTTTTCTAATTATCTGCAATTGACGTTACCAATGATGTCTATCAATATGGAAATTTTACTTTCAATATTCTTTGTTAATTTTATGCACAAACAACTAAACATTATTGGAAATACAATTTAAAGCAAATTAGGAAAAAAGATTTTTTCCTCTGTCCATTGATTTCTACAGTGTATAATTTTCATATAATTATATATAATTTTTTTAAGAAAAGATAGAAGAATTGCGTTCCAAAAGTTATCTTGAATTTTGTTATTATTTTTTTTCAATCGACGCAGAAAGTTATAAGAAATCAAAATATTGAAAACAAAATTTTAAAAACTATGTGTACGCTTTTGAGCGAAAAATTTAATGCAATTTTTTTTTGAGACCCTTCTTAATGTTTTTTACTGCATTAAAAATTCACTCAAATTATACGTTGCATCTGCAAAAATCGTTAAAATTCAATTAGCAGTTTGGGGGATATGGCGTTTTCAAACAAGTCGAGTCTCAAAATTCCAAATCCTGTAACTTCCTGAATTTGAAAATTTTCCTAAAACCGATTTAGCCTTAAACTTTACTCACCTAGCACTAAAGTTTTGCCCAGTTTCATCAAAATCGCTAAACCCCCCTACAACTCTGATATTCAGGAAATGGATTCACCCTCCAATGATACGATTGCGTCAGATTTTCGGAAACTGAAGCGGAAATTTATATGCTCTGGACTTGATGATGCAATTTTGCTTTCAAAAGCACTTCGGTTCAATGTTTTAACTTTTTATAGAAATTGATTTGAAGGGTGACAGTAGAGAACTGAGTCATCATAGTACCTATTCTTCTGAGAAAAGGAGTAAAGGTACATTTTTTCAAAAATAGGTGACAAATAGGTGATAAAAAAAGTTTTATAAGTCAAATAAATATGTACATCAATGCTTATTATCATTTTGTGTTTGTTGAACACGTCACACTATAATTCTCAAATTTAAAAAATTTCCACCGAGCCATTTCAGAGGAAATGAAACGACAAGTATTTTACCGGATAGATAGAAAAATTAGAACACTTAGATTTATTTTTAAGTCTAGCCAAAGTTCCACTTTTACAAAGTTATGAGTGTTCCACTGTTCAATATCAAAAAGTTGTCAAAAATTGTCTTTATAATATCGCACAGTGGAGCAAAAAAAGTGTTTGTGGATAAATTAATGTTTAGCCTACACTATTCATTCGATTTAAAAAATTTTCTCAATGAAAGATACCTTATTTTCGAAAAGAATTGTGTGTTTGGGTTTTTAGTGAGAAATTTAGTTAATGTTTCATTTAACAACAAAATTGTCATTTTTAAAAATTTTCAGAAATACCATTTTTTGAAATATTCAGATTTATCAAACAAGGTCTTATATTTGTGCTAAAACTATCTAACAACAATTTCCAGAGGGTGAAAATGATTTAGAAAAATCTTTATTACGTTATAAACAAATCAATGAACAAAATTTATTTTTCGGGATTAGCAATGTTTCGCTCATTCAAATACAGAGTTTTATTATGAAATATGAGAGAATTTTTTTGTTTCATTACGATTAATTGAAAGCAGATGCTACTTGGCAATTGTTTAAACAATTTTTATACACAAAATGACAGTTTCGATATTTTTCAACAAAAAGGCTCAATTTTTTACAAAATCAACGCATAATGTATTTTCTTTCACGCTTCTCTATGATGCTTTACAAATTTGCAAGGATCATTAATTATTTAAACAATTTTTATAAAAAAATTCAGAGTTTGGCTATTTTACAAAGAATACGCTCAATTTTGTTTACGGAATCAACTAAGAATGTATTTTCGATGACTTTTTGCCATGATAATTTACAAATTCACAAGAACTATTAATTATTCAAACAATGTTCATTAACAAATTCAGAGTTTGCGTATTTTTCAACAAATAGGCTTAATTTTTTTTACCAAATCAACTGAGGATGTCTTTCTGATGACCGTTCGCTATGATATTTTGAAAATTTATAAGAATTATTAATTATTTAAACCATTTTCATAAACAAAATTCAGAGTTTGGCTATTTTTCAACGAATAGGCTCAATTTTTTTGACGGAATCAACTAAGAATATATATTCAATAAAAATTTGTCACGATAATTTGCAAATTCATAAGAATTAAAAATTATTTAAACAATATTCATATACAAATTCATAACTTAACTGTTTTTTAAATATAGACAGTGCTTTCACGAAATCAAATAAGAATGTCTTTGCGATGACTATTCGCTATGATTCTTTCTGATTCGACAAACATTATTGATTACTTTAACAATATTCATAAAGAAATTAAGTTTTTTGCATTTTTCAACGAATACGCTTAACGTATAAATAAATAAATATATCCAAGACGCTTTCGTTTACGGAATCGACTAATAATATATTTCCGATAACTTTTTGCTATAAAAATTCCAAATTGGCAAAAATTAGTATCATAGTCAAAAGTCATCGGAAAGACATTCTTAGTT
Organism: Andricus quercusramuli; assembly: GCA_932178445.1. Lineage (NCBI taxonomy): Eukaryota > Metazoa > Arthropoda > Insecta > Hymenoptera > Cynipidae > Andricus > Andricus quercusramuli. Next base: position 150,094 of record CAKNXH010001760.1, read on the forward strand.
GATTCCGTAAAAAAATTAAACGTATTCTTTGAAAAATACCCGAATTTCTGAATTTGTTTATAAAAATTATTTCCATGATGGTTAATTTTTGTAAGTTTGCAAATTATCATAGCAGGGAATCGCCGCAATGATATTCTTAGTTGATTCCGCAAAAAATTGAGTCTATTCCTTGAAAATCAAAACTGTGACTTCGTTTATTGAAATTGTTCTGGACTAGAAATAACATTTTGCAAAAGGTTTTAAAACATTTACTTAAAAATTCGTAAATTATTCATTTTATTATTGATATTTCTTGCAATTATTGTAATTTAATAAAAAAAGCCGTTATGCGTGTATCGAAATTTCGGTACGGATAGCGGGATCATGTTTTCTCATTTTTTTCAGAGTTGTAGTATTATTAAAAATGTATATCGTGTTGTGATTGCGATCTTCAAATATAATTTTCTCACAACAGAACGATTTTTTTGATCAAACATTCTCTATTCTGATTCAGCATCACCATATCTCGGAGTAAGCTTTTACTTTTGCGAAATTTATAAAATTCGATTTTAAATCCCTAACTTAAGCTGATTGCAAAAACCCCATGTAACAGTAAGTTGCTGAAAGTTCAAATTCCCGAATATAGCAAATTGTCGAATATTTAAATTCTCGAATATAATAAATTGCCGAATTTTCAAAATCACAAAAATAGAAAATTTACAAAAATTTCACATTCCCGAAAATAGTGAATTTCCAAAATTTCAAACTCTGGTAAATAGTAAATTGGCGAATTGTCAAATTAAATGTACTATTTTCGGGAATTTTAAAATTCGCAAATTTTCGAATTTAGGGAATTTTAAATTTCGAGTATTTACTATTATCGTGAATTTGATAATTTCGAAGATTTTACATTTTCGGGTATGGACATTCTGGTAGTTTTTTATAATTATTACTTTTTTGTATGATGAAAACATTTGTTCTCTTTTCTTTTTTTGTGACCGTTAATATACGTGTTAGTTATTGGTTTTCTATGCAATTGTCGAAATATGATCTGTTTATTTTAATATCGTAATTGACAGCGAAATCGAATCGAATTTCCAGGAATAATGAAGTTAATGTTACGCTCTAAATTACAGTAACAGAAATTGGATGTTGTTTTTAAATTGTTCACTCTTGAAGTCTTTCACAGTTATACCTATTTATTTCAAAATTGTTCAACTTTAAGCGTTTTAAATTTAAAATTGAACAACTTTGTGGAACTCAATCTCAAATTAATCAAAAATAATTAATTAATTAATTTCATTTTGAAATTATTTGTTTGGGAAGTTTTCTGTCTAAAAATGTTTCACTATTACAGTTTTCAATTTGAGATAAGATTGTGTGTTTAATCTTGTAGAATTTACAGAATTGAAATCATATAGAACTGTTACTGTATCCAGTCTGAGGTCTTCTTTTTTTATATGGACATACGGATAAATAAATAATCTGCAAATATTGAATCAACCATTTTTATGATTTCAATCTTAATGCATTAATTCAATAACTGCGAATTAATTATTTATTCATATGTTTATATGAAAAAATAAAATCTCAGACTTAAGTTGGTTACAGCTCAATATGTATATAATTTGAGAGACATGGTATATGTGTATATATACTATTATAGACATTTAATAGTATTTCATATATTTTGCTATTATGAAATTCCATACTTTTTATAGCTTTTTGCATTTCTCAGTGAAAAAGAAAAAAGTAAAGGTAAGTCAAACAATCCTGGGGGGGGGGGGGGGGCGATCGCCGGTTTCGCCACCATTGTAGAACCGCGTCTGTACAGATTAATGCAAAAAGGGTCTTGGAAAATAAGGTATCTACCTAAAAAATATTAAGTTTCTAGTGATTTTTCATTCTTTTGAATTTCTTGAAACGCTTTCAAACTCTTTCCAATCCTTTTGAATTCTTTCACCTTCCTTAAAATCTTCTTAATTCCACCCAATTCTTTGATATACATATCTAAATTCATCTAAATTCTCTGAATTATCTGAATTCATAAAATTATTACAATTTCCAAAATATTGACAACTCTATAAAATCGAAGAACTTAAACAAAAATGCAAAGCATTCAGATGAATTTAGAACAATTGAAGAAATTCAAGAAATTCTGTGAAATCAGGGAATTCAAGCAATTCAGATGATTTGAAGCAATTTGGGGTATTTGGAGAGTTCCTAGAATTTCAGGGTGTTAGAATATTCAGGGGATTCAGAGAAATCCGGATATTCTAGGATATCAGAGAATTCATTTCAGAGAATATAAGGAATTCAGAATATTCAAGGAATATTAGGAATTCAAAAACTCTAAGGTATTCACAGAACTCAAGGAATTGAGGGTTTTATTTCATTCTTGAAAACTATGAATTTTTTTATTAAAAAACTATAAATTTAATATTGTATCTACTATTTTTTTAAAATTCAAATTTCGAAATTTTCAGTTTTAAACGCTTTGAATTTGAGAATGGTCTATTTTTAAGTTGTAAAATTGACTAATTTTTAGAAATTTAATATCGTTCGATATCAGTTAATATTAAATAATAGTGAAATAATATTAATATTAATTAATAATACAGTTTATTATCGAAGTCAGCATGAATTATTTAATTAATCATTGTTTTTAATTATTCTTTAACTACAAAATATAATTATTTTAAACTATTCCAGTTTGAAATAATTTTGATCTTGAAAGTTTCGAGCTGAAAGCTGACCCACATGATTAAAACATTTTAATTTACTGTGTTGAAGAATTTGAAGAGGGGAAATTCATACAAATGTTATAATATTCGGAATAATTCTGACTTTTTTATATAATAAACTAACTTAACTGATATATAAGATAATAAAATCAAAAAAAGATGGACTCCACTCATACTTGAAATAAAAAATTGTATTCATAACAGATTTAGGCAATTGCATTCTTTTTATGACCGAATCCATTTCAAATCAGGCAGGTTCTACACTTGAAGTTGCAGAATCTCTCGGAGACAAAATATGTTGTTTTTAGAGGAAATTAGGCGATACGTATTTTTGCGATTTGTGAAAAAAAAATTTTACAGAGTTATGCGTATTTGAATTTTCGGCTTTGTTTTTTTAAAAAAAACCCCAATTTTTTCTTTAAACTCGTATAACTTTTGACCTAATTAAGATGTTTACAATTTCTTTTCAGATTCTTGTAGAATTTATCGCCTTTTTTCGAGATCCGCGAAGAAATGAAAAAATCTTCAAAATTAAACAAATGGCGGCCGTTTTTCTGAAAATGTTGAAAGTCGATTTTCTCAAAAAACCCACTCTTATATTTTTTGCCAATTTTTTCTTGAATTTTGTACTATCATAAGGAAAGTACCTTGTGAGTTTAATGCGGGCTAAATAACTTTTGTGTGCAGGAGAATTTTGTTTCAAAAAATCGAATTTTCGCATTTTTCTTGAAAACAACAACAGGCTTATGGAAATACCCACCATTTTTGTTAAATATTGAAAAAATATATATACGTTCATATGAGGAAAACTTTATGTTAGTTTTACGTGGGCTGAACAATTTTTATCATCAGAAAATTATTTTTCATATATTCAAATTTTGAAATTTTTTGCTGAAACAATTTAAGTTACAAAATTAATGTCAAGACAAGAAATTTTTTGACTGAAAAGTTTTTATATTCAATATATTTAAATATATTTCACATTTATCCAGGTATTTTTCAAAAATGTATAAAAACTTTATCTGAATCTCAGTTTAAAAAATGAATAAATAATACCTGGATTAATATTTAACAAAAATGGTGGGTACTTCCATAAGCCAGAAATGAAGACAATTTTTTGTTTATGAAAATTGAATTTTTCTATTTTGCTCGGAAATGGTACAAGATATCATGAATTCGCAAGAGAACTTTTTGTAGAATTTTTTTAAATGTGCAAACTATTTTCTTAACATTTTTTTATATCTGTTGTTGTTTTCAAGAAAAATGCGAAAATTCGATTTTTTGAAAAAAAATTCTCCTGCCCACAAAAGTTATTTAGCCCGCATTAAACTCACAAGGTACTTTCGTTATGATAGTACAAAATTCAAGAAAAAATTGGCAAAAAATATAAGTGTGGGTTTTTTGAGAAAATCGACTTTCAACATTTTCAGAAAAACGGCCGCCATTTGTTTAATTTTGAAGCTTTTGTTATTACCTCGCGGACTTCGAAAGAAGGCGATAAGCTCTACAAGAATCTGAAAAGAAATTGTAAATATCTTCATTAGGTCAAAAGTTATACGAGTTTAAAGAAAAAATTGGGTTTTTTTTTAAAACAAAGCCAAAAATTCAAATACGCATAACTCTGTAAAAATTTTTTTTCACAAATCGCAAAAATACGTATAGCCTAATTTCCTCTAAAAAACAACATATTTTGTCCCCGAGAGATTCTGCAACTTCAAGTGTAGAACCTGCCTGATTTGAAATGGATTCGGTCTTATGGAAACTAATATGAAAAGTCAAAAAGATTAAAGGCTTCTTCTTTATTCCAAGTATTTTAAGTAATGAAAGAATGAAAAACTCATCATCTGAGAAAGAAAATTAAAGAAACATAGCAAGTAAAACGTCAAATATGTTTATTTCAAGAACATTAGTCTCCAATTATTAATTTCATTTTTTTGTACAATTTCGAAGAATGTAAATTAATCCTAAATAATTCCATATATTAAAAAATGTGAACATCATTTCCTTTTACACTTGTCTGGTTTCAAACTTTAAATAATAAAAAGAAACAATTAAACATAACAGGAATAACAAAATTAAAGCATCTCTGCAAACCAACTTCATGCTGCGAATGAATAAAGATTATCTACTCTTAATTTTTTACGTTTTAATTTGAAAAATATTTAATATTAAGGCATCCAATGTGAAACTTTAATAATTATATTTGGACATATTAAAAAGTTGTTCAATCTGGAACATTTTTACTTTCACATTGTTCACATATTAAAGCTTCCTATTAGGAATAAAATTGTGTTATTCAACCTGAAAGGATTCACAGTTTACACATAGATTCGAAATGTTTTAAATTTTTTAGCACGTTATTAAATTTGAATTAATTGCAAAAAAATTATCGATGATAGAATCGATGATAGAATTTAACTTATTACCTACAAAAAATTACCGACGCAGTCAACTTATATATTTTTCATATTTTTATGAGTAATATGACTGTTGTGTCAGTCGAAAGTTTAACAAAATTTACAATTATAATATCTACATTTGAAGGGTAGAAATGCAAAAGGAGTCAAGCGCCATTTTTCACTTTTTTCAGGAGACTAAAAACATGTTGTAAATTCAGCGGGGCCATTTAAGAAAAAAGTAAGAAAGTGCTTTCGAGATACTTTCATGATCTATTGAACTAAAAAAAGTTTGCTCACAAAAAGCTATCCGGTTTCGATAAATTGAATGAAACAGGTCACGTTTCGAGGTTAGATTTTGGGTCCGTATCGACTTCTAAGATCTTTCAACATTAATTGTGGAGTCAATTTGCCGTTTAAGAAAAAACTAAAAATTGGAATTCTAGCTATTGAATGGACAAATTGATTTCCAAAAAGTTTGTTTTAAAAAAAGCATGCAGTTTCGCGAAATTTGAAAATCCAATTAGGACTTCGAAATGGTGTAAAACTGACATTTCAACTTCGAAATAATGACGATAGCAGTGATAATTTTGCATATTTCCAAAAAATGAGGAATGAGGCTATTCAGTGCTGAACGGAAGGGACCCAATAGTAATTAAAAATAATTAGCCAGTGTCGAGGAAAATGAAATTTGATTTTTTACTTTGTGGTTAGAAAAGCTTCTCGGACTGTGAACACAAGAACACAAATTTTGAAAAATGATGCCCCAAAAAAATCCTTTGGCAGGCATGTGTAATAGAATTTATCTAATTTTTTGAGTTAATAAACCCGATTTCGAAAATTTGGCGCTTGACTCCTTTTGCATTTCTACCCTTCATTTATTATAATAGATTAGGTGTACCAATATTCTTTATTTCTAGATTGATATTGAATCTCGAAACAAAATACTTAAAAAACAAAATCACCACTAACAACCAACTTCATGCTGCGAACAGAATGTATTAGCTGCGAACGGAAACGACTTCATACTGCGTACACTTGTCGCTAATTTTATATAATTATTTATTATTATTATATGACCAATACTCATATTCATTATATTATCTTATGCTTATTTGAAGGTTTAACCAGTTTTAAATGAAGAATCGTTTACAGTCCATAACATGATTTTGAATTTAGAACGTTTAAATGTAGAATATTCCATCAAATTGAGGATCTATCATTTAATAGTATTTGTTTTCAATTTGCAAATCTACTCATTCGAGATGTATTCTGTACGAATCTGCAAACTAAGAGAATGAACAAACACTTCTGATTATTTTATTCTATGGTGTATTCAGATACAGATATGCACCAGCATGCATAATTCCAGCCTGAATCACAATTTATATTCCACAAAATGTCCAGCATTTCCAGCAGACACTGTGTTCAAATTCTACAATTATTTTCATAAAATGAAAATAAAAAATCCTCTTCCAAGAAGAATATAATCTTTTAGAGGTAATTCCCGTGCTCTTTAGTTTTAATAAGCTTTTGCACTCCAAAGTAGCTAAGTTTTGAACGATTTTGAATTGGATGCACCATTTCTACAAAATTAAAAATTCTAATGGTTCTTTTAAAAATTGGCAACAACCAAGACCATAAACGCAACATTTTTCAGAAAATTTTCAAGATCGAGTGGTTGTAAGTTTTTAGTTGAAGTGTAGATAAAGAAAGATCTTTTTCTAACAAATAAGGGAGGCTGATTGTATAAAGGTGTTCGATCGTTTGATATGAACGAGGTAAAAGTGCTGCAAGGAATGACGTCAGATTCCGAGTATAAAGAATCGATATACGACATACCGTTGACCCAAGCCCGCGACAGATGGACGAGAGGCGCTTAACTGCACCCACATTAGAAGTAATAGGTATAGTTTCAAAGAAATTTACTAATCGAGATCAGTATGCATTCCAAATGTGATAACGACATATGTATAGTACGTAAAGAGTACGCTCTATAGAAAGGTATGATATAACCTGATAATAGTTAATCAAATTTGTGCCTGGATCAATGGAGAATGTAAAAGAAGTTGTTAAAATGTATAAATGTATAACCTAGTAAGTGCCATTTGCCGTAAAGAAATTTTTCCAGTACTTATGTACGAGACATGGACCCGTATCGGAAATGTTACTTACCATAAGGTTCAGATTTTGGACACCAGAGCATATCTGACTAGCAAATTATTTATCTCAATTCTACATGCTTCAATTTGGACCATCCCCGAAGAAAATCAGACTTAATTGAAAGCTTCCAGTGTACATGCAGAAAAAAATTTCTTCATTTAATAAAATCGTTTTGTTGGTCAGATTTGGTTCATTTCAGAAAATTATTGCGATTCAATGAAAAAAAATTTCGTTCAGTTAACCAAATTTATTTGCTTCAAACAACCAAAGTTTTTGGTTGAATTGTTTTGTTGATTTTGTAAAATACTTCATTGATGTAACAACATTTTTTGTTCGGATCTACCAAATAATCTAAGAGAGCCTTTTACTAGAATCAAGCAAAAGATTTGGTTGATTCAACCAAAATATTTTGCTGAAAGTATCTTAAAAGTGGCAGATGCTTGCGAACCTGGTATGTTCGCATACTTCATTTCAATATGGAGGTCCACGTTCGAGAGCTCATAGCATCGCGAAAAAAAACAACAATGTTTGCATCTCGATGATAAAAAAAACATATAGATTTTTTGATTAAAATAAACGAAGAATTTAGCACAATTTACATTGGAAATGGCTTGCTGTGGATTTTTTTAGTCTTGTGATATTTAGTAGTGTAATGGACTACTAAATAATTTACACAAGATGACACAATTCCATGTTAAGCCATTTACAATGTACATTGTGCTGGTTCGTTTATGGTTAGATGAACTACAAGTTTTGGTTAAATCAACGAAACTCTTCGATCGAGCAAAATATGTTCTAGGGTTAACCAAAAGTTTGACTTGGACCAACCAAAATATTTGCTTGTATCAACCAAAAGATATGGTATGATCAACCAAATTTTACTAACCAACAAATTTTCTTGGGTCAACCGAATATTTTGTTATCCATATAATAAACATATTCTAGGGTTGATTTATTTGATGATTTATTTTAAATTTAAACCATCCCCGAAAAAAAAATCAGACAACTGGAGAAGCCTTCAGTGTAGGAATCTAAGGAACCAAATTTTTCTCATTTTTCTTATTTTTTAACCACAAATATAAAAAAAGAAAAATGAAACATACAAAAATTTACTTTTTATGTTAATACTACATATTTCAATTTGAGCTATCCCTGCGTAAAATCGAACTAAATGAAAAGCTTCCAGAATAGGGGTCTAATTAACCAAATTTTCCTTGTTTTTCTTGTCTTTTATCAACCTACACTAGAGTCCCTCTATAGCAGCTGTCTCGGGGGTACCCTTAATAACAAACATGCTATAGAGGGACTCTCCGAACTGTTCTTCTTCTCCTTCTTGCTTGTGGCTTCTCATAGCGCCGAACCGTAAACATCGCAACTCCGCTGACCTTGCAAACGCCTCCCTCTCGTCCCCTTGGATCGCCTTGTCTGTTATAGAGGGAACTTATATAGAGGGACTCTAGTGTATAAAAAAATTAATAAAACTGTAACAGTACATTTTATTTCTATCTGAATTCTGCATAGCAAAAACTTCAATTTAGACCATCCTTGAAAAAAATCGGACAACAAGAGAAGCCTCCAACTTATGGGTCTAAATAACCAAATTTTCGTAATTTTTATTATTTTTCAACCAGTTGTATGAAGAAAGAAAAATGTAATGTAGAAAATTCAACTTTTTATCTTAATTCTACAAGATTCAACTTGAGTCATCCCCGAAGAAAATCAGACTAAAAGAAAAGCTTCCAACATAGGGGTCTAAATAACGAAATTTTTCTCATTTTTCTTATTTTTTAATCATTGATGTCAAAAAAAAAGGAACCGTCTCATAGGTAAGGTTATTTTTTGTCTCAATTCTACATGCCAAAAGCTTTAATTCAGGTCATCCCTGAAAAACAATTGGACTAAAAGAAAAGCTTCCAGTGTAGGGGTCTAAGAAACAAAATTGTTCTCACTTTTCTTATTTTTTAACCATAGATATAAACAATTAAACATTGAAATAGGAAATTTTTTTATCCTATTTGTACATATTGAGAGCTTTAATTTGAGTCATTCCCGTAGAAAATCTGACTACAAGAAAAATGTTCACCATACAGGTCTAAATAATCCAATTTTTTTCATTTTTCTTTTTTACTAATTTTCAACCACTAATATTAGATAAAGGAAACTAAAACATAGCTTGTTTAATAATCTACTTCTACATAATAAATAACAATAAAAATGGCAAATAAGAATCCAATAAAAACAAATGCTTAATTAAAGTTGTTACACTGTAAAATTGTTATGCCTTCAATTCAGAAAAATGTGTCTGGATCTAAATGAAATTTTTATAAATTCAAAGCTCCACTATCTGAATTCCAGAATTGAGTCTTAAATTCAGACAAATTTACGAAAAAAGTCCAATCTCGTTGCCTTATTCATATGGAACCAAATAGGGGTTAGTATTACATCAGCACGGTACGCAGATGGGATGAGATTTCGTCATGCCACTGTCCTGGGTACAATTTGTTACTCAGGGTTCAGGAATTACATGTGGGTAAAACAGAAAAAAATAAGTTGAGATGAGATTCCGAAAACATGTTTTCTTATTTTTTGGGGATTTTTAGTGAAAAAATGTCTGTTGTTCTGTGATTGCGATCTTCAAATTTAATTTTCTCGTGTATGCATTGTATTTTATTGTGCCCGGAAAATGCCCCAAAAAATGCAAAATGGCAGTTTTATGTAAAATTCATGCTGAAGACTTTTTTTTTCTTAAAACCCATTATTTCTATCTGATAAGTCACAAGTTTTCAAGTATTTTAAACTAATTTCTCATTGTTTAAGCGATTATTATTTGTTTAAACATTTTTACACCCGTCAATCGTGAAAAGCTATATCTTAGGATAAATGATACAGTTGATGAATTTCAAGGATAATCATTCCTCTTCAACATATTTGGTAATTATTTGAGCAAGTTTAATTCATTTAAACAATTTATTCCTTGTGAATCGTTTGGTTTAAGATACTTGGCAATTGTTCAAATAATCTAAATTTGTTTGAAAGTATGGAAAACTATATTCAAACGACTATTATCTGGGCAGTATTTCCGAGCATACAGCCAAATCAGCAATGGCTCATTTTCCCGCGAAAAAAAATCAAAATTCAAAAAATACACTTTTTAAATGAATTGATTTGAAAAAAAATTAACTTATTCTAGATACCTTCCCCTATGTGATTACATTTAGTTTTGAATTATATTTTAATTTCACAACGGAAAAAGAATGTTTAAAAATATGAAATTAAGGGAAATGTCCCAGTAATCGCGACGGTTACAATAATTTTGAAATTTGGTTTTAATTTGTATATAATATATTGTTAAAAAATATTTAAGATAAAATCTTTGTTTAATTGAGTACAGAAACTTAAACAAAAAAATGTTAAATATCTATTATATGTATGCCTACATTAATTTCACGATCAATTGTAAGATTAATTAATCCCATATTATCTTGTGTAAATCTCTGGTAATATTTTGTAATCCCGTTTAAACTATATAATCCCCATTAATCCCTGTAATCTTGTGTTATATCATGTAATACCATGTAATTTTGAGTAATTTAATGTATTCCCATGTAATACTGTGTAATCCCACATGTAATCTTTTGTAATCCTATGTAATCACGTAATCTTGTAATCTATTACACGCAAAATTGAAGTAATTGACCCCTCAATTCTATTTAAAAAAGTTCGACTTTTGAGTTAGGTATGAGCTCTGTCCGGAAAGTCTCCGACCTTGTGCTCTAACTTTGTACCTAGTTTTTCTATTGACAAAAACAGGTATTCACCATTTAGGAAGGGTCCTCTGTGAGGCCCTATACAAAGTGAAATGGACCTACGAATTTTTAGTCGACCAGTTTACGCAGTTGCGTAAAGGTATGACCATGTACGCGCCGCATTTCAGGATGACGGAATGTACCGAATAAAGAGTGTGCATTAAAATTTGCCATCAACTTCGCCATAGATGTCCAGAAACTATTGTTATAATTCGGAAAGTGTGCGGTCATGAGTCTATGAGTGATACTCAAATTAAAGAGTGGTTTAAGTGAATTAAAAATGGTCGTACGTCAGTGGAAAGTAAATTAATGAAAATACTCGCTTAACAGTGAAACGGTATGAAAAGTTGGAAAAGTGGCGTCTGGGTCCTTCGCCACGAAAAAGTTCCTGTCCATTCATCGCAGCTCTTATCAGCAATTTCTGGTGAACCCGAACCCTTACACAACTTCAGCAGTCCCCATACAGTCCTGACCTGGCTTCCTGTGATTTTTTGACTGCTTCCCTAACTGAAGTATCCTCTAAAAGGAAAACGATTTCAAGACGTAGGTGAAATAAAACGGAATGAGACGAAGCAGCTGTTAGCTATTTCGAAAGGGGACTTTAAGGATTGCTTCCCAAAATGGAAATATCGTTGGAAGAAGGTCGTGGCTTCCAAAGGGATGTAATTTGAAGAAGATATCATCGACATTGACCAGAATTAACTATTACTTTTGGTACACCACAAGGTCGAATAGTTTTCGGACAGACCTCGCACACTTGAGAAAAATGCCAATCTTCTACATAAGTTGAACTAACTTAAAGATTGTGAAAGGTATTGAGATAAATCCTAAGCCATATTTCATTTATAAAACAAGGGGCATTTGGCAGAGGGTTCTTAAAGCTGAACTTCATCTCTAGCGGTCGTTCATCGTCACGTCCTCCCTAATTCGATTGTGCACTCTGCCCTGGAAGCGAGGATCGGAGGATTGGAGGATTTCAACCTTCTCGTTGGCGAACTTCTCTTCTATTCTCCTATAAATTGAAAAGTCGAGCGGTGAAAGTACGTTAAATTAGTACCAGAAGTTGTACGTGGACGTTAAACGGCATTCGTCCTTTTAGCTCTCTTCATTCATTTCAATAAGTGAAGTTTCTAGTGATATTTTAGAGACATACTTTTAGCTATTTACATCAGTGACAATTCACTGACAGAGTGTCTATAACCGACCGATGATTTTGTATTTGGTCATTACCTGGTCAATTTTTTATTTTCCCGGTCTGCAAATTATGCTTCTTTTTGAAATTTCATGTCCCAACTGAGAATTTTAATTCTTTTAGAAATATCCCTATTTCATGTTATGATTGCAGCTTTTTTTCGAAAATTTCCTGTTCTTGTTCAAAATTACCATTTTTCTAAAAAATTCCCTGTTCCAAATTAGAACAATAATTCTTTTCGAAAATAGGCTCTTTGAAGTCAGAATTATAATTCTTTTGGAAAATTACTTGTCCCGTATCTAAATAACAGTTTTTTGTTGAAAAATTTGTGATCTAATTCAGAATTACATATCATTGCTTCGGAAAATTCCCTGAACCAACTCATAATTATCATTCTTTTCCAAAATTTCCTGTTCCAAATCAGAACAATATTTTTTTTCTGAAAATTCTCCGTTTTACGTCAAAATTGTAATTTTTTAAAAATTACTTTTCCATGTCAGAATTATAAATTTTCTAGACAATTTTCTCTCGCAAGTCAGAATTACAATTCTTTTGGAATATTCCTTATTCCACATCTGAATTATAATTTTTTTTTAATTCTCTGATCAAATTCAGAATTACATATCGGAAAATTTCGTGTTCTTGTTCAATATTATCATTTTTTTCAAGAATTCCTTGTTCCAAATCAGAATCATAATTCTTTTTTAAACATTCTCCGTTTCAGTAAAAGTTGTATTAGTTGGAAAGTTGTGTTCAAAAATTCTCTGAACCAATTCAGAATTACCATTTTTTTTAACGTTCTTGTTCTGAATCAGAATTACAATTATTTTCCAAACATGTCCCGTATCAATTGAAAACCGTAATTTTTTTTAGAAAATTCACTATTCTGCGCAAGAATTTCAATCAATTTTTCAAGAAAATTCACACTTCCAGGTCAGAATTATAATCCTTTAGAAAGTTTTTTTGTTCCAAATATAAAGAATAATGTTCTAATAATATGCTGATACAATCCAGTATTACATATAAATGCTTCGGAAAATTTCCTGTTCCAGATCAAAATAATCATTTTTCTCGGGAATTCACAATTTCAAGTCTTAATTATACTTCATTATAATTCTTTTTCAAAACCAGGTATAACTCAGAATTATAATTCTTTTGCAAGCTTCTCTGAAACAATTAAAAATTATCATTCTGTGTAAAAATTCCCTGTTCCAAATCCGAATGGTAATTCTTTTCGAAAATTCTCTGTTTAGAGTCAAAATCCTTGGGAAATTCACTGTTCCAAGACAGAATTGTAATTCTTCTCGAAAATTTACTCTCCTAAGTCAGAATTATATATAATTCTTTGGCAAATGCCTTATTCCGGATCTGAATTAAAATTCTTTTCAAAAATTCCCTGTTGCAAATCAGAATGGTAATTCTTTTCGAAAATTCCCAGCATCAAGTCAAAATCCTTTTTTTTCTAATTCAATTTTCCAAGTCAGAAATATAATTCTTTGTCAAATTTCTTATTCCAGATCTGAATCATAATTTTTTTCAAAAATTTCCCGTTTCATGTGAAAATGACAATTTTTTTTTATTTATTGTACCAAGTCAGAATTATAGTTCTTTTAGAAAATTCCTTATTCTATAACTAACTAGTAATATTTTTTTTAATTCCCTGACCAGTTTAGAATTACACCTGATTGTTTCAGAAAATTTCCTGTGTCTGCCCAAAATTATCATTTGCCTCGAAACTTCCCTGTTCTAAATCAGAATCATAATTCTTTTCGAAAATTCCCCGTTTTAAGTCAAAATTTCAATTTTTCAGGAAATTTCATGTTCCAGCTCATAATCTTTCAAAGTCAACCCTATCTTTCTCAAGCCTTGAGATAGTTCTAAAAATAAGCTTTTTGAAAAATAAAAAAGTATAAGGTAACTTTTTCAAGGGGCTTAATCTCTATAAACCTTTCGAATATAAGGATACAACAATAGGATA
>CAKNXH010001760.1:164451-194826 GCA_932178445.1 Andricus quercusramuli
AATAGGATATACTGGGATACATATCCCATTTGATCCCATTTATTTTCCAGATTGTCCCAGGGATATCTCAGGGATTTCTAAAAGTCGCAAATATAAGTATTTTATCAAATCTGAAATCGTACTGATAGCTTCTTTCGTTTAAATAATTGTACAGACTTTAAAAGTCAACTCTATATTGCTCAAGGTTTGAGCTAGTTCCAAAAAAATTCTGTTTGAAAAAAATTAAAATTACGCAGAAACTTTTTTCTAAGGGGTATAGTCTGAAGAGGTAGGCCTCACGAAATTGCGTATATGAAATGTATTTCGGTTCAATATAAGTGTCGAAATTTCATATCTTTTAAAATTCTTCTCCTGAAAATCTGCTTTAAAATAAATTAATACATATTTGTTTCTTTTTCCATACAAAATATTTTTGATGTTATATAATTAAAAATATCTTGCATTATGTATTATTTATCGTGTAAGATGTAGGTTGATAAATAAATGATAAATAAACAATTTAAGATATCTTGAGAGGCAGATTATAATTTTTTATTTAAATAAACACCAAATATTTAGCTTTTTCATTGTCACCCTAATCCACAGTATCCACCTATTATCAAGAGGGTGCTTTGTGTAATTACACCGCAGGGGGCTATCTTTATTGCCTAATAAATGAGTTGATCAGGATATCAGACTACAGTACTTTCGTCAAACCCCACCAATTTTCTACGCGGCACTAGTATTGAACGCCGTCTTTACTATCCTGCCGGAAAACATCGATTCAGGACTATGATTTCAACCCCCTCAGAATTCAGAATCTATTTCAACAGTTAACATATCATAAAACACGTCCCTAGTACTCTGACTCTCTGAGTACTCTTCTGAGAGTACTGAAGCAATTTACACAAGTAGGGTGAAACGAGAGTGTGATAAGAGATTCCGGATATAATTTCTAATTTATTTTTTCCATCACATACGGTAAGATGAGGCTAAGCAAGACATTTTATCATGATTTTCTCAACATATTACCGGAAGAAATTTAAGTTAATCGAGAAATGAGCTTCGGCAAATTATGCCGGATCTAAATTTTCTAATCCGCCAAATTTTGCGTCAAGAAACTTTCTCTTTTGCCAAGATTTTTTTAAACTTTAAATAAATACTAAACAATTTTATTTTTTATCCTGAAACAAGAAAGAATGAATGAACATACATAAACTGTCAATTAATTGAAAACAAAAGACCCACTAAGAATTGTTCCTTAGTTTCTATGATATATATTATATTTTACCAATAACACTTCTATGTATAACGAATCACTGACCCGTATTTTTTTAAGGGGGACCTAGACAAGTGGTTGAGGACATGACCAATTGAAAATTCGCATTTTCTGGTTGAACATTCATCCTGTTAGTTGAAAATTGAACTATTTAGTTGTACATTTTTTTTTCTTTTCATAGCATCAAGCCATTTCCCTTTCGGGGTAGGCGTGACACTACCCGATTCGGGTAGTGTTTCTAGGTGGATTATTTACTACTAGTACTACTAGTGTGGGCTCACCACACCCACGACGGGCCAACAGCACGCAGTATTCCCGAACGGTCACCCATTCAAGTACCGACCGCGCCCAACACTGCTTAACTTCAGTGATCTTACGAGAACTGGTGTTTTCAGCGTGGAATCGCCGTTGGCGATACATTAATTTTGTTTAATCCAAATATTTGGTTAAACATCAAACTGCTTATTTGAAAATTTAACTATTTGGTAGAAAATTAACCTTTTGGAAAAAAATCATATTTTCGTGTTGAAAATTCAACTGTTTTGTAGAAAAATCGAAAAAGCAAAAAGAAATTGAACTATTTAATTTTTGGTTAAAAATTTATATTTTTAATGATAAATATGATTTCTGTTTAAGAATTCCTATTTTTAATTGAAAATAGATATTTTCTAGTTAAAGCTCAACAATTCTTTCGAAAAAGCATGTATTTTATTGAAAATTCGCATGGTAGAATATACATAGTTTTGAAAGCCATCTTTTTTGTTTGAAAATTCAACAATTCATTTGAAAGATAAAGTACTTTGTTAAAAATTCATTTTTTCAACTCCTTGGTTGAAAATTTAACTAATTTTTTAAAACCACATTTTTTTATTAAAAATTGATTTTTTTTATCTGAGAATTTAACGGTTTTATTTTGGTTCAGAAAGTAGATATTTCTTATAAATTGATAATTATTCAACTATTTGATGCAAAATTCACGTTCTTTGTTGAACAGTCATCTTTGTAGGTGAAATATTTAGCCTATTCCATTTTTTTGTTGAAAATTCAACCATTTTGTTAGACATCCTTTTTTGGTCGAAAATTCAACTATTTTGTTGAAAATTTGTCCTCTTGCATTAAAAATAAATCATTTTTTGGTATAAAAGTAATGTTTCTTAGATCAAAATTATTTTAAGGGAGGGGGGCACGAAACAACGGTCTACAGCGAGGAGCGACGGGGATGTTTAAAAAAGACCAAAATTAGTAATGTCCTTCATGGATGGCCTCTTATGTGACTAGTAGGGTGGTCCAAAAATGCATTGGAAATTTTTTTTTCGAATTTTTACGGGGACACCCTCCAAATTTGTTTGAATCCACACAAAAATAAATCCACTTCTTTTGTTTGGAAAAAAATGATATTTAGAGGTGCCGCAATATAATATTAATAATAGTATTAACAAATTGTTCAAACAATTAATTTACTTGACTATTGTTAATTATTTAACTTATCTTAATTGAAAATTTGACTTGAAGTGAATTTTTTTTAAACTGCAATTTTGTAGCATTTTTCTAAGAGAACATTATTAACATTACTAATAAATTGTTAAAACAATTACTCTTGTTAACACTGATGAACTATTACTTCCCTCTAATTGAAAATTGGACAACAAATGAAAAATTTGTGAAAAAACCGCGTCTTTCTAACTCCATTCTATGAGAAAATTGCTAAAAATAATAATAAATTATTTAAACAATTTATGTGAAGATCTAATCATCAGTAAAAAATGGTCTTTTATGTGCCAGAAATAATTTTCACTGAAAAACCCGCAAAAAAGTCATAATTACCGCGAAAAACTCGCAAGACCCATTTTTCACTTATGGGGTTTCTTTGGGACTCTATAACACAGACTTATGGTGTTGGTATTTGAAAAGAGATATTTCATTCGTATTCTATGGCTAATTGTGAAGAGAAATGTTGACTTTCAACTCGATTAAGATAATATTGAGG
This sequence comes from Andricus quercusramuli, assembly GCA_932178445.1. Classification (NCBI taxonomy): domain Eukaryota; kingdom Metazoa; phylum Arthropoda; class Insecta; order Hymenoptera; family Cynipidae; genus Andricus; species Andricus quercusramuli. Next base: position 167,697 of record CAKNXH010001760.1, read on the forward strand.
ATTCTGAATAAGATTTACAAAAACGTCTTTTTTTCTTATTGGAAATACATGTTAAACTTCATGGGGCTTGCGGCACCCCTATATATAAATTTTAAAAAAAATGGATTAATTTTTGTGTGGATTCGAACAAATTTCTGGGGTGTCCCCATAAAAATTTGAATAAAAATTGTTTGGACCACCCTAGTGACCAGTCACCGGCATTAATTTTTTAAGGGGCCACCTGAAAAAGGTGTTTAGGATATATCCTATCACTCTTCCGTTACCAGTCACTCACATTTATATTTTAAAGGGCAACCTGGAAAATGTGTTCGAGATACGGCCAATCACTCTTATGTGACCTGTGACTAAAACGTATTTTCTAAATATTGACCTGGGAAAGGGATTCGAATTATGAAAAATCACTCTGTCACTGACACTTATTTTTAAAGGGTGACCTGGAAAGGGGGTTCAACATTTGATCAATCACTCTTCCGTGGCCAATCATTACCACTAATTTCAAAAGGCAAACTGGGAAAGGGGTTCGAATATGACCAATAATTCTTTTGTGAATTTTCACTAACACGTATTTTTTAAAGGTTGACCTGGAAAAGGGGTTCGAAATATGACGAAAATTTTCTAAGACCACTACAAAATTAAAATCCGGCAAAAAATGCAGCAGCTGTATAAACAACGTTCAGAATTAGATATTAAGGCTTTAAATATATAATATCTAAATCTTTCTCTTCCGTATCCTGAAGTTAAAAAATTTAAATTATCTATATGAAACTAGTTATTACAGTCCAAAGTGTGTCCGTCTTTGCCCCTCAGTGTGGGATTAAGTGGACCACTTTCAATAAAAGGGCAAAAATAGCTTTTCACTAAGTGGCGAAATATCATTCATTCAAGGCCTATATCATCATAGTAAATTCAACAAATATGATGAGTAACAACATAAAAATACGTGCTTATTTCCAGTAAAGGCATAACCCTATTTTAATAATAATTCTACAGCCAAAACCAAGTATCTTAGTTTGCCTAAAATTGTAGATAATTTTGTTTAGACGATATGTGACAAACATATCAAAAAAATGTGGAATTAAAGTTAAGCAAGTGTTTTTTACTCGACTTCAACAGAGTATGAAAAATTACAAAAAATATTCTAAAATATTCTCTAAAATACAAGATATTTATTTTACAGAAAACAGTGTAGAAACTTTTTCGCATGTTTATCCAGAAGAAGGAAGTCAACTCATAAAATATAAAATTATGAGTGGCCCAATTTCCCCAGCGTATCCAGTTTAGTACCGTTTTACGGTATTAACGATTTTCATTTGCAATATTTTTAATTACATACATTTCTTTACATGTGGGTGTAATATCATTCAAATTACTCTATCGTCGCTCTCTAAATTCCAATCAGAGTGAATGTACTGAAATACAGTAGAAAATTCATAGAAATTTTCTGAAAAGTTACTGAAAACGAAAAGAAATATAACTGGAATTTTCACTACATATCGATTAATTCAAATTAAGAGAATACTAATCGAGGGAGCCAGATTTTTTACAATAATATTATATTATCTTAATTTTGAGAATAAAAAATATAAAATTTTCTTAAACAAATTTGAGCGGGGATTTAAGTCATGGGGAAAATTTGACAGATTTTAGAAGTTATTCAACATTGAAGTAAATAATAACATTTCCACTATTCTTGGAATATCTCTTTACAAATAGTAAAAAGCGCATTTAATATAGGCATTAGGATGAGTCAAAAATAAGATATTCTGGAATTGGAAAACATCATTACGCAAAAAAGTTGATCATTCGTATCCTAAAAAGTATAATTAATTTGGATTCGATATAGATGCAGTAGGGTGGTTCAATTTTCTTTTTCCAAATTTGTATGCATATCGTCTCCACATTTGTTCGAATAAAAAAATTGCTCTTTTTAAAATTGATATTAAGATGTTTCACAAAACCCATGAATTTTACTACGTATTTCCCATGAAGAAAAAATACGTTTTTTTAAATTTCATCCAGAAGGTTATATGCCACGAAAATAAATAAATATTCATTTGTTGGTGACATGGAGAATACAGAATTTATTATCTAAAAGCCGCAAAATAAATTCCGTGGAAAATCATTATTGATTTAGCGAAATATTGCGAAAAAATTGGAGGGAAAATATCAAAATTGGTAATGATTGGAAATTTTGTAAACCAGGCAATAACCTGGAATTTTGTATTGGTTTTCGAAATACATTCTTGGTAATAATACAGCTTCTTCCACTTTTGTTATCGGTCGTTTCCGGGTTCAAGAATTTCCTGGTTCACATATTTCCCGGGGTTTTAAGATCACTGAAGAAATCGAGAGCGTTAAATATATTATTATTTTGAAATTTTTGTAAAATTGATTTCGAGATTACACGATAACATCAGTGTTAGTATCAATTTTGGTACTTTTTCACAGTTATTTCGTGATGTTGCACTAAATTAATCCGCCATTTTGAATGTTGGAATTTTTACTTCAGACTCGTATTCAGCTACCACAACAACTTCCGGAAACCCATTCTGAAACCACAAGACTTAGTTTTTAAAAATTGTGTCTGCCACATTGGATCCACCATTGAAAATTTTTTCTATTTCAAAAAATTGACTTCAAATTTTTAATCAGCGACCCAAAGAACTTCTAAGACCCATTTTGAAGCTACGGGATCAATTTTTTAATTTTTGGCCGCCATATTGGTTCCGCCATTTTGAATTTTGGACTTTTGACTTCTGATTCGTAATCAACGACCCAAAAACTTCCTGAGAGCCCATTTTGAATCAACAGTTTTGTTGCTTGTTGTCTTAATGTTTTAATTCTTCACTGTCATATTGGATCTGCAATTTCGAATTTTTGAATTCTGACTTTAGATTTGTAATCAGCAGCCCACAAAAAATCCCCGAGAAATCATTTTGAAGCCACGGAACTGATTTTTACATTATTTGTCCGCCATATTGGGCCCGTCATTTTGAATTTTTGAATTTTCAAAAAATTGACTGCAAATTCGTAATCAGTGATCCCAAAAACCTTCCGTGAATGAAGTTTCAGACTATTCGTATGTAAGCAAAAATGTCACGGAAAAAAAAAGAATTTGCAAAAATCTAGGGAGATTCTTTTCCATTCATTCTCAATTTGTAAATATGTGAATAATTAATTCAAAAACTCGTATTTTCTATATAATTTTCTGATTCATTGAAATAATAAAAACAAATTTGATAAAGATCTTAAAAGTGGGAATCCTTATTCGAGGATTCTGAATTTATTAGAGAAGATAGATTAGAATTGGCTTCTGCTAATATATTTCGAAAAGCCAATTCATCTTCTGAAATCCGTCGGATTCTGGGAATTACAAATTGGGATTCGGAAAATTGAGGGCGCTTCATCTCCATCATCATAAATATTTTATCCGAGGAGAAAAAATTGTATTCTCGTTGCTTTTAAAGTGTATATTTATTCGTTTATGAATACATAGACTGTTGAGGGTCGAACAATATCAATTACCGAGATAGTTCTGACTAAACGACAATTACCAAAGCCACAAAAAGTATCAAAGTGGCTACTTATAAATTAGTTTTCTGACCTACTTATAAGATATTTATAGCTATAACATTAATATCTTCAGGAGAATAAACTTAATGACATTTATTAACCTCGTTAATTACATAGTCAAGTCTATGAAATATAATATACTTCTCCTTTTTTCTTTTGTGAATTATTGATAAACGATTTGGGTTAAGTTAATGGAAGATTTTATTCCTAAATACGGCAGAAATTGTTTCGTATTATTCATCAATTTAGAATTAGAATCATCTACAATAATATTCAATAAAATGTAGACATATTGTAATTCGAATTTAGAGTATTGATGTTATTCTGTCGACCAGGGTAATTAATTAATTTCTTATGTTACATTTTTCCGAATACTCATCCAATAATTTTTAGGGAAACGAGAAAAATCCAACTCTGCCCGGATTCGAACCGGGAACACCACTATTCATGTGCTTTAAATAATTACGCCACGGGCCACAGTATATCATTTCTTGCTTCTCCTGTTTCAACAGGGTGAAGCATGTGGTGGCGTAATTGTTTAACACGCACCACTCATGAATAGTGGCGTACCCAGTTCAAATCCGCGTCGATGTAGATTTTTCTCATTTCCCCAAAAATTATTGGACCATTTATCGGCAAAAAGTTACATCAGAAATTAATTTTTATTCGAGGTTTGTAATCTTGATATAAAAACTTATAATTAATTGTACTGGAAGTTTCGATTAATCAAACAAATTTAGAATAATAAAAATATTATCTGCATAAAGTATACAACATTTTTAAACTTTTATCTACTCCTTAACGAGTATTTAAGAAAGTTCAAATTGTGTTATAATTTTAAAACCAAAATGAAAAAATGTCACTTTTAACTCGTCAGGAAAGCAGAATTTATTTTTAACATTGAGGATGAAAAAAATTTAATATTAAATCGAAAGAAGTAAGAAATAGAATTTATAACATTGTTTTCAACATGAAGTTGCATCCGCTGTACGGAAATGCTTAATCATTGATTTTCGAATAATTAATTACTTACATTTGAAAATATTTGGTATCTATTAAATTTCATATTTTTCGGAGGTTTCCAATTTCACACCATTTTAGATTCAATTTCAAATATGTAGAAAAATTTCAGGACAATTTCACTACTAAATCTTTCAATATTTGCAATTTTGATTAAATATTTTAATTGTTTGGTTTCAGTTTAAGTCAGATTTAAATTTAATATTTTTACATAAAAATCTTCTAGATTGTTTGATTTCAATTTTAAATGTACAAAATTGTATGTTTTTTAAATTCTTCGAAATCGTAGAATATCACATGGAAAAACTTGATAGTTGAACCATTTTCAGATTAAAAGATTGGTAATCAAAAAATTTTGAATCGAATTCCTCCAGAATAAAATCAAAACAATGAAAAATTGAGATAATAATTTATAAAATTCAAGCTTTAATAACAAGATGATTTTAGAACTGAGTATTCAATTTTTTATTATTTTTTTATTAGAAAATGTTCCAAAATATTGAATATTTAAAACTTGTATTATTTTGAAAAATTTTTATTTTTATTTCAATATTTCTTAATCAATAATAATTCGCAAGAAAGTGTTAACATTTAAACGGTTTTAAATTAAGAAGTTGAGAATTGTGTCGTTTAAAATCAAAACAGATGAAAATTAAACAAATTAAAATTCACACCTGAATAATTGAATAATTTCTTCAATTTTGAACGGTTACAATTTTCGACTTTTGAATTTGCGTATTGAACGCTAAATTCTCAATTTTTCCTTTTCATAAGTTTTAATTTTGCAACTCATATTGAAAAGTAAAATTTATAATTTGAACATTTTCAATTTTCAAATGATTTAAATACACTAAGGTTATAAAAATTTCGGAGGGTTTGAGTATGAAACAGTTTTAATATTCGTGAAATTTTTTTCATTTATAATGTTGCCTATGTTATATTAATTTTTATTTTTAACCTCTTTTTAGAATAATTCAATTTTCAATGCTTGTAACTGAAAATTTTTTCATTTTGAACAGAAAAAATTATGGTGAATTTGTTTTTTGACCTTAGACAAATTTGGCTCATCAATTTTGATGTTAAATCGTAATTTTTTATGTAGTAATATTTTAAAATTTTAGAATTTCAGAAGCTTTGCTTTGTGAGATTTAATTTAGTTTTCAATCTGAAATTGTCCTATTTTCGGACTTTTAGTCTGAAATCATTCAAGATTCAATTCCAAGGCACTTCAGTTTATAATAAAATTGTTTAATTTTAAACACGTTGAATTAGAAATGGTACAATTTCATATCCTCTCTAATGCAATTGTCAAATTTTCGAAACATTAGACTGAAATTTTTCATTTCTGAGAGCTTCTGATTTATAATTTTTCAAATTCTTAGGAATAATACAAGTTCAATTCCTTTTAATTCAATTTCAAATATTTTCCTTATTTAAACATTTTACCTAATCTAGAATTGATTTTTGAACATTTTAAATTTAAAAACGATTTTTCACTGTACATTTTAAATGCTTCCAATTATAAATTATTAATTATTGTTTCAAAAATTTCGTAAAATTAATAGTTTGAAATTTATTAAATAATGAATTTTTTAATTTCCTGCGTGTCTCTTAATAGTTACTTATGTGACTCTTAAATTGAGACATTTCTTCAACGTTTTTTCGCTTAATTTTGAATGTTCCTTAGTAGAAATGTTTAGAATGTTTAGAATTAAACATTTTTCCATTTTGAGCAGTGAAAATGACGATGAATCCTTTTTTGGATCTCAGACCAATTTTTATAATAAATTTTATGTTAAATAATAATTTTTTATGTATTAACAATTCATAATTCTAGAATTTCCGAAGCATTGACTGAAAAATTGAATTCAGCTGTCAGTTAAAAATTGTCAAATTTTAATCGCTTCAAATTGAAAATTATTGTAATTCAAAAATTTGCAATTTTTAATTATTCATTTTTGAACGCTCCAAATTAGAAATAATAAAATTTCAAACCCTTTGAATTTTAAACGTTCTAATGTTTAAAATTCTCATCTGAAAATATTCCATTTGTAACGTTTTGAAATTGTATTATATTCAAACTTTTAATCTTAAACCATTCAATTTCGGGATTCTTTAGTTCGAAATAAAATTGTTCAATTTTGAAAGCTTTTAATTAGAAACGATACAATTTCAAGTCCTTTTTGACGAAATTGACCAATTTTCAAAATTTTAGCTTTCAAATTATTGAATTTTAAACGCTTTTTTTTAGATACGATACAAGATCAGTTCCTTTTCATTCGGTTTGAAATATTTTCGTTTTTCAATTTTCCCTAATCTAGAATTGTTTGGTTTGGAACGTTTCTAATTCAAAAACGATTTTTTTGTTCATTTAAAACTCTTTCAATGAGAAATTATTAATACTGTTGCGAAGTACTGTGGATGTATTTATTTGTGCTCATTGTATGAGCATTTGCTTCCTCACAAGTATGAAATAAATTTGCTTCCTCAGAGAGAGAGGGGGGAGGGGGGGGGGGTTATAACGAATGAAAAACAAAAGAATACTTTCAATATTTTTTAAGCTTATGTTTCTGTCCTACCGACAATGTTATTGCAATGAATAACTTTTTTACTTACGTTAGTGTTATATTCCAAATCATAACAAAAGTTTTCTATTGATTAATCACGAATGGTCATCGAAAGATCATCAATAGATTAGTGATGCATTCGAGACGTATTCGAGAAATTTCGAGATTTTCTTCAAACATGATCAGATAAACTCAAAGCTTCATGCTCTCGAATGCATCATTAGAATAGATTAATCCGCACGCATCTCGAAGACGCGAACAATTACATCAAATGTAGTACTGTTATATTCCCAATATAAAAAATCCTTTTATTAACAATGTGAATAATTTTGTTAATTGAGCAATCGATGCATCTCGAAGACGCGAACAAATATATCATATAGGTACATTACTGTTGTATTCCCAATATTAAAAAAGTTTTCCTCATATCATGAAGATAAACAATGTATTTTTTCAATTCATAAATTGATATTGCTAGATCATAAGAGGTCATAGAAGGTACGCCAATAAATAATTCGACGTCTCTCGAAGACGCAAAAAAACATGTCAGATACAGTACTGTATCGGTGGGTACTGGTGGGTAATAAAAGGTTCAACAATAGGTTAATCGATGCGTCTCTAAGATGCCAACAATTGCATTAGATATAGTACTGTTGTATTTTGAATATCAAAAAACTTTATCTTACATAAAAAGAATGAATCATTTGTTTAAACTTGATAAATAGGTGCTGGTGGGCCATAAGAGGTTCGACAATAGGTCGATCGATACATCTCGAAGACGCGAACAAATACACTACATATAGTATTGATGTATTTTGAATATCAAAAAAGTTTTTCTCTTACAAACAGATTGAAAACATTTTTTTTTTAATCTTTATAAATCAGTAGGTACTGGTGGGTCATAAGAGTTCCAACAATAGGTCGATCGATGCATCTCAAAAACGCGATAAAGTTCTTCGCATATCGTATACTTGTATTTTGAGTACCAAAAAAATGGTCATATAAACGAGGTAATTTTTTTAAATCTCTAAACTAAAAAGAATTAAAAAGTAAATTAGAAATCTAGTCTCTCCAAAAAAAGCAAATATTGTGTGTTGTTTCGAGTAAAACTGACTTCTCTTGAGTTGAAGAAAACCTCATCTCAGGGAGAATATTTTCCCCTATAAGGCAGAACTACCCCTGAACTTGAAAGCTGTCTAAAGACGTTTTGAGGTAGGTAACCTTTGAGAAGACTTCCTGGCGATATCTTTCTTTTTCCACATAAAACTTTTTTAGTACTTTTGTGCAGTTGAACTACACATGAATTTGCAATGAACAAACGAGGGCATAAAGCAACGAGCGACGGCTCGATTCTCAACGGCGACGCCAAGTCTGACGCCCTTCGCTCGCATCATAAAGATCGGGGGCTGAGTGTGTTTCTCCGGCCTAGGGGAGAAAACTGACAGGAAACTAAAGGATATTCGACAACTTTTTCTTCCACGAATTGCGAATCACAGACTAAATTGAGAAAGGCCGATAAAATGGATAAAGGGGACCGCTAAAGGTCAAATGTTATATGTTGCGATATTCAAGAGGATAGAAGAAAATACCTGACAATATAAATCTCTCTTATCAATTAATGATGAAGAGAATCCGTCATCTAAGATTAGAGTTACATTAAGGAATTTTTCATCGAGGTAAACAGAGTGCTTAGCGAAATTTCGTTCACAAATTCCCGGATATCCCGGATCGAAATTAATGGTGCTTAGCCCCGCCACAGTGGGATGAAACAAAAAAAAAAGAGGTTCAAAATAATATTTAGAACGCAATTATGCAGCGATTTTGATGTTTTCAAAAATTCAGGACTTAATTCTTCAGAAAATGGTAGGAGTGGATTTTTTCTATCATTTAATTTTTATGTTAATGCAAACAGCGAAAAATGTTTCGATAATTTTAATTTCATTTTTTGTGTCCTTTACAGAATTTTTCTTATACTTCCCGTCCCTTGGATTCAATTCACAGAGATATAAGAGAAAAAATGGTTAACTTCTAAAGTTAATTGTTATAAACAAATTGTATTAACAAAGAATCGACCTTATGGGTTATTCGTCTTCAAATTATATTTCTCCTTTGAAATTGCCTACTTTTACTGTGAGGATAATATGTGGCCTTCAAAATTCAAGATTGAATGTTATCAATGAATCCTATAAACAAATTATGTAAGCAAACATACATCGCAGACATTTATAGGCAGAAACAAATCGTTTTTCCTATAGTATTGTTGTAATTATATTACCAATCATGTTTTCTGACAAAATTTTAGCACCCATCAATATTTGGTCATTTCATAAACAAGTGATGTAAAGAAACGCACATTTTAGGTGTTTTTAAGGGAAAAGAAATCGTTTTTTCTTCTGAATTTGCTGAAATTATATTACCAATCATTTTTTCTGACAAAAATTTTAGCACTCATCAATATTTGTTTATTTCATAAACAAGATGAATAAACAATCCCGCATTTTAGGTGTTTTTAAGAGAGAAGAAATCGTTTTTTCTTCTGAATTTGCTGAAATTATATTGCCAATTATGCTTTTTGAAAAATGTTGCTATGCATTGATATTTGTTCATTTTATCAACAAATTATATAAACAAATACATTTATCCATTTAAGTTGTTTATAAATTTCTTATATTCTATTGTTCGACAAGATTTAATATCAAAAACATTGCCAACATAATTTTAACAAGACCACAAACGATTTTCCTGCCTATGAACGTCTAGAATGAGCATTTCTTTACCTAATTTTTTTATAAAATAAACAAATAGTAAGGAATAACAAACTTTCATCTAGACAATTCATTATCAATATAGTTTTAGAAAATTATCAAAGAAAAAACGATTTCTTTCTGCCTATAAATATCTGTAATGTACATTTGTTTATATAATTTGTTTATAGGAATAATTATTAACATTTAATCTTAAATTTTAATGGCCACGTATCCAAAACTGGAAGAAATGTGAGGAAAAAATAAAAAGGTGGTGTTTCCCAGAAAATCTTTTTATTTTTTCCTCTAAATTTGGAGAACATGAAAAAAATATTTTCTGTAAAACCCCACCTTTTTATTCTTTCGAATACTTTTGTAAAGTTTCTGCTAATGGAAGAAAGGCAAGCAACTTTATGCGGGCTAAACCATTTTTGAGACCAGGAGATTTTTTTTCCTACAAAAATGGCCAAAAAAGTTATTTAGCCCAGAAAAAAATCCGAATATGCATAACTTCATAAACATTTTTTTTTCGCAAATCGAAAAAATACTCATCGCCTGATTTCCTCTAAAAAGCCACAGGCCTGTCTGATCTTAAATGGATTCGATCTCATATATTTTTAGAATTTTTTTCCTAGATTCGGCCCTAATGTCAAACTTAATGTAAAAATGTCGCAAAATTAAAAAAATGTTAAAAAATTTACAAACGTTTTTTTAAATCATTATTAATCGTATTTCAATGAATTTCAATAATGTTTATAAAAATATTATTGTTTTGGATTTATTCAAATCTTTAGGTAAGTGCTATCATAATTTGAAATGTTGCGACTTTTTTCCACCAAGTTTAACCCTAGGGTAGAATCTAGCAAAAAAATGCTAAAAATATCTTAATAATTTAAAAAAGCACTATGGAGATGGATCCAATTTTCACTTTTTTTTTAAATTGGAAATTAGATTTTTAATCACCGTCCAAATTCGAGAAAACGTGCCCCTCAAACAACAACAAAACTTTTTTGCAATATCTTTTTGTAAAATTGTGTTTCTTGTTTTGTTTAATGACAAAACTAAAAGAATTAATAATAATCTTAGAACAAAGTGAATCGAAAAAAGTTAAGAGTTAAAAAAATAGAAAAAAGGAGGAAAAGTTGTTGAGTAAAAGGTTTGTGAACTTGAAAATGCATTGATTTGATCTTTTGTTTTCACCTTTCATGGCTCATATATCTTTATACGTCTAGCTGATAGAGACATGAATCTTCGTTTACAAAATACAAGCTTTTGTATATAAAGATATATACGGATTCTCTTACGAATACAGAAAGATAAATAGGATCTAAAGATGAAAACATTCTTTTACGGTCTAAATATTATTTATATTGCGATGAAAATCTATAAATAATATGAGTAAAAACGAACAAATTCTAATACACATCCTGACTCAATTTTATCGAATCCTAATAATATATTTTATTGAAACTTTGTTGTATCGATTCAGCAACTCAATAGCTGAAAAGTAAAATTCTCACTCTTTTCTTAAATTTAAAATTCGATTTTTTATGACCGTCAAAAGTTGAAATGAGCGCGCTTCTGGAGCAAAAAAGAAACATTCACACTCAATTTTCTCGAAACTTCATAACATTTTTCGATAAAAATGTTTAGGGTTTAATTCATCACTGATTTATCTTAAGACCACTTTCTCATCTTTTTTAAATTAAAAATTACATTTTTGAACAATTTTTTTGTTTCTCCTATAAAATTTTGAACATTTGGATTAGGCCCTTGTGAAAGTCACTGGGTTATAAGTATTCAATTTGCAGCTTTTTCAAATTAAAAATAATTCAATTTTCAATGTGTAGCTGTAAAATAGTAAAATAGTTCAATTTCGAATCTGCATCAGAATTTTAAAAATTTTGAATTTTTTATTCCAAAATTGTTAAATTCTTAGCGCCACAAGAAATATTCATTAATTCAGTTATTAGTTCAGTTCAGTTTAGTATTCAATTTCAACTATTCAGCTCCACTCTTGAACGCTTCATTTTTATGAGTATACAATTTTTATAGATTCTTTAAAATAAATTTCATTTGATTGGTCTAAATTTAAAATTTATCTCTCTTTGATACGCAAGTTTGGAAATTCATCAATTATAATGTTTCAAAGGCTCGTATCTAAATTGTGCAGTTTTAAACATTTTGAATTTAAAATTACTGATTTTTAAACAACTGGAAGTTGAGATTGGTCTATTTTTTAATATTCAAATTTATTTATTTTAGTTTTAAATATTTTTTAATAGAATAATTTTATTTTTGCATAATCCTGTCAATAAAACGTTTTGAATTTCAACTTATCCAATTTTGATGGATTTAATCATGAATTTTTTACTAATTACAAACGCTTTCTATTTCAAACGCTTCGAATTAACAATACCTTAACCATTATTGCTTTAAATTGGAAATTATTTTTAAATTATTTTGATATCAAATTCTTTAACTTCTTACGATTTCAATTTTGAATAATTGTATAACTCGGAAGTACTTAATTACACAGAATTTGAAACTGTTAAATTTCGAACGGCAGTAATTTGAAAGACACCTAATTTGCGAAGTTTCTATCTAATCAAGTATTAAAGTTTTAACCATTTCGATTCGAAATTACTTGTACATAAAATTGTTAAATTTTAAATATTTTCTTCTAAAATTGAAAATTTTGAAATATTTTACAATTTTGATTCCATCAACTTTGAAATTTGTTGTATTTGGGAAGATTTGAAAACTTTGCAATCAAGTGTTATTGTAAAGTACATCGAATTTTGAATTTCCATGATTGTGTCCCTCGACATTCTCGCTTTTTGTTTTATATCCTAGACAGGAAGTATCCCAAACAAAATAAAAAATTGTTTTCAATCAAATGATTTATATTCCATCATCTCCTATTCAAAATTTTTAGTGATTAGAAAAATTCCACTTCGTCAACATTCGTCATTTTAGACAAGCTTAATTTGATTTAAAATGTCTTTGTTAAAACAACAAATAAAAATAATAGAATAGTCAACTTTTAAATAAAATTCTAGATTATTTATCACTTATTTTTCACAGATAACAAAAATTTCCCACGTTTCCGAAATATCCGATACTTATCCATCAGAACCAGAACAAGCCCGTTTAACAGGTCACCCAGGAACGTGAGTAAACTCGATAATGTGAGGTATGCTTAGCGTTTACACTCTAGGGAGCATAACTACAAATTTTACGCCCCATCCTCGAGGTACATCAAATACGATAAGCGATTTTATGCACATACTCCGCACAGTATGTTTACTGAAAATCTTGTAGAATATACATCTCTATTACATATTACACTTTGCAATTTCTAAAAATGATAAACTTATTTGGACTATGTAGAACCTTACACTTTTATATTCCTCAATGATTATGATAATAAGGATAATAAAAAATTCAAGGTAAAAGAACAGGAAGGGGAGATTAATCAACAGAAGGAAAAGAACAGTATAATGAGAAGCTTAAGAATGTCAAAATGGGAGAGGGAAACATAAACGAACAGATGGAAACAATTATATGAGAATAAAACGATTATTGGAGGGTACAGAATTCAGTGAAGGAGGAGGTAAACGTATAAAGAAGGAGTATACTGAGATTAGTGATAAAAAAAAAGGGAAGAAAAATAAAACGCTTGAAGAATAGGTGGAGAAGGCTAGGACGGTAGAAGATGTTTGAAAGGTAATCAATAGAGAGAGAGAAAGGAATAAAAAGTGTAAAGTAGGAAACCGGGATGGTAGAATGGAAAAAAATATTTGTGCGTTTCCTAGGAGGAATTGAGAAGAAAATCAGGAGCGGAGAAATATATGGTAGGAAAAGAGACGAGGAAGAGGACATAACAAGGGAAGAAATATTTAAGGTGTTAGGAATGATTAAAGATGGAAAATCACCTGGTGTCAATGAAAATCCAAATGGAGTCGGGAATTATGGGAGGGGTACCAGAGTTATGGAAACAAGGAGTAGTGGTATCGGTAGTGCAAAGATGCAATGGAGAGGAGGTTAAAAATTTTGGAGAGTGACGCTAATGCCAACTTTGCATAAATTATATGTGACTGGTTTATCGAAGAGTTTAGAGAAAGAAGTTGAGAGGAAAGAAAGATAGTGCCCTCGAATCAGACAGGTTTTGGGAAAGGAAAGGGGGTGATGAGCAACATATATGTTCTGAATTATCTGGTAAACAAAAGGATTAAAAGGGAGAAAGGGGAAATCATAGCAATATTCGTGGACCCAAACGCTGCATTTGACTCTTTGTATCGAGTCGAGATAGAAGAGGTTATGATGAAAAAGGGGATAAGAAAGGATTTAATAAAGAGGGTTTCGGAAATTTTCAGAAAGTCAAAAATCAGAGTAAAGGTAGCAAAGCAAGTAGAAGATAATTTCTGGTTGGTGAGAGGAGTAAGACAAGTTTTTCCTCTGGGCCCACTTTTATTTGAGCTATTACTCTCAGACTTAGAAAAAGGAATTGAGAGATAAGGATAGGGATGAGATAGGATGGAATGAGAAAAGATACATGCACTAGCATGCGCGGACGATATAGTCATAATGGCTAAGGATGAAGAAGGGGTGTCGGGTTCAATTACGGGATTAGAAGAGTGGAAGGGAATAAATTTAGAAGAAGTAAAGAAGTTTAAGTATTTGAAATATATACCTTGCAAACGAATGGAGATCATAGAACTCATATGAGAGAATGGATAAAAAATAGCAGGGGTAATTTAGCAGATTTGGGAAATAGGAAGAAGAAGGATCATAAAAGTTTGGAGAAGGAGAATATGGTTATTTGATAAATAGTATAACCGGTATTGCGCTATGGAGCCTCTGCTCCAGATATGCGGGAAAGAGAACATGGAGATTTGAGGGGAACCTAAGGGAGGGAAATTAGAGAAAAAGTGTTTTAGGGATGTAGGAGACCGGAGAGGAAGGGCGATAGAACTCTCGAGATGGGAAGAAAAAAGAAGGCTGTTCTTTAGAACTAGGGATATAGAGGGGAACCTAAGGGAGGAAAATGAGAGAAAAAGTGTTTTAAGGAGGTAGAAGACAGGAGAGGAAGGGCGATAGAACTACCGAGATGGGAAGAAAAAGAAGGGAGTTCTTTAGAACTAGGGATATAGGGAGGGGACTGGAGTAAACTATGGAGAATTGAAGAAAAAGACAGGGAAAGATAATTAGTAGAAAGATGGAGAACGATTAAGGAATAAAAATATAATAAATGCTATTAGATGATAAAAAAAGGACTACCGAAGTATTTATTAAAGGTATTTATTTCGATTGGGAAACGAGATGAGAAATGGCATGTATAGGGAAAAGAAAGAGTATAGAAAGTTCAGAATCAGGAAATGGGAAGAGGAAACAAAGGAGCATGTATGGGAAGGATGTAGTAGATGAATGGACGATAAAGGAAGCTAGCATGAGAATGTCGTAAAGATTTTATAGGTGAGGATGGATTGGGTGAGGAGTGGGTGAAGGATTTGGAAGAGGCTTCTTTATTAGCATAATATTGCTGAAGTAAACACAATAATTTGCGACCTGCAGCTTAATTTTTCGGCGAAAATCCATTTCTAAACCATTGTGCGCTGCTTTATCCATTTGAGGACAGTATTTTTCGTCTGTCCAATTATTACAGAATATCTTTAGTAAGTACCTTTAGCTGATGTAGTAAAATTTCTAATGTTGCGTTTATAAAAATTGCATAATTTATATTTTTATTAATAAGTAAAAGGTTCCAGACACATTCCCATTTATAAAGCTTATTAATAAAAGAAAAATGTTCGTAGAGTTATATGAGCTTGGAGAATAGAACCTTCTCGTTTGTCTCCTGAAAGTGGAACTGAGCAGATACTTTAGAGGATGTCTAAAAAATTATTGAATTTCTGTCTCTTGGTTAAAAGTTAACATGGGTTGTGAGATGAAATTCTTTCCAGCAGCAGTGATTGAATTTATTGGCAGTAATTTTATTCAGTCAGGACGCCATTCGTGGCTAGCCTTTTTATTTACATCCTGGTTTACAGGAATTTTCATTTTACATATTTTGTAGCTTTACCAGATCCAGCAAAAAAAGTTGTGTTCATTCAACAAAATCATTGGCTGATTCAAAGCAAGAATTTGGTTGAATTAACTAAATTTGTGTTGATTGTACCTAATATTTTGTTGGTTTATCCAATTTTTTCCTTGGATGGACCAAACAATTTATGTATGCTACAATCAACCAAAATTTTTGGTTGGATCAACCAAATGTTATGTTATATAATAATCGAATTCCGTGGTTGAACCTACAACAATTTTGCTGATTCAACCACAGTTTTTTGAAGGTATAATATTTTCACTCCTTAATTTTTCATGGTTTCAAATTCGATTCTTTTTATTGGAGCAGGTGGCCGCAAAACTTTGATGAAATGTCGAAAAATCTAAAACAATTTGAAACCCTTCATAACGACATTAGCAAACAATTTTTAAAACCCATTGAATTGAGTACAATTGAGTGAATTTAGAAGAATTCACGTGGATTTAGAAGAATTCGCGTGGATTTAGAAGAATTCAAGTTAATTCAATAAATTCAAGGGAATTCCTAACAATTCGCAAGAATTCAGGACAAACCAATAAGAATTCAGGGTGAATTCCAAATGAATTCTAATGAGTTACAAAAAAAACTGAAAGGCTTTCCGAATCTTTGAAACCCTATCAACTCCCTTACTTGATTCTTGGGAATTAATTATTATAGATCCTGTAAAACTGTTCCGTATTTTCCATATTTCTAGAAAACTCTTTGCGACCATTTTCTAAATCACTTAAAATAATTTCAATATGTCTTGGTCTCTTTCAAAATACTTTAAAATATTTAAAACCCTTTTAAATACAACAAAATTACTCAAATCAATTTAAAAAACCTTGCAACCTTTTTAAATAATTTATAATATTTCTAATCTTTTAAAATCTTTCGAAATACCTTAAGATTTTTTTCAACTCTTGAAAATTACTTGGAACTTCTAAGAATACCCTGAAGTCTTCAAAATCCTTTGGAATCACTTCCAATTTTAAGTTTCTCAAAAATACCCTAAAAAATGTCAAATCCCGTAAATTTTTTTGGAATTACTTGCAATTTTTCAAAGCCTATGAAATATTCTTAGAATCTTCAGAAATACCCCAAAGTATTTCAAATTCTTTGAATCACTTTAAATCTTGAAGATCAATTGAAAATTCCTTGAAATTTCGAAAACATGACAAAAAAATTTTTATTCCTCTGAAATCATTGATAATATAATATAAATATATATATATATATATATATATATATAGATATATATAAATATAAATACCACCCATCTCATGGTTGTGAGATGTGGCCATAAGTGTGACTTACCGCGGTTCTACTCAGAGCTGATTTCATTTTTTTAGATGGCAGTTGCTCTCAGTAGGACCCTGCGGCGGTTGCTTAACCCTTCTTTCAAATTATATGTATAATATTGAAATCCTTTGAAATCTTTTGATATCTTTTGAAATCATTTGAAACTTTTTGAAGCTCTTGAAAATTCCTTGGATGTTTGGAAAATACCCTAAAATCCTTTAAAATCGCTTCAGATAGTTAAAATCTATTCAAAAATCTTCGGGAACTATTTAAAACTCTTGAAAATTCCTTTCAATTTCTACAAATACCCTGGAATTTTGCAAATATTTTGTAATATTTTGAAATCTCTTGAAACTTTTAAAAGCTCTTCAAAAGTCCCTGGAATTTTTAAAAATATCGTCAAATCATTAAACTTCCTTCAAATTATTGACATATATGTATTCAAAACTTCTTGGAATCTCTTGAAATACCTTGAAATATTTCAAATCCTTTGAAATATTTTGAAGTCCCTTGAAACTTTTCAAAGCTTTTCAAATATTCTAGAAATTTTTTAAAATACCCTAAAATCTTTCAAATTCTTTTAAATCAATTCAATTTTTTTAAATTATTTAAAGAATCTGTAGCATCTATTAACATATACTAATTCATATTTTTAAAAAATGTAAATCTTCGAAATACCTTCCATTACCTAAAAAATTGTTGAAATCCTAGAAAATCCTTCAATTCTTGTGAATAAATTCTTTGAAATCCATTAAAGTATTATAAAATGCCATCAAATTACATGAAACCTGCTCATATTTTCTGAAATCCTGGAAATTTTATTAGAATATCTCGAGAGCTTTCAAAATTCCTTAAAATCCTTGAAATCCTTAGAAATTTCATAAAATTCTTAAAAGATATTGTAAAATATCTCAAAAATTTATAGACCTTATAAAATCGTTCCATATCTTCGAAATTATAGTAAATTCTATAAGACACCATGAAAAATTTGTTTGAATCCCTCAAGATCATTCAAACCTTGGAAATTTCTTTAATCTTTTAAA
The DNA here is from genome assembly GCA_932178445.1 of Andricus quercusramuli. Lineage (NCBI taxonomy): Eukaryota > Metazoa > Arthropoda > Insecta > Hymenoptera > Cynipidae > Andricus > Andricus quercusramuli. The sequence goes on from CAKNXH010001760.1 coordinate 186,031, forward strand.
ATACCCTATAATATTTTAAATTCCTTGAAACTGTTTTAATCTCTTGAAAATTCCTTGGAATTTTTCAAATACCCTTAATTATTTAAAATGCTTTGAAATCTCTTCAAATTATTGAAATATATTCTAGTTTCTTTGAATCTTTTAAAATACCCTGAAATATTTCAAACCCTTCGAAATCTTTTGAATTTCCTTAAAATTATTGAGCTGTGTTGAAAATTCTTCGGAAGCTTTTAGAATACCCACAAATATTTCAAAAGAATTTTAAAAAATTCAGGATGTACCTACGAGTTAATCTCTATTAAAATAAAAGTGGCTTAAGACCTCTTTTTATTTATAAAAGTGACTATAGTGAATTTATCTTAAAAAAGTGACTAAAAAGTGATTTGGAAAAAAGTGACTAAAAATGACCATGTGGCTACCCTGATTATTCTTGAAAATTATTTAAAATCCTTCTTACAGAAATTCCCTGACTTTCGCAATTTTGTTTTCAACATCCCTGGCTTTTCCCTGATTCCCAGGGTTTTCCCTGACCTACAGCCACCCTGATTGGACCAACTATTTCCTTTTTCAGTAAATAAAGTTTCAAATAAATAAATGCCTTCGAAATCAATGCAGTCACAAAATAATGGACTATTTGACCGAAAATCGGGGAGATTTTTTTCCTTCTGTCCTCTGTTGATCTGAAGCGCTTTATCGCTGTTGAGTTGCATAGTTTGCAGCAGAAGAGGTAGATACATGTAGATACAGCTGGTTGGTTTACAAGTCATTGTATGCCTATTCTCTGTAGGTACCTCGTCGAACACGCAGATCACATGGCCGTGTTCGTGAATTAATGTATTCGCACAAGTGGAATCGCTGGTGGGTCCGAAGAGCATCACAAATTGCATGGCACGCAATTAAAATCTTAATTAAGAGCCATGGCTGAATGTCTGGCGAGGCGTGGAGGGACGCGATGCTTCTTCATTTAACAATCCGTACTTCATGCTTATTAGGCTACGAACTTATTTCCCATTTGCATCTCGGTCGTTACGCATTAGCAGATCATCGACATTGCGTCAGTGGGGCAGAATCCGGAAATTGTTGCCAAAACACTCAAATTAAATTTTATCGTATGCAGTTAAAATGTATTTTACAATTTTAATTGATAACACATAATTTCCGAAGTACTTTTCAATGCTGAACACGAATCTAGCTTCCGTCTGTTGCTATCAAGTCTATTTTAATAGATATTTCTAATTAAAATTTTCAGTGAGTATATCAGTATAATAATAGAATAAATAAAATATCAGTAAGTATATCTATAATGTTTTCTGACATATTATCAAAAAACTAAAAAAAGATGCGAAAAATTTACTCAAATTTCAACATACCGTAATTCAGTATATATTCACTTTTTTGACATAAAATATGGGTAGATTTTTTTTTTTTTTGAAGAATAAGTATCTGGAAAAATTTTAATTAGGATTATTTGTTTCTAAAACATCTTGAAAAATGGGCACCTTTCTTTTTAATTTCCGAAAACTTGTACTAAATGCTGTACTGGACACCAGATGTTTAATTGTGGAACATAAGACGATCACTCACATTTCATTCGTTCCTGAATTTCATATAGTTGTGAAACATGAGACGATCAATCACACTTTTACTTGTTTATGAATTTTATATAGTTCTAAAAAAAAATAACACGATCACACTCACATTGCCATTTCGTTCTGAATTTCATACGGTTCTAAAACATAAGACGATCAATCACATTGTTACTTGTTTATGAATTTTATACAGTTCTAAAACATAGAACGATCACTCAGATCGTTACTTGTTTCTGAATATCATGCAGTTCTAAAACATAAGATGATCAATCACATTGTTACTTGTTTATGAATTTCATACAATTCTAAAACATAAAACGATCGATCGCATTGTCATTTGTTTCTGAATTTCATACATTTCTGAAACATAAGACGATCACTCACATTTCATTCGTTTCTGAATTTCATGCAGCTGTGAAACACCAGACGATCAATCAGATTTTGACTTATTTATGAAGCTTATACAGTTCTAAAACTTCAACCAAGAAGATTAATTCTTAACTAAAAATATATATTTGCAACAAAAAATAGAATAGTTACATTCTCAGTTAAAAAAATTAGTTCCTAATCAAAAAAAAGAACGAATTTTTAACAAAACAGTTTGTATTCTGCATACTTTCTGGTGACACGCAAGGGAAAAAAATTATGTAAACTTCTATTTATTTTACGGAATTGAAAATTTTCAGTAAGCGGATTAGCCTTTATCGCCACTTTGGATATGTGTGCTGTTTCTTGTTCCAGAAAATAGAACATTTTTACTTTAAAGTTATGACTTACTTTAGTTAAGTTTTGACTGAAATAGCTGCATTTTTCAAACGTGGGAGACTCGAAGTTTTCGAAATCCTTAGAAAATTCAATTTATGTATTGTATATTTAGAGATTTTTAATCTGTCGAAACCAAGATGCAGAATTTTTTAATTTACCCAGAGATCACAGCCTGTCCGACCTTTAGTGTGAACGTCATTTTGGTAGTGATTCTTAAGTCGGACGTGGAATTAAATAAAACGTAATCATTAGTTTTCTGACATAGAATTTATCATTTACTTTGTTCTGAGATCAGGTTATTATTTTAAATAGTAAAAAAAACTTGCTTGTGTATTCGACATTATAAAAATGTAAACATTGTTTTGAAATCGTAACCTGTCTAGCCTCGACTTGGATACATACATCAATTTTATTTGTATCCAATTTTTTTGTCAAACTTCAATAGATGGAGAAAAATATCTGAATGTTTGATCAAGAATTGAAATAAAATTATTTATAATATTTTAAATAGTGCGGAAGGTTCGTTCGACCTGTAGTAGATGCAACTTTACATTTCTGTTAAATTTTTTCTATAATTTCACTTACTTCATTTAAAACGCATTTTTGATCAAACATTCTTTCTTTCAGTATTTCAAATCAGTGTATTAATGAGCCTATTTACTTTAAATAGCAATTTGTGATACATGAAAATACTGTCCGACTATTGGAACACATGCTGTCGGAGCACTAAACATCTTATCAGACAGGCGGTGTATCCTTAACTTTTTCCATAAAACATTTTTTTTCTTTTGAAATAGAATTTGACTAAAAAATAAATAGCAGGAATAACTTTATGAATAAATATAGAGTCCAAAAATGTGAATCTTTGTTTGAAAAAGTTAAAAATAATTCCCTACAATGATTCGAATATGAGGGTAATGCTATTTGTCCGACTACTGGTACGTTTACCCAATTATTACAATAATTCATAATATGGATTGGTATTGAAACAAAAGTATTCTCATTGTGTTGCTTTTATAATTGAAAAAAAGTGCGCATCCTATAAAGAAACAATGTTGTTATTATACATTTTATTGCAACTTATTACAACTCTGTTGCAACTCTGTAAAAAACAATTGAATTTTCAATCCGAACATATGAATTTTCCACCAAAAAGTTAATTTTCAACTAAATAGTTGAATGAAAAAAATCACGAGAAAATTTGTTTTTCCAACACGAAGTAATAACATTTCTTTTTGTTGTTAAAGCTGATGAAATGTCAGGTTCGGCATATTCAACTTCTTTAAATTGTGCAGATATGATTCTATCGAGAAAAAAAACATTTCTTCGCACGTTTTCCAGAAACTGTAAATTAAACAACAAAATTGTTTGAAACAAAATCTTAAATAAATTAAATTTTTTTTCTTGAAAAGCTAATCGAGTTATGAATAGAATTGCCTAGCCCGATTTTGGAAAAAAGATTGAAAAAATTATCATTTTTAATTGACTAGCCCAGTATAGTTTTAAAACAAGATACTATTGTCTTAAAAAGTTTATGACCATTAAAAACAAATACATAATTCGAGCATTTTGCAACAAAAAAATAGTTTTTTTAATATTAGTGATTTTAATTTGCTATCCCATTATAATTTGAACAGTATTAACATAATTATTGAATACATTTAATCATTATTGTGACAACATTTTTTAAACAAATGCAAAATGTGATTTGAAACAAACAAAAATTTTTAGCATGAACAATTTCGAGCGGTTTTCTTCAAACATTATATCCTTTTTCTAAACCTCATATTTATAACATACACTTTATTATCAAATAATGTCTAGTGCTGAAATTATGTTTGAATAGTCTATTAAAAATTCTAATTATGTGCTTTTTTTATAATCAAAAAATCACAAACTACGAATTCGTTTCTCCAATTTGTTTGTGTTATTATCAATAATTATTTGTTCACACATTTTTTTATTATAATATTCTGACGAGACAAATTGCTTGCAATATAATAAAATGATATAATAATATTGTTTAATGTTCAATCGCAAATCACCTTCAACTAATGTCACTTTATAAAATTTAGGCAACTGCAACATTTTTCATATTACTTGAAAGAAGTTCGAAGGTCGAAGTGGAAGGATGGTAAAAGTAGATAATGACATGCACAGCAAGACAACCTGATTTGGATCATTAAACCGGACTGAGAATTTTGCCAAATTTTTCCAATTATAAAAAGAGAGTAAAAAGGTACTCTTCGTGTCTGAAAGATTAAAAAGTTACCCTCTATGCCTAAACAGCACATTCCGTTTCCACTTAAAGCGTTTCCTTCATTCCCACTTGCATCCGGTGGTTAATTGTCAGTGGAAAAGTCTATTTATGGAAAGACAATAAAAATCGTGATCCAGTTACTATTCAAAAGAACATATAAACTTAAATAGTTTTTTTATTTTATATTATAAATTACTCTCGATGCCTGACTAGAATCTTTCGTTTCTACTTGAAACACTTCCTTTTCTACTAGAAGCACTTCCTTCTCTACTTGTGCGCGGTAATAAAAATTCAGTAGAAAAAGTGATTTGTAGCACGACAATACAATTTTAAATTTTCTGTACTTTCTGCTCCAAGATGGTATTTTCATTTATTTATTTATTGTTAATTTTCTAAAATCTTCCAAACTTCACGAAAAACTTTTAAAATCATTTGAACTGAAACAATTAGAAGAAAATTCTCTGCAAATAAATACAAAAATTACGTGAAATCATTTGGGGAAAGGGGAGTTTGATTGAATCATACTGTTCCTTATGAATTGACAGCGCAATTCAACTTTCAACCAATAGTTGAATATATAACCAAAAAAGATGAATTCTCTATAAACAATATAATAGTTGATATTTGAAAAAAGGACAAGATTTTCATTTAGAATCAAAGGCAGTTGAATTAAACAGAAAAGACGACTTTTCAAGAAAATAGTTGAATCCTCATCAAAAAAAGATTAATTTTCAACCAAACACTTGCATTTTTATCCTAAATGATGAAATTTCTACCAAAAGAGATACATTTTTAAATCAGACAAATTTTCAACAAAGGAAAATTTTTCAGTCAATAAAGAAAAACAATGATCCAAATTTTCCAGTCAAAAATAAGAGTTTTCTACAAAAAAGTTCAATTTTCAACCCGAAAATGTGAATTTTCAACATAAATTCAAGTTTCAATCTAACAGTTGAATTTTCAACCAATTTTTAAAGTTTAAAATTAAAAAAATAAATTTTTAACCAAGAAAATAATTTTCCGCAAACTGGTTCAATTTTTAACCTACAAAAATTAATTTCCAACAAAAAATGTAATAGTTAATATTTTAACCGAAAAATATTTCTATTTTAAATTAAAAATAGTTAAATTCAACCAAAAAGGACAATTTTTTAACAAAATACTTGAATCCTCAACCTAAGCATCTTAATTTTCAACTGAACAGATGCACTTTGAAAAAAAATCATTTTTTACAAAAAGAACGAATTTTTGATAAAATACACAAATTTTCAATAAAACAATTAAATTTTCAATGAAAAATGTAATAATCGATATTTCAACCTAAAAAGATTTAAATTCTAAATTTGGAACAGTTTAATTCAATAAAAAAAGACGAATTTTCAACAAAACAGTTGAATCTTCAATCAAAACATAATGATTTACAACCCAATATTTGTCAATTTTCCACTAAATAATTACATTTTCAACTAAAAAGATACATTTTCTACCAAAAATGGAATAGTTGAGTTTTCAATTGAAAAAATCAATTTTCAACAAAAATGAACGAATTTTCGAAGAAATAGTCAAATGAATTTTTCACTAAAATTATGAATCTTCGACTATAGCAATGCATTTTCAAACAATATATGTAGTTCAACTTTCGACAAATAGTTCAATTTTCTACCAAACTGTTTAACTTTTGTTTCTTTAGTGATTCGCAGACGTGAAAATATCTTATATAAGAAATGGTGTCGACCAAGTAGCCCCCCCCCCCCACCCCTATGTAGGACAACACAGAAATTTCATTTACCTATGTACCCTCCCACCCAAAAAGCTTCACGCAATTTATGCACATCCCCGAATATTGGACATTCAGTACGGTAATACGGTAAAATGGATTTAATACGATAAGAGCACAAATTCTTAGCACCCCTCCCCCCTTGTAGGCGCCCTTCTCTGATTTCATAGATAATGCATTTTTTTAGCATATTTTGTCTCAATTAATTTAATTCTACTATCATTTATATATTAATCATTCAATGGGGCTTGCGAAACCTCTAAATACAATTGTTTTCAAACGCATTTATTTTTTTGTGGATTCTAACAAACTTGGAGGCGATATAAACGAAAATTTAAAAAAATGGACAACCATACTGTGCATACTAATGAAAAGTGTAGAATCGTTATCCGATACTAATGGTCGTTATTAAATTTGTGCAATTGTCAGTGGGTAAATGAACAATAATAGTAAATGTGTAAATGAGTAAATGAGTGATAAGGATAATTTCAGGTCCGACAGGTAATTGGAAACAGATAGTCGATTAAATTCTAAGGAATCTTGTTATTATGTACTGGACATGAGAATAATAGTCGAATTCGTTACGGGTAACTAAATGAAAATTATGAAGCGAGAGAAAATAGAGTGGATGGGGCAAAAGGGGCAAAAGGGAGGCCAGTTGGGCGTTTGCGAGGCGCCGCGACGACGGCGTCTCATCGATCTGACTAGCCGAATACCGCAGCCACTTACGATATACACCGCTTTTATACCGTGCAAAATCCACGTACCCGCAAAGTCTCACACTAACCACCGCAACGAGAGGATCCTGAGGGGAAGGAATTACAACTATTTTTTTTCATTATCGTCACGCAAGGATATCCAAACAAAAACATCCAAACATTTTTCTGATAACACATTTTTTTCATTAGATTTCATATTTAATATATATTAGGGTGGTACATAAATAATAGCGAAAGCATTAAATACAAAAAATTGAAAATGCTCTTAAAAATATTGGTTCCTTTTGAAGAAAAAATGATGTAGTATAAATTTGAGCCAAAAACAACAATACCTTGTACTCTCTCATCGGCTTTAAAGCTTTTAAAGCTTGATATCTTCCTTATTTTCGACTTTAGAAAGAATAGGTTTTTAGACAAATTAATCTCAATGGGCTTTTTTCGCAGTAATATGATTGTTTTATACATTAATCTGTAACACCAAAAGGTACTTTATCATATGTTCATAAATATGTCTAAAAATTCTATATCTAAAGGGCAACTCCCGTGCATTAATTAATGTATAACAAAATATATTACGGCGAAAAACACCCACTAAAATTAATTTTTCTGAAAATTCAATTTCACAGTTTAAGTTGCGGTAAAAATTCAAGAAAATGTTCCCTTTCATATTTTTTGTAAAGTCGAAAATAAGGAAGGTATTAAGCTCTAAAAGCTTTAAAGTCGATGAGGGCACTAGATATTGTTGGCTTTACCTCAAATTTATACTACATAAGATTTTCTTCAGAATAAATGAATATTTTTGAGAGCACTTTCATTATTTGAATGTTAATTTTTTGGCCGCGGTAGCGCTAAAATCAATATTAATTTTGACTTTGAAATTTAAATACTGGGTTACGGATATGAAGGTTGCAGTACAGAACTAGGTAAACAACACTATTGCCGAAAATAGGCTTTTTGTATAAAAAAATTCCCAAAAAATCAAATACATTCTGCGTCAAGAGGATTTTTTTCAAACCACATTTTTAATATAGTGATAAAAAGATTGGTAACTCAAAACAAGATAACTGATTCTCTGTACTTGTCTCCCAGCTTCTATTTTTTACTGAGTAACTTCTTAACTTTTTTCTAAACCTTTTTCTGACCATATTCCTCTCCGTACAAGTTTTTAAATACAGTAAAATAATGAAATATTTATTTTCTTAAAAGAAAATATTCTTAGATAAAAGTATTTGCCACTTTTTAAGCACTAAAGTACAAATCGAATTCCAACCTAAAATCTTCAATTCATTGAAAATACAATTATGTGGTTGAAAATTAATCTTCCTTAGTTGAGGATTCAACTATTTTATTGAAATTTCAACTTTTTTGGTTGAAAGTTGATCAGCTGGGTTGAAGTTTGAACCGCTTTGTTGAAAAACTATTCTTTTGTTAATGATTCATCAATTCAATTTTAAATTCATTTCATTGATTGACAAGTCGTCCTTTTTTTAAACATAATTTTTTTAACTGAAAATTTAACTGTTCCAATCGAAGATTCATCATTTTACTTGAAGATTCATCTCTTCGGTTGAAAATTCCACTGTTATACATGAAATTCGCCTTTTGGCTTAAAAGAACTTATTTTTCTTTCTTGACTGAAAAATCTTTATTTGTTAAAAATTCGCCCGTTTAGTTGGAAAATTCATC
>CAKNXH010001762.1:0-20699 GCA_932178445.1 Andricus quercusramuli
TTTAAAATATTATTGAGTGCTAGAAAAAAATGCAATAAATATTTTCAAAAATCCTTCGGTCAGTTTCAAGATATTAGTGAGGAAAATAAGCTCTCCAAATTTCATCAATTTATCTGCAACCGTTTTCTACTTATCGTGTTCACAGAAAAGCGTGACATCCACACATCCACACATCCACTCACACACACATCCGGACAATTGCTTAGAATATTGTATTAGACATTTTTAAATTAGGGAGGGTTTAATTAAATGAATTTAAAAATTTTGAAAAATGTCACCATTACAAAGCTTCCTCTATGAGGAAGCAAAAGAAGTAAACTTTCAACAAAATAGTTACATTTCAACCATAAAATGAATTTTGAATCAAAAACATTAATTTTCAATAAATTAGTTTAATTTTGAAGCAAGTAATTGAATTTCAACCAAAAAAGATCAATTTCCAACGAAAAAGAGCTTATTCTCAACAAAACAGTTAAATTTGTTACAAGCAAAAAATTAATTTTCTATCGAAACGATGAATCTGACACCAAGAAAAGTTAATTTCGAACAAATTAGTTTAACTTAAACGTAAGTAATTTAATTTCCTTCTAAAAATACAAATTTTGAACAAAAAATAAAATAGTTGCCTTTTCAGTCAAGAAGACTAATTTTCAACCAACTAAAAGTAAAAATTTGCAACATAATAGTTAAATTATCAACAAAGGAGATGAATTATCAACTGACGTGATAAATCTTTAACCAAAAAATCTAACAAAGTAGTTAACAATTCAACCAAGTAGTTTAGTCTTGAACTAAAGAAGAGGAATTTTGAACAAAAAGAAGAATGGTTAAATTTTGAACCAAAGAAATTCATTCGCAACGAAAAATTTAATTTGTTATATTTCTACTAAAAAAATTCTAATTTGGGATGAAGAACTGTTGAATTTGTCAACAAAAAGACAAGTTTCAAACCAAATAGTTGATTTTTCAACCAAAACAGATTAATTTTCAAGTAAGCAGTTCCATTTTTACCCAAAAAAGATGAATTTGTAACCAAAAGAGATGAATTTTCAAACAAAAAGACGAATTTTCAACGAAAAAAGATCAATTTTCAATAAGAACGAAGTAGTGAAATTCTCAGTTAAAAAGTTAATTAAAACAAAGAATTGTCAAAAGAACAGCTACCTTTTCAGCCCAATAGATCAGTCTCTAACCGAAAACCTTAATTTTCAACAAATTAGTTCAACTTTGAACCAAGTACTTAAATTTTCAATAAAAAAAGATGAATTTTCAACAAAAATGTAATGGTTGATATTTCAACCTAAAAAAACGCATTTCCAAAAAAGAAGTTGAATCGGTTACCAAAAAAGATCAATTGTTTACTAAAATATTGAATTTTTAAGCAGAAAAATTAATTTCTAACGAAGTAGTTAAAATTGCAACTGAAAGAGAAAAATGTTGAATAAAAAAAATTAATTTTCAACGAGAAATGTAAAATATGGTATTTATATCAGACAAAAATTTTATTTAAAATAAGGAACAGTTAAATTAAAGAAACAAACAATTTTCAATCAAATGGTTTGAGCCTTAACTAAAATAGATTAATTTTCAATTGACAGTTAAATTTTTAACCTAAAAAGATGACAATCCTACCAAAAGAGTTTAATTTTCAATAATAAAAGAATATTTCAGTAAATATGGAAACAAAATGTTAAACAAATTATTGAATTTTCTATGCGGCAGCTGTTATTTTACCCAAAAAACATTAGGTTGTTATGTTACGTTAACACTTGTCATCTAAAAATACTATTTTGCGTAAAAAATCATTCAATTGAAAAGAATATTCATTATCTTCAAAGAATAATATAATGTGTCAACTTTTTTTGGCCAGAAATCGTTTTTTATAACTAAAATCATTTGACTTCAAAAACTACACCCAAAATTCTGAACAACTTCAGGTAAAAGTGAAAAAGTGAAGATTTTAAAAAAGGAATAATCTTTTGACACTTTCATCACTCAAGTGTACCTTCTATTTGACAAGGCCTCTCTCAAGATTTTCAGAGACACCCTCGCAGTCGTCAAATAGCTGCACCAATCTCTGGAGAGTGATACGACTTATCCTCGGCGGTGTAGCGGAAAAGAAAAAGAGCCTTCTATAAAGAACCGTTGAGTAAAACCAGACTTGATGGTCCTTCTTCTGTTTCTTCATCCAATCGAATCATGACACCCATGGGAAATAAGTTTTGGTCGATCATACGACTCGGCTGACTACACACTAGTTTATACTACTTGGCTCCCTGACAATTTTTATATTCTCGACTCTTGATAGAATTTTGTGAGTAATGTTACCAGAATTCAACTAAAGCAGAATATATTACTAACTAAAACTATATTCAGGAAAAGAGTAGGAATTTTCTACAGAAAGGTTTGTTTATTAGAAAATAATTAGTACGTTAAAAAAACTAATATTTTTGATCAATCAAGCGATATTCGCGCTTAGCTGACAAACTAATATTTTTGGCGAATCAAGCAGTATTTGCATTTGGCTGACTACACACTAGTTTATACTACTTGGCTGACTATACACTAGTTTCTTCTACTTGGCTGACTATACACTAGTTTATACTACTTGGATTCCTAAGAATTTTGATATTCTCGGCTCTTGATAAATAGTTTTGACTAATGTTACCGGAATTCCACTGAAGCAGAGTTCAGTATTAACTGGAACTTTCTGAAGTAAATAAGGAAGAATTTTTTGCATAAAGTTTTTCACTTGAGAAATAATTAATACTGTCAATGAAAAACATATGTTTTCGGTTAATCACACAACTTGTCTGACTTTAGTTTTTTACTTTATACTACTTGGCTCCCTGACATTGGTATTTGGCTGACTGACCACTGGTTTTTACTACTTGAATCCCTGAAAATGTTCAATTTCTTTTCTATTGATAGAATTTTTTTCATAATGTTTCTGAAATTCAAGTGAAGAAGCATTTATTATTGACTGGCACTATTCGACCAAAGTTTTAGATGTATTTCAAAAGTTTAATATCATTCACGTCCTGCATCGGAACAAAGTAATAAAGCAGGAATTTTCGGGAACAATATTCCGTACAAGAATTATTAGCCTGATAAATAACAACTATTTTGTACAGGAATTATTTCTATTTATAAGTAATAAGTACTTTCAAAGACGAATTAATTTGTTGTCTATTATATGATATACTCGCTTGGCTGATTATACAACGGTTTATACTACTTGACGTATGTAAATTTTCAGTTTCTGGACTACTGATAACAATTTTTGAGTACTTTCACCGCAAACAAGCTAAGGTAGAATGAATTACTAGCTAGAACTCTCCCAAAATAAAGAGTAGTAAGATTTAAAGAAAGTTTTTTTACGTGAGACATAACCATTATTTTAAAAAAATATCATGTTTTTTGCCAAATAAGCGGTATTCGCTTTTGGCTAAACATAAACTGGTTTATACTACTTGATTTCCTGAAAATTTGTGTACTCTCGACTTTTGATAAAATTTTTTGAGCAATGATTTAGAAATTTAACTAAATCAAAATATTTATTAACTATTAATAAATATATATAAGTATTCGATCTAATTTTCAAACGTATTTTGATTTTTTTTATATAATTCACGTTTGGCATCAGGGCGAAGTAAAAAAGTATGAAGTTTTGGAAAAAATATTGTACACAAGAATTGATCCTGATAAATCAAAACTATCTTGCACAGATAGTTTCCATACATAAATCATTAGCATTTTCGAAGTCAAGCTGAGTTTTTGGTCGATCATACAACTTTCGTGTTTGTCTGACTATGTGCTGATTTTACCTACTTGACTTTCTGGCAATTTTTACATTCATAAATTTTGATAGAATTTTTTATATGAAATTTTTCAAATTTAACTGAAACAGAATATATATTAACTGAGACTATTAGATCCACTTTTCAGATATATATCTCAAATTTTACATTCTATACGCCTCGCATCAGGGCAAAGTGAAAAGGTAGGAATTTTTAGAAAAAATATTGTACCAAAAAATTTACAGGGCTTGATAAGTCACTGTTATTTCGTACAGAAAATTTTTCTATACGTCAGTAATTAGTAACTTTACCTTTTAGCTTATACGAAATTCGCCGTAGGCTGCCTCAACACTGGTTTTTACTACTTGCATCCCTGAAAATGTTCAATTTCTCCTATATTTATAAAATTTTTTTAATAATGTCTCCGAAACTCAACTAAAGAAGAATATCTTATTGACTGAGTATATTTCACTCAATTTTCAAACCTATATCAAAAGTTTAATATAATTAATGACCTGCATCAGGGCGAAGTAATGAAGTAGCAATTTTTGGGAAAAATATTGTATACAAGAATTATGATCCGGATAAATCATAACTATTTTAAACAGATTTTTTCTCTATATAAGTAATTAGTACTTTCAAGACAAACTATTTTTGTCGATTATAGGACATTAGCAGTTGGCTGTCTAAACACTGTTTTTGCTACTTGAATCTCTGAAAATGTTCAATCTCTCGTGTGTTCATAAAAATTTTTGACTAATGTTTTCGCAATTCAACTAAAGATGAATATATTATTGACAGAGAATATTTAACCAAATTTTTGAATGGATATTAAAAGTTTAATATAATTTACATCCTGAATCAGGGCGAAGTAATAAAGTAGTAATTTTTGGAAATAATGTCGTATACAAGAATTGTGATCCTGATAAATCAAAACTATTTTGTACATAATTTTCTATGTATAAGTAATTAGTACTTCAAAAAAAACTGAGTTCTTGTAAATTATACGACATTCGCGTTTGGCTGACTATACAACGGCTTATACTACTTGAATCATGCAAACTTTCAGTTTCTGGACTACTGATAGAATTTTCTGCGTAATGTTTCCGTAATTGAACTGAAGAAGGATATATTTTCGACTTGGACTATTTGACCAAATTTTCAGCAATACTTTAAAAACATAATAAAGTTTACATCCTACATCAGGGAAATGTAATAAAGTCGGCTTTTTTGGGAAAAAATATTCCGTAAGAGAATTATTCTCCGGATAAAACACAACTTTTTTGTACAGAATTTTTTTCTATATAAAATTAATTTGAACCTTGTAAGATAAACTCAATTTTGATGTGTAAACATCTTAGACCTCGATATGGGGAGTCGCGCCTCATTCAAATGAAACCACGACTAGAAAGTGTAACGCAGGCCTCTGACACACGTGCTGTGTCTCATGTCACAGAACGGAGGCTTGTTTCCCTCTCCCTCTCCCCCTCTCTCTCTTTATCAGAAGAATAATAATTGTTCAAACAATTGTAAATTATTTAAAAACAGAAGGAAAATATGCTGTGTGTAATTTGAAAAAAAAAGAAACAATTTTCAATATTTTTCTTATAAGTTTTGAGTACTTACATTTGTAGTAATAATGATAAGTGTCATAATAATGAATTTTTCATAATGAAATTTCAATTTTTAATATTCTTCTTCATGATATATAATTAGCCTAATTCTAAATATAGATGCGTAACACGAGTGCGACACCATGTGTTCTTTCAGAGAACTGATATCGGTCCGCGTCGGTATTTTAGAAACAAAGCTTGACTAAGCAAGCAAAAGAGAGAATGCGTTTTAGGAAATAAAATAGTTAAAAAAATGAATCGATACATTTTTTAAATGTTCAAAATTATATAATTTTTAAACAATTTTATGTCTTTTTTTGTTGTCAATTATACGACATTCGCGCAAGGCTGACTGCACAATGGTTTATACTACTTGACCCCGTTAAAATTTTCAGTTCCTCGACTATTGATAAAATTTTGTGAGTAATGTTCCCGAAATTCAAGTATACAAGAATATATTATTGACTCGAAATATTCGAACAAATTTCCAGATACATTTTGAAACTTCAATATCATTTACGTCCTACATCAGTGCGAAGTAATAAAGTAGGAATTTTTGGAAAAAGTATTGTATATAAGAATTATAAGTCCTAATAAATCGCAACAATCTTTTATTGAAAGTTTTTTATATGAATAACTAGTAAATACAGGATTGCTTGGTGCTATTCTATTCAGTTTTCAGATATATTGAATTGTTTTTACATAATTAACGTGCGACAAATGAAAAATTAGGTTCAGAGCAGGAATTTTTGGAAAAAAAATATTTTCCAAGAATCGAAGCGGGGAATGATAAGTGCTGCTAATTGTCATCAGCGTAATTTTGTAGGAAAAACAAAAAAAAATCTGGAAGAACAACTTACAACCTAATTGTTAAAGGTTTGTTAAGCTACTATAACAATCGTAGAATTTTTTATAAAAGAAGAATATTTAATTATTCTTCATATACTTAGTGTAAATTCTTAAAAAATGTTAAGCAATTGAATACAGGTAAATAAATTTGATTTAAAAAAATTGCAAAACCTTCATTTTTTCACTGAAATAGGTATAAAAAGGCATGCCTTTTTATACCTATTTCAGTGAAAAAAATTTTTCTTGCAAGAAAGTATGATTTGTAGAGAAAACTCAATTTGAAAAGTGGACTTAGCATATTTTAGCAATCCCTGATTCGATTGTAGATTCTGATAAATCAAACATATTTTCGAGAGAAAATTTCATCGAGTAGCTAATCAATCCTTTTGAGGTCAAACTAATTTTTACAGACAACAAATTGAAGTTGTTTACATTTTCTCTTTAAAAACCTTGAAAAAAGTATAACTTCTTTATATGAATACAATTTTTCAACAAAGTTTTTTTTGAAGAATTGGAAAATTACCAAGCTATTATAACCTAAATATTATAAATCCTCTAACTAAAATTGCATTAATCTATATTCAAAATTCATATAATTTCAGTATAAAATGCATGACAATAATACCCGACATAAAATAAAATCGAACTCCACAAATTTAGGATTGCCGAACGATCAGATTGCATATAAAAAAATGAAATGGGTCATAACGCTTGTAGTAAGCTTTTGTGATTCCCCTCCCCCCAATAAATTCATCAACATAAAGTCTGGCCTTCCTTCCTCTGTGCGAGAGTCGTAAAGTTCCGTTTTGTTATTTCCCGATTTGAGCTGTAGTCGTAGATATGTTATAGCACGCAGTACAAAGAATTCAAAAAAGAGAAAAGTAGAAAAAAGGACGAAAACGATTGAAGCCTGGAGACGAAGAAAGGAGTTACCTCAGTGGCTGGCTTCTTTTGCTTGCAATCGAAACTGTTGAGATGTTTGAGCAGGAAAAGTGGAAGGAAAAATAAAAATAGAAAGGAAAAATGGAGAAAGGGGATGCTAACATAAGAAAGAGGGAGGGGGAGTGAAGTATAGAGAAAGGATGAGAGTAACGAATTTTATCGAGCTTTTCCTTCCAAAGCGCTTTGCCCCAGAGGTTTCCGTAATCTTTTGGAGGAAACGTTTCCTCCAGGACTCTTGCGCTTTAACGTACCGTTAAACCTCCGGTACTCGTGGTTGAGCTCGGTACGTTAGTACTCACATGGGAGATGATCCAGCGCATTGTCCCTGTGGCAAAACATCTGTCCTGTTGTCCTCTAACCTTTTTATTTCAGATTTGTCTGTAAATATTTTTTTGTTTTGGTTTACCCTACCTTGTAAAAGTTTACCATCACCTTTTTTTATAACTGATAACGTTCTCTTAATTTCAATTATGTTAGAGCCTTATAAAAATTATATATATATATATATATAGGTAGTTTTCTGATAAATGATTCATCCGATAATTTTAAAGCCATGTCAATAAGATTTCTTACTACAGAAATTTTATGTTGTATTGGATGGTTTGGAAGAAAATTTAAATATCTACCAGAACAAGTATTTTTACGAAACGAATCTGTGATAATATTACCTGCATCAGTTTTTATAACTTTAACATTCAAAAAAGAAAAAGAATTATTACTTTCAATTTCATGTGTAGGTAAGTCTTGGATGATAAGAATTAAATTGATTTATAACGTAAAGTAGTTCATCTTTTGGTCATATAATAAACGTATCATCAACGTATCTAAAACATGTGTGTAAACAAAAATTAAAATTTTTTATGAAATTTGATTCTAAGTCTTGCATAACTAAATCAGCTAATTTGGAGAAATAGGACAACCCATAGGTATTTCAAATATTTGTCTGTAAAATTTTTTATTAAATTTAAATACTGTTTTAAAAATTGTATTCCTTCTTCAAATTTATCGATAGGTAAATCTGTATAGTTTCTTATATAAGTCCATCCACTTAAAATAATATTGATAACTAAATCAATTGGCACATTTGTAAATAATGAAGAAACATCTAACGAAAACATGATATGATCAGATGGAATTGTTTTATTAATTATTTTATTTTTAAATTCAAGAGAATTTTTCACTTGATATTTTGGTACTATTAATGCTTTTTTAAGAATATTATCAAAAATATTAGCCATTTTATAAGTAGGTGAGTTTATTAATGAAACTACAGGTGGGAGTGGACATGTTTATGAACTTTAGGTAACCCATAAATTCTAGGAATGTTAGTATCATGAACTAAAATATCTTCGCGTAATAATTCTTCACCTAAATATCCATTAATTCGCCAAGAATTTA
The DNA here is from genome assembly GCA_932178445.1 of Andricus quercusramuli. Taxonomy (NCBI): domain Eukaryota; kingdom Metazoa; phylum Arthropoda; class Insecta; order Hymenoptera; family Cynipidae; genus Andricus; species Andricus quercusramuli. The sequence goes on from CAKNXH010001762.1 coordinate 8,603, forward strand.
ACAATTTAAATGTTTTATTTTTTTATTCTTTTCCAGGTTTTTCATTTAATTTTTCATAATTTGTAGTATCATTTAATAATTCTTGCAGTTTTTTAATATAAGATTCCTTTTGAAGTATTACTGTAATGTTACTTTATCTGCATGAGTTATTAGTAATTGTTTATTAGCTTTAATAAATGTTTGTGTTTTTTTAATGTTTTGTACTAAGAATCTATCAACATGTGTAATTTTATTATTCTCTAAAAAATTATGTGCAGTATTAATTATTCTGTGTCTTAACAAATCACGATCTTCAACATTTTCAATTAAACCAATATTTGATCTATATATCTTCAACAATATCCATGATTATTTTACATTCGTTTGCTAAAAAGGAAGAACTGAATTTATTTCCTATTTTTAAAATGTCATTAACATTGTCTGGAATATCAACATTACTAAAATTTATAATCCAAGGATCTTTATAATCACGGTTATTTGTATCTTTATGTTTATTTATATTGATAGGTACTTGAACTTTACTTTTAATTTTTAAATTTTGAAGTTTTTTTTACAATCTTTGTTTATCTTTGATTTCATCATCAAGCAAACGACGTTCTACAGATTCTACCATGAAATTAACAGGGTTTTTTGCACTGTGACTAAAAAATTGAAAATTTCTAATATTCCTAGTAGCATTAGTAATATTTTTTGGTAATAAATTGTGAAACCTAAAATTGACAAGAAATGTTTCTCTAGTTTTCAAATTATTAATTCTCTTGTTCAAATTGATGACATTTTTTACATCTGTAAAAGAATTTGGAAAATTATTTTTGATTTAGTTGAGATACATATTGCTGTGAAAAAAACAATTATAAAAACTTTAATCAATTTAATTACTAACACTTAATACATAAGTTTAAATAACATCAAATTTTGACATAACGGATTTGTTAAAAGATTGTGTTGGATTGACAATTATTAAAATTGATAAATCAATAAGTTGGATTTAATTTTGACTATAAAATTAACAATTTTTTCCTTCTTCACGAAATTTCCAGAAATACCATTTCCAAAGAACTATTTTCGCGGATTTTAAAGGATTTCAAGGGATTCCAAGAGATTTTGAGATATTCAAAGAGACTTTCAGAAATTTTTAAATGAATTTAAAAGATACAAGATTTCCAATAATTTTGAGTATGTCAAGAGTTAATGAAGTATTTTCCAAAATTTCAAAGGATACCAAGGGATTTTTATTGGGATTTCGAAGATTTCTAGGGAATGAAATGGATTTCATGAGATTTAAAAAGATTTTAGGTAAATTCAAAAGATTCCAGAAGATTTCAAAGGATTTTAAGGTCCTGTTGTATTTTAACTTTTGTGTTTCAGATATGCATGTGAAAATTTTTTTTGTTTTCGTTTAAGAAAGAATGTACAAAGGGAACATTCATTAATTATGTGAGGATGATTTTTGAAATTGTTGAACATTCCCCCCTTCTATAGTATGGTTTTTAAATTTTTTTATTCCAAAACATTTTGAGGAACTAACAACGAAATCCGCGGATTACAAAGGATTTTAAGGGATTGCAAAAGATTTCAAGAGATTTCACGAGAATAATGAATATTTCGGAAAAATTTAGAAGTCACAGGATTTTAAAGATTATTATTATACAATTATTATTAATAATTCATAGAGAATTTATTGCGATTCAACAGGTTTCAAGGGATTTTAGGAAATTTTTAAATATTTAAGAAAAACACATGATTTCAAAGAATTGTAAAGGACTACAATGCATTGAAAAATTACAACATTTTTTTGGGAATTTACCAAGACTTCTAGGCTTTTTAGAAGACTTTCTAGGCTTCCAAGCTTTTGAGGGCTTTTATGAGATTTCACGAGATTTCAAGAAATATCGAATAATTTCGACGAATTTTTGGGATTTGAAGGGATTTCAAAGAATTCAGAACGATTTCCATAGATTATAGAGAATTTTATAGGATTTCAACAATCTTAAGGATTTTAACAAAGTTTCCAAAGATTTTCAGGGATTTCATGAGATTTTAGGGGATTTCCAGAAATACTGAGATTTTCGATCGATTGAATGGGCATTTTGGGAATTTGAGGGATTTTTAGGGATTTTAAGGAATTAAAAACGATTTCCGCAGATTAAAAGGTATTTCAAGAGATTTTAGGAGATTTTAAGGGATTCTGAGAAATCTTTTCCCGAATTTTGAAGGATGTCAAGAAATCGATATAAGATTCTGATGATTTAAAGGAATTTGAATGACTTTCATAAGATTTCAAAAGATTTCATACAAATTCAAAAGATTAATAAAAATTTTGAACGGTTTTTGAAGGATTTTAACGAATTTGAAGAAATATGAAACAGGATCACGATGATTCTACAGGATTTTAAAGGATTCATGAGATTTTAAAGAGATTTCAAGAGATAATGAAGAATTCTTACTGATTTTTAGGAATTTTTAGGAAATAAGAACAATATCCATGAATTACAAAGGATTTTGAGAGTTTTTAAGGGATTTGAAGAGATTTTGAAATATTTTAGAAGAATTCATGGGATTTTAATGGAATTTAAATCATTTTAAGAGAAAACGAAGTATTTCAAACAATTTTCAGCAATATGAAGTATTTTTACGGATTTCGAAGGATTTGAACGGTATTTTAAGGGTATTTTAATAAACATAATTTAATTTTTGTAAGGGGATTTTAGTGGGATTTCAAAAATTTCAAGGGAACTCATATTACTTTGAAATATTCCACACAATTTCAAGGATTTCAACTGTTTTAAGAAATTTAAGGATTTTCAAAAAATTCTAATGGATTTTCAATTTTCAAACAATTTAAAAAGATTTCTAGAAAACTCAATCTGTTCAAATTGATTCTAAGTCATTCTGTCAAATATTCATGGAATTTGCAATGATTCGTGAAAAATAAATGAGAAAAATATTTATATAATGTTATAATAGCGTGAAAATTAATTCCAACAATCGAAACAGGCTTCAATGAGCATATTAAAAAAAATTAAAAATTCTTCAGACCCCCCCCCCCCCCAAAAAAAAAAAGCGTCACGAAACCAACCGGAAAATTTAAGAATCGGTTTCAGATCTTTCAAGAAGATATTTTTTTTTCGTTCGTTTATTTTATTGTTTGAATTACCTTATTTTTGTCTCGTTTGTATTTTTATCATTTTTGGTTTAAGCATTAAAAGGAAATAAAGTTTGATATGAAAAAAGAATAATTCGACAATTAATTTTGTAATCTTGAATTTTTTGCCATATATTATTTACAGGCAGTATAATTTAAAGAGAGAAAAAATCAGGATCTGTAAAAGCAATCAATCATGTGCAATCAATCGAAATAATCGAACGGAAGTACGCTCAACCACATTATTGCCACTTCTGGAACATAAAATGATTTAATGTGCCTGCCATCGATAGAATTTACCACTAAAATTTACCATGAAGTATCCTCCATTATTAATGGAATTTATTGCACTAAAATTTAATTTTTTTGTATTGCAAGAGATTTCCAAAATATTATTGAACATTGCAGAATTTGAAAATATTAAATAGAACTTTCTGGATCATTCTAGAACATTTTGGAAAATAAAACATAAAAAATGTCCTACCTTTTGTAATATTCTTAATATGTTTAAAAATTTCCACAATATTTTATAATTCTATAATAATCTAGAGTATTTTTAAAAAACTTCAAAACGCTCTAGAATGATTCAGAACTGCAGAAGAATCTAGATAATTCCAAAATGTTCATAAATGTTGTTTAATATTCTGGAATATTCTGCACGATTCCAAAAATTTCTATAATTTTGCAATCCTAGAATAATTTAAATATTCCAGAAAATATTTCAAAATTGCAGAATATTCTAGAATATGTAGAAAAATTCGAAAGCATGCAAAAAATTTCAGAACATTCTAGAACATTCCAAAGTGCTCTAGAACATTAAAAAATATTTTAGAACATTCAAAAAGGCCCAGAACTTTCTAGAACAGTTCTAGATATTTTGGAACGTTCCAGAAGATTCTAGAAATGTCGAGATGTATCTTGAATATTGCAGAATTTCAGAAAGAGTTAGAATGTTATATTCAAAAAAATAAAAAATATTTTAGAAAATTAGAAAACGGTAGAGAATCTTCAGGTATTGTTTTTCAAAATAAAATATTCAATGAAATAGCAAATCTGTATATAATATTCTAAGCTGAATATTATATTTGGCCGAAAACTCATTTTTCGAGGACTTGAATATTCAAATTTTGAAAAAATGCGAAAAGAATCCCGGGGCCGAACCATATTCTCGAAGTTTCTGTTAGGTACAGTTTTTAGTGGTAAGTAATAATATAAAATGAGAAGTTGAAAAATTAAAATTGTGCTCAAGTTAGAACTTTATTAAAATGTTAAAAAAAGTTTATTTTTTAGTTTTTTTAACTACACATTTCATTCAAAAAATTTACGAAAGTAGTAATTGAAATTTCTTCAGCTTGAATCGAAGGAACATCCGAATTTTGTTTTTGCATACAACAAAAAACAAAAAACAAATTTTTTTAGGATAAAAAAAATTAATGTAAAAAAGTTGTGTGTAAAAATGTGTAGTTAACACATCCAAACAAATTCGTTTTTGTACACAATATCAAAAATTTTTAGCACGAAAACATTTTTTTTTTTTCAAGAAAATTTGTCCGTCAAGAAAATTATAGACTTTGCAATACATTGAAAAATTTCCGAATAATGAAATTCCTTCCAGTTTATAATATTACCGAATTTTAAAATTCCCGGCAACGACAGAAAAAGCGCGAAAAATAAAATTCCCGACATCATAAAATTCTGGAATTGAAACAATTGAATTTTTTATGAATATCATTCATTTATTAAAAATAAATAAATAAAATACTTTTATAAACACATTTTTTTTAATGCTTAAAGTTTCTAAAATTATTATTTCAATTTTAAACAACAATAATTTACAAAAATTTCAATCCAGAAATATATTTGTTCAATTATTGTTATTTTAAATTTGAACAATAATTTTAGAATTTTTAAGCATTGAAAATAATTTTTTTTAATAAAAAGATTTGATTAGTGTATTTTTAATAAATAAGTAATATTTGTTCGAGAAATTTAATTGTTTAAATTTGAACATTTTCTAAATCGGATATTTTGAAATTTGGTAATTTTATGTCGGGAACTTCATTATTCGGGCATTTTGAAATTCGGTAATATGACAAATTGTCGGGAATTTCATTATTCGGAGATTTTCCAATTCGGTAATATTATATATTTTTCGGGAATTTTATTACCGGGAATTTCACAGTGTCTGGAATTTTATTTTTCGGGATTCTTCAGTCGTCCCAATTCCCGATTAATAAAATTCTCGTCAGAAAATTACCGAATTATATAATATCCGAACTGGAAAATTCCCGAAATTAAACAATGAATACTTTTCATGAATATTATTTACTGAATAAAAATACAATAATCAAATATATTCATTAACAAATTTTGTTATGCTTAAAGTTTTTAAAGTTATTGTTAGAATTTAAAATAACAATAATGGAAAAATTTTTACCCAAAAATATATTTTTTTAATCATTGTTATTTTATACTCAAACGATAATTTCAAAAACTCTAAACACTGAAAATAAGTTTTATTATGAAAGTATTCGATTATTGTATTTTTAGTGAATAAATAATATTCATACAAAATAAATTTAATTGTTTAAATCCTGAAATTTTGTATTTCGGATGTTTTATAATTCGGCAATTTTCTGGCGGGAATTTTATTGTTCGGTATTTTTTCGAATTCAGTAACATTATTTTTCGGAAATGTTATTATTCAGAAATTTTCTAATTCAGTAATTCTATAAGCTGTTTAACAATTTTTATTTTTCCGAAATTTTCCAACTTGGAAATTTTATTTTCCAGGAATTTCCAATTCTGGAATTTTATTATTCGGGAATTTTACAGTGTCTCAAATTTCCGAATTATAAAATTCCCAAATCTAAAAAATTAAAAAATTATTTTCATTAATAAAAAATATTAATTATAGTATAATTTCACTTGTCATAATTTGATTAATTTTTTCAATAAAAAGATCCTAATTGTTTAAAGGGACGACTGAAAAATCCCGAAAAATAAAATTCCCGACACTGCAAAATTACCGAATTGGAAAATTCCCGAATAATAAAATTTACGAATAATAAAATTGCCGAAAAATAAAACTCCCGAATTGGAAAATTCCCGAATAATAAAATTTACGAATAATAAAATTGCCGAAAAATAAAACTCCCGAATTGGAAAATTCCCGAATAATAAAATTCCCGACAGTTTATAATATTGCCGAATTGTAAAATTCCCGAATTTAAACAATTAAAATTGTTTTATAAAATATATTTTGGTAAATAGAAATACAATAATAAAATATTATTTTGAAGACTTATTCTTTATGTTTAAAATTTCAAAAATTATCATTCATGTAAAATAACAATAATTGTTAATAATATATTTCTGGGTGACAATTTTTTTTCACAACAGAAAAAAATTGTTCAATCGGAGTGTGACATTCTCAACAGAAAAAAATTTTCACCCAGAAATATATTATTTTCAAATAATGTTATTTTACATGAATGATAATTTTCGAAATTTTAAACATAGAAAATAAATCTTCAGAATAATATTTTATTAATGTATTTTGATTTACCAAAATATATTTATAAAACAATTTTAATTGTTTAAATTCGGGAATTTTACAATTCGGGAATATTCCAATTAGGATATTTTATAATTAGGCGCAATTTTCTGTCGGGAATTTTCCACGGACGACTGAAAAATCCCGAAAAATAAAATTCCCGACACTGCAAAATTACCGAATTGGAAAATTCCCGAATAATAAAATTTACGAATAACAAAATTGCCGAAAAATAAAAATCCTGAATTGGAAAATTCCCGAATAATAAAATTTGCGATTAATAAAATTCCCGAATTATAAAATTCCCGAATTGGAAAATTCCCGAATAATAAAATTCCCGAACATTTTATAATATGGGGACGACTGAAAAATCGCGAAAAATAAAATTCCCGACACTGCAAAATTACCGAACTGGAAAATTCCCGAATAATAAAATTGCCAAAATATAAAAATCCCGAATTGGAAAATTCCCGAATAATAAAATTGCCGAAAAATAAAAAACTCGAATTGGAAAATTCCCGAATAATAAAATTCGCGATTAATAAAATTCCCGAATTATAAAATTCCCGAATTGGAAAATTCCTGAATAATAAAATTCCCGAAAATTTTATAATATGACCGAATTGGAAAATTCACGAATAATAAAATTTCCGAATAATAAAATTCCCGACAGGAAATTGCCGAATTATAAAATATCCTAATTGGAAAATTCCCGAATTTAAACAATTAAAATTGTTTTATAAATATATTTTGGTAAATAAAAATACAAGAATAAAATATTATTTTGAAGATATATTTTTTATGTTTAAAATTTCAAAAATTATCATTCATGTAAAATAACAATAATTCTTAATAATATATTTCTTGGTGACAATTTTTTTTCTCAACAGAAAAAAATTGTTCAATCGGAGTGTGACATTCTCAACAGAAAAAAATTGTCACCCAGAAATATATTATTTTCAAATAATGTTATTTTACATGAATGATAATTTTTGAAATTTTAAAGATAGAAAATAAATTTTATTATTGTATTTTTATTTACCAAAATATATTTATAAAACAATTTTAATTGTTTAAATTCGGGAATTTTCCAATTAGGATATTTTATAATTCGGTGCAATTTTCTGTCGGGAATTTCATTATTCGGGAATTTTCCAGGGTCGACTGAAAAATCCCGAAAAATAAAATTCCCGACACTGCAAAAATACCGAATTGGAAAATTCCCGAATAATAAAATTGCCGAAAAATGAAAAACACGAATTGGAAAATTCCCGAATAATAAAATTCGCGATTAATAAAATTTTCGAACATTTTATAATATGACCGAATTGGAAAATTCCCGAATAATAATATTCCCGACAGTTTATAATATTACCGAATTGGAAAATTCCTGAATAATAAAATTCCCGACAGAAAATTGCCGAATTATAAAATATCCTGATTGGAATATTCCGGAATTGTAAAATTCCCGAATTTAAACAATTAAGATTGTTTTATAAATATATTTTGGTAAATCAAAATACAATAATAAAATATTATTTTGAAGATTTATGTTTTCTGTTTGAAATTTCAAAAATTATCATCCATGTAAAATAACAATAATCGAAAATAATTGTAAGCATAAAAAATAAATCTTCAAAATAATATTTTATTATTGTATTTTCATTTACCAAAATATATTTATAAAACAATTTTAATTATTTGAATTCGGGAATTTTCCAATTCAGGAATTATCCAATTAGCATATTTTATAATTCGGCAATTTTATGTCGGGAATTTTCTTATTCGGGAATTTTCCAATTCGGTCATATTATAAAATGTTCGGGAATTTTATTAATCGGGAATTTTATTATTCGGGAATTTTCCAATTCGGGAATTTTATAATTCAGGAATTTTATTAATCGCGAATTTTATTATTCGGGAATATTCCAATTCATGTTTTTTATTTTTCGGCAATTTTATTATTCGGGAATTTTCCAATTCGGGAATTTTATAATTCGGGAATTCAATTCATCGCGAATTTAATTATTCGGGAATTTTCCAACTCGTGTTTTTTATTTTTCGGCAATTTTATTATTCGGGAATTTTCCAATTCGGGATTTTCATTTTTCGGCAATTTTATTATTCGGGAATTTTCCAATTCGGTAATATTATAAACTGTCGGGAATATTATTATTCGGGAATTTTACAATTGGGTCATATTATAAAATGTTCGGGAATTTTATTATTCGGGAATTTTCCAATTCGGGAATTTTATAATTCGGGAATTTTATTAATCGCGAATTTTATTATTCGGGAATTTTCCAATTCGTTTTTTTTTATTTTCCGGCAATTTTATTATTTGGGAATTTTCCAATTGAGGATTGTCGAGAATTTTATTATTCGGGAATTTTCCGATTCGGTAATATTATAAACTGTCAGGAATTTCATTATTCGGGAATTTTCTAATTCGCTCATATTATAAGATGTTTGGGAATTTTATTATTCGGGAAATTTCCAATTCGGGAATTTTATTATTAGGGAATTTTATTATCCGGGAATTTTCCGATTCGGGATTTTTATTTTTCGGCAATTTTACTATTCGTAAATTTTATTATTCGGGAATTTCGCAGTTTGGGGAATTTCATTTTTCTGGATTTTTCAGTCGTCCCTCGGGAATTTTATTCTTCGGGATTTTCCAGTCGTCCCATTTTCTGTCGGGAATTTTATTATTCGGGAAATTTCCAATTCGGTAATATTATAAACTGTCGGGAATTTTCCAATTCGGTCATATTATAAAATGTTCGGGAATTTTCCAATTCGGCAATTTTATAATTCGGGAATTTGATTCTTCGGGAATTTCATTATTTGGGAATTTTCCAATTGGACAATTTTATAATTCGGGAATTTTATTCTTCGGGAATTTTATTATTTAGGAATTTTCTAATTCGACAATTTTATAATTCTAGAATTTTATTCTTCGGGAATTTTATTATTCAGGAATTTTCCAATACGGTAATATTATAAACTGTCGTGAATTTTATTATTCGGGAATTTTCCAATTCGGCAATTTTATAATTCATGAATTTGATTCTTCGGGAATTTTATTATTTGGGAATTTTCCAATTCTGGTTTTTTATTTTTCAGCAATTTTATTATTCGGGAATTTTCCAATTCGGCATTTTTATTTTTCGGTAATTTTATTATTCGTAAATTTTACAATTCGGGAATTTTCCAATTCGGATATTTTATAATTCGGCAATTTTCTGTCGGGAATTTTATTATTCGGGAACTTTCCAGTTCGGTAATATAAACTGTCAGGAATTTCATTATTTGGACATTTTCCAATTTGATCATATTATAAGATGTTCGGGAATTGTATTATTCGGGGATTTTTCAATTCGGGGATTTCATAATTCGGGAATATTATTATTAGGGAATTTTAGTATTTGGGAATTTCCCAATTCGGGATTTTTATTTTTCGGCAATTTTATTATTCGTAAATTTTGTTATTCGGGAATTTTGCAGTTTCGGGAATTTTATTTTTCGGGATTTTTCAGTCGTCCTTCGGGAATTTTATTTTTGGGATTTTTCAGTCGTCCCATTTTCTGTCGGGAATTGTATTATTTGGGAATTTTCTAATTCGGTAATATTATTATTCGGGAATTTTTCAATTGGGTCAAATTATAAAATGTTCGGGAATTTCCCAATTCGGCAATTTTATAATTCGGAAATTTTATTCTTCGGGAATTTTATTATTCGGGAATTTTCCAATTCGGGTTTTTTATTTTTCGGAAATTTCACAATTCGGGAATTTTCCAATTCGGATATTTTATAATTCGGCAATTTTCTGTCGAGAATTTTATTATTTGGGAATTTTCCAATTCGGTAATATTATAAACTGTCAGGAATTTCATTATTCGGGCATTTTCCAATTCGGTCATATTATAAGATGTTCGGGAATTTTATTATTCGGGGATTTTCCAATTCAGGAATTTTATTATTTGGGAATTTTCCAATACGGGAATTTTATAATTCAGGAATGTTATTATTAGGGAATTTTATTTTTCAGGAATTTTCCAATTCAGGATTGTTATTTTTCGGCAATCTTATTGTTCGGGAATTTTCCAATTCGGGAATTTTGCAGTTTCGGGAATTTTATTTTTCGGGATTTTTCCAATTCGTGTTTTTTATTTTTCGGCAATTTTATTATTCGGGAATTTTCCAATTCGGGATTTTCATTTTTCGGCAATTTTATTATTCGGGAATTTTCCAATTCGCGTTTTTTATTTTTTGGCAATTTTATTATTAGGGAATTTTCCAATTCGGGATTTTCATTTTTCGCCAATTTTATTATTCGGGAATTTTCCAATTCGGTAATTTTGCAGTGTCAGGAATTTTATTTTTCGGGATTTTTCAGTCGTCCCTTAAATTCGGAAAATTCATAATTCGGGAATTTTCTTTCTGATGTAATTTTATTATTGGGGAATTTTCAAATTCGGTAGTACATACATATTATAAACTGTACGGAATTTTATTGTTCCAGATTTATCAGTCTTCCCAACCAGAGCGAAGCCGGGTATAAATACTTATTATTTTCGCATAAAATCAATATTATGTGAAAATAAGCGAATTTTATCCAAACAACACATATTGTGGTTGACTTCATATCATTCATGAGCTATATGATCATGATTAAATAACAAAATTATTCATGAATAAATTGTCCCATACGATGCAGAAAACAGCTTGAATAACAAAATGACAGGAAGAAAAGTTCGCCATTTGCAAATGCTAATTAGAATTGTTAATTTGAATTATAGCGCCACAGGTCAGGAATAAAAAAAAAATCTAGAGCTCTCTGTAAGTTTTAGAAAGCTCATTCAGTTAACGTCGCTCTCCAATTGAATCACCGCGAGCATCGACAAAGGGTCTAATTAGTAGCGCCAATAATTAGAAGGAAATCGAACAACACAAATTTTTTTATTTTTTTTTCTGATTGTTCTACAGGTAAACAAGGAAAATCTCGAGGTCTGATAATCACAAGGACTAGAAATTGTAATGTCACTTGTAATGTCGGTCGACCATAAGGGGATTACAAAAATCATGGAATATTGGATATTGGAAGCCCCAATTTCGTACAATTAGTCTTTTTATAACCGAATCTGTGGACAACTTTTTTCAGCAGAGAGAAAAAAGTCAATCTTCTTTTAGATTAGATTTTTTGCGTAGACCTGAAATTAATATTAGCAGAGTTTAATCAATTTGAAAAAAGACTGTCTTTTGATGATTTTTTTAAGGAAATGAGGGAAAATAAGTAAAACAAAATAAAAATAAATAAAAATAAATAAAAATAAATGAAAATAAATAAAAATAAATAAAAATAAATAAAAATAAATAAAAATAAATAAAAATAA